>BCLH01000015.1:296334-312821 GCA_001602315.1 Zoysia pacifica
CTGGCAAACACCTACAGCTACTGTGCTGGCTACTGTGTGATAGACGATTGACACGCCCAAGTCCCATCTCTGCTCACGCTAGCCGCCGCACACTCGCAGGTAGCACTAACAGTGTGTTGATATCCTAACAGTATGCAGCTAACTGATTCCACTCTAGTCACAGGGGTTACTGTGTGTGTGTGTGTTCATCTCAGCATAGATCTTCTCCATGAAGGGTTTATTAGCATGAATGTATAGATGCAGCTTCTGGTGCCTCTGTCAAAGTGAAGCTGGGAAGAAGGATGAACCCTACATCACCACATTTGCGGCTTCTTACCAAATACTTCAACTCTCTTCCTCGCGCGTATGTAGCTAGGTTCGCACTTCACACAAAGCCTCTAAAGTGGAATAATAGCTCCAATATGACCAACGACGAACTATAGGCGATATGATTCACACGTGCTAGCTTCAGCAAAATGCACAGCTAATGTTCATGCATCCGTATATCTACGGTGCATTTTCATATACAGTTCAAGGTCTCAACTATAGTCAATAGTCATCCACCACTGGATCGGAGTCCACAAGCAGTGCCGTGATCAGTTCAACGGAAATGGGAATCAAATATATACTACCTTTTCAAAATAGAAGCATTTCTAAGTTTGAATAAAGTTAAATTTATTTAACTTTTATCAAATAATATCTAGAAAATTATATAATTTTTAATATAAAAATACTTTTTTATGAAAGCTTATTTTACGATAAATTAAAAAATATAATTTTTATATGATAAAATATTATTAATTCTTTATTTTTAATAGTCAAAATAATAAAAATTAGACATTCTAGAAGCAGAGGGCGTAATGCACAGTGAGATGCTTGGCGTGGACAGTCAGATCCGTTAGAGCGCGTCACAATCCAACTGCCCTCTGTCTCCGGCCCCTTTCCCATTTCATGCAAGCTCAACCCTATCGTTCTCTCTCTAGGCATTATTCCTCCTGATTTCTTTAACTACTCTCTCTCTCTCTCTTCCCCTACCTGGGAGGCTGGGAGCCTGGGACACTGCCAAAGTGCCAATGCCATCCTTCTCTCTCTAGCTCCTACAAGTAACACTCATCTCTTTGCTGCCTCTCTCACAGACGCTCAAAATCAAACACCTACAAGGCTACAACTATACAAGAATCATATGCCACTCATGAGCTAATCACACGCAACTTCTTTCCCACAGCCTCTTCGATCTCCTTTTCCTCCTTGGAAACCACAGAAAGACTCAGCTGCTAGTTGCAATGAACTCCACTACTGTCACCGGCGCGACTCCCGATCTCTCCCTTCACATCAGCCCTCCGTCGCCGGCAGACGGCGGCGGCGAGACGCCGGAGCCGAGTTCGACACTGCGACTGGGGCTGGACACGGCGGCGAAGACGGTGGTCGACGCAGCGCAGCGTGGCCTCCTGGTGCAGCAGCGGCTGCACCAGCCGAGCCAGACAGCCCACGGTTTCAAGAAGAGCTCGGGTGCCGGTGCCCGCGGCAGGAAGAGGTGCTCGAGGGCTCCGAGGATGCGGTGGACCACCGCGCTGCACGCGCACTTCGTCCAAGCCGTTGAGCTGCTTGGCGGCCATGAGAGTATGTTCGTTCAGGGCGTAATAATCAGCACTGCCCATACATGTCCTGTATTTGTGCGAAAATCTTTTGTTGATCTCGCCTTGCTGCCAATTTTCTTGGAGTATTTAGTAATATTCTTTGGTGTTTCAATAATTGTTCTTCGTTCTGAAGCTGTTAACAAATTGGTATACATGTTTATTCTTGACTGTACATGCATAATCATATCCAGTGAGTTTTTTATGCTAGCGTTGGCTTCTCTCATCCAGTTTTTCTTATACTTTTGGGATTTGTAGAGATTTCTTTCAAGGATCGATGTTGTTATAATTTTTGGGAGTTTGGGCATTTTAATTTCATGCATTTTTTTGGGATATCAAGGCAATTTCAAAGTGTAATTTTAAGTCGTTCGGTTTTCTTTCTTTAGTCCCTTTCTGTTCTAAGAAGGTTAATTATCATCCTTCTGTACCTTCCCCGACCCTCATATATCCTCACTAAAGTGTACTAAGTAAATATGAAATTAATCACATGGTTTTGTGAAAGGATCCAAGTCTATACAATTTGATTTTTCTTCCATGCATGCATGTGGTTTCCTTGGTTCTGAAACGTCCATGCTTTTGTTTTTGGTTGCATCTTCCAGGAGCAACACCAAAGTCAGTCTTGGAACTGATGAACGTGAAGGATCTTACATTAGCTCATGTCAAGAGCCACCTGCAGGCAAGGGCTCCTGTACTCCTCCTATTTTACCTGCATGTTTACAAACTTCAATAACAACAAAAGGATATGTAACCTAGCTATGTAACTAGTACTACCTATCGTTGTTTGATACAATTGTACTCTTCTTCTTGTCAGCTGACGCAAGTACCTATTCTCGTTTTGTCAGTTCGTCCTCCATTTGTCTCCAGATCATGAACATATTAACACATGCCTAACACAGTTACAGTTAACTGATTTGGTTGATGAACCGATCTAAAACGGCACATCTTTCTTCCCTGCAGATGTACAGAACAGTGAAGAGCACAGACAGATCATGTGTTGCAGGTAAAAAAAAAAAAAAAAAAACTCAACACATAGCGCCCAGAGTTAGATCTTAGTACTACCAGTACTAATATGCTCTGGTAGTGTCCATGGCCTGAGCACATTCAACAGGTCATGTCACGAACAGTGCTGAATTATTGGATGCTGCAGCCATGCATGACCTGAGCTCATTCAACAGGTCATGGGATGCTGCAGCCTGGTTCATGCAGACGACATATGTTTATGGTTTGCGATGTTGTGACGAGACGTATGCGTGTATGGTGTTTTGCAGGCCATGGCCAGGCCAGAGAGATGGGGTTTCTGATGGGCAGAGGCGACGCTCCTGAAATGGACGGCTTGTTTGATGGGTTCAACTGCAACGTGGTCAACACTACTGCAATGTTCAGCAGCAACAGCTCTACTAGCAGGTTAGTAGTAATTACTTATTTTCTAACTAATCAGTACATTTTTTAGATTATTAGGTCCAGTACTTAAGGAAGAAGCATACATGCATGTGAGTCTTAAACATTTTGTTTCATCCCTTGATCCTTGTGGCTGGAATCAATTCTTCCGTTAGCTGCAACTTAAATTTGCTGCATTTGGAGGGTATATATGGATGTGTTGTAAGGGTGCATTTACGTCACTGTGATCTTAGTTTACTTGTACTCCTGCATATGGATGCATGCCAGCTTGTATACTATAGTGTAGCTTGGGATATGGGTATAGAAACTAGTAAACCGTGATGGCAGGATCTAGACGAGTTTGACTGCAATATATTTTTTTTAGTTCATGACAGTGGATTCATATTGCTGAATTGTATATGATCCTGCAGGTTTCGAGCTGTGTCCTTTAGTTAGTCTAAGAATTAATATATATAGTGTGTCTTTACATAGGAGCTGTAGTTTATTCCGTGCTACTTCCAAGTCGATCTCCAATAAAAGGTTGTCATCATCTGATAGTTTTATTGAATAAAATGCATGCGTAGGTATAATGTAAAAAATGCTGATTTTGGAGTTCTAGCTCTCTGATTAGTATTTTTTTTGCTTTGTTTTTTACCATACTCCATCTAGCAAGTGTCACATAAACAAAAATCATGAAAAACAATCATAGTTTGATGTACGTGCATGCATGTGTTGGGATCCCTATGAGCTACTAGCAATGCAGCCTTTTTCCTGCCCTTTCGACCAAATTTCAGCTGAATGAAACGAAATTTCCCATCCAATTTTTGGTGGTCATCGTCACTCAACAGCATCTTCCTCTCTCTAGGTAGAGTACTGTATCTTTCTCTGGACATCCTAGCTGGTAGGTGACGTTTAGCCATGCGGCCATGCCTGCCTTGCTGAGTAATCTACCACTACTCTCTCTTCCAACAACTAGGGACGCAAGTTTTGCATTTTTTGGATCGACTCATGACTCAAAAACACTTTCAAATAAACTAAAAATTCATCTCACATTCATTAATTAATTACACAAATATACTAGAGAATTGATCCGCAACTACCTATTGGGTACTCAATTTGCATCCCTCCCAGCAATTGTTTCAACCTGAAAATCTCTCTCTCTCTCTCTCTCTCTCTCTCTCTAGTGAGCAGAGCACAAACTGCATTCAAAAAAACAACAGTACAGGTGGGGGTAGGGGACACACAAGATGGAAGAAAAGCAAGGCCTTGAATCGCATGCAACCATGGCGTACGGCCGTCCTCACTGAACGTGCGGGGACGGGGTCAAGATGCTCATGATGCACAGGAAGACAGAAGGCTCCACTTCGTCCTCGATCCAAAACTTGCAGAACTGTTTCTTCCACCTCTCTCTCTCTCTCTCTCTCTCTCTCTCTCTCTCTCTCTCTCTCTCTCTCTCTCTCTCTCTCTCTCTCTCAGTATTAGATTAGAGTGAAGAAGCTGGAGTGCTTAATGGTCCCTCCCTCCTCCCTCTCAACACGGCCAGGCCGGCAGTGGAGTACTAGCATAATTCGGATCAGAACCATATCAATTGTCCCTCTGGCGCCGGTGGCGGTGCTGGGGCCTAGCAGCGTTGCACCGGTGGTAATGCCGGTGGAATCTCAGGTGAGACAACCGGAACGGGACAAGGGCGACTCATCCATTGGCCTTGACCGGCCGGGCTAAAAGCCAGCTGAAGTGCTGATCTCTCTCTCTCTCTCTCTCTCTCTCTCTCTCTCTGCTTGGTTGAACACAGTGGTAGTAGTGGCGAGCATGGACAAGCCACTTGGCAGCACTGGGACTGATGGATCCATCCATCCATCGATCGATGCGGCTCCCAACATCTCCAGATGCGTGTCGCCGGCACGGCACCAACAGATAGATGCCATCGTTGCTTCAGTATAGGGTTTAGAGTTTAGTACATCCTGGATCAAAATTATGTTTTATAGTAACTCTATTAGTTTGTTTCAAAATCGGAGTAATTACATGTAAAAAATGTGATATCTTTTTACAGATGTTTTCATACTCCTTGCATGAAGATGAAGTGTGAACATTGATATTTGTGTTGCAGGAGATCGCAGTCGTCCCCAGCGGAGCACCACCATAGCGCCGCTTGGATCCAAGCACTACTAGTCCAGCGCCAGGAGAGCGGCAACGACGACGAAGAGCCGATGCGGCATCACCTGCCAGCGTCGCCGACGTGCCGCCTGCAGCTGCCTCACCACCACCGCCACAGGGCACCACAACCTGATCGCATCTTGATGACGGAGCAACGGCGCCAGGTATGAGTACTACGCGCAACATTTATATGGATCACGACCGCACATTCAATTGGATCATCAGGAGATCGCAGTTTCATTAGTGCTGCTGCATGTACTGCATGCATCGATCGATCGGTCAGGCAAACTCCTCTTGTTATTAATGATCTATGTAAAAAATGTTTGGCCTTGATATACTTATATTTATATTTTGCAACAGAGAGAGTAGTCCGATTGATCGAGTAAATGATAAACAAAACTAATTTATTTGAAATTTTGAAGAACTTTAACTTTTGATTGATGTTTAGTTAGTGTAATCTTTACTGTTTGTTAACTACACCTTGCGCGTCTGCACGCAGATGCAGAAGGGAGGAGCGCAGGATCATCACGGGGACGGCGCCGTCGTTCATGACCTCGGGGAGGCGGCTGGTCCTGGCCCTGCGGTGAGCCAGCAGAACAGATTACCTACACCGCCGCCGCCGCCGCCGCCGCCACCGCTGCATCATCACGAACGTGCTGAGATGGTCGTCGTCGTGTCGTCGAACACGAGCAGCGGCAGCGACACGGCCTCGAGCTCCGACTGGCTGCGGCAGACCCGGTACGGCGATATCAGCTGGACGGTGGAGGCTCCGCCGCCGCCGAGCCTAGAGATGAGCCTGGGACGGCAGGGGTGGCAGATGGAGCCCTCGCCGTCGAGCCAAGAGCAGACCCTGGTCAAATGCTTGTGAGTCGCATGATATAGCTGACCGAGTCTCATGAGATGTGATTGAATCGCGACCGCTTTCTTAAACTATAGTTCGAGGTTGCATGCTATTGTATCATTCCACTTCGTGATTTAATCGCAAAGTCCTGCGACAAGAAGCGTAGCCAAACATGGGCTTAGGCTGTAAATCAAGCTAGCTTTTTCCTTTTTGAATTTTTTATGAACATAATCTAAATAACGAAACAATTTCGGATTCCAGAAACAATTTTTGGGACTAAATTAACGCGGCGTATGTTTGAGTCAAGTGTCAACAAAGATAGGTGCGGGCGATGTTCGAATAAACGTGTTTTTTTAAAAAAAAAAAAGGAAAAAAAAAGCAGATCAGGCCCATCAGTGTTTCGTGATGAAGGCCCGCCCACTCTTTTCGGTGCATTTAGGCGTCGGCCGGCCGGCCCAACTATATTTTCCGCTCTGCTAACCGCGAAGGCCCGGGCGCCCGATCCGGGAACGGGGAACCAGCCGCGGGGGACGCGACAAAGGTCGACGACGACAATTCGCGCCCCCTCCAGCTGGGAGCTGGCCGTGGAGGCAGGTCCAATCCGGCGGCGTCGACGCGACGAGGCAAACCCGCGGGCCGGGTCGACCCGCGCGCGCGACGTCGCGCTCACTCCACGCTGGCAACTGGCGCGTCGCGACGAACGGCGGCGGGGCCATCGGTGCCGTTGCCGGCCGCACGGACCGGGAATGAAGCGCGCGTCGACCTCGTTACCGAGATAAGAGCCGGCAAGATACCGACCGGGGGCTGATCGAGCAGGCCGGCCGGCCGGCCGGCGGGCGGGGGCGCCAACTGGTTGCTGTCGTGGCGGAGGCGCGTGGGGTCCTCCGCGCGGTCGACCGTCTAGAAGCCTGATCCGTTCGGCCTGTGGCGCTATATAAGCAACGGCCGAGGACCCCTCTGATCACTCACCCATCACTCGCATCCAGTGACTAGCACTCCAGCTCACGAGTCTGCTGAATTGAGCTCGGTTTTCTTTGCGTGGCGGATTAAGTTCGATCCATCCGATAACCGGTCCGACCAAGTCCCGCGACTGTCGTAATGGCTTCGACGGCGGCAGCGGCGGCGGCGCCCGGCGCGTGGTTCGGCGAGATCGCGTCGGCGCTGCAGGGGAGGTGGCAAGCGGTCACCCTCGCCGCCAGCGGCGAGCGGCTAGCGCGCCCACAGCCGAAGCCGTCACGCAGCGGGGGTCTCGGGCCTCTCGGCGAGATGAGAACGACGGCAGCGGGAGGAGCGACCGGTGCCAAGAAGACGGCGGCGAAGGAGGCGAAGGAGATGGTGGAAGTCGGGGCGTGCGGCGGCGCCGTGTCCGACGCCACGCTGTACCTGCTGCTCGACCGGTTCGCGCCAAACTGATGGCATGGTGGCCGGGCCGTGGGCTCGGATCCTGATGCGTACGTACAGGCGGGCGACACGCCATGTTTCCACTTGTACTGTTGTACATACATGTATATGAACGTAATCTTCCTCTCGGATTGCTCTCTTTCTTAATCGATCTGTGATCGTTGACCGGCGCCGTTGCCAACTTGCCATCGACGAACAAGCTTTTGAAGGTATTTTAAGTGGACTTTTCGTTACATCAAATTCCAAATCCCGCATCAACCTATTATTTTCAAAAAAAATTAATTTGATACATGTCATTACAATTTTATAAAATTTAAAATATACGATTCGAGATCACGTGTTATTCACTTACAAAGTCTCATCTGTCGTTGATACATCAATGACATATTTTAAAGTTTACAAAATTATAATAACATGTATTAAATTCGCCCTTTTAAAAAAGGTTAATTAGATTCATACTATTACAGGTGGGTTTGGTACGTTTCGATTCTCTGAAGACTCAGAAATATTTCAATTTCAGTTCAAAAATATTTCTAGTTAAAATCACTTTTAAAAACTGTTTGACAAATTTCAGTGATTCAGATTCAATCAAAGAGCAGGATTGAAATGACCGATATAACTTTTTTGTGTTAATATTAAAAATATCGAAACAACTTTAAATTTTTTTAGAAATAAACGAAACAACTCTAGAAAATTTTGAAAATTAATAAAACAACTTTAGAAAACTTTAGAAATAACACAGAAGACACTTCAAAAAATTTGAAAACCTGAGTGAACTTCTTTGAATTCTTAAAATCAAGGTGACATGGAAACCTGAGTGAACTTCTTTGAATTCTTAAAATTAAGGTGACGTTTGGATTTTTGAAAATAGAGAGTGGGTTTAAAATTGAGAAATAAATAAATAGTTAAGATGTAAAGAGATGAATAAATGAATGGTTCCATTTCCTGGAACCCAAACTGTCTCCTAATAGGTAAAATAATCCTCGGCAACCGTTTCTCAGATGAAACACCTCAACCTTGACAGAGACAGTTAGAAATCGGAATCGTTTATACCCGTTCCAAGCTTGAAATGTTTCTTAGTGGTTTGGCATCGATTCTGGTGATTCTCACCTGAATCGTTATGTTGCCAAACGCAACCATAATTTAAGGTGATTGGAAAAACCATTATTTTTCTCGAAATAAGGTAAGTACGATTATAATTTTGCGAAAGTTGAAAATATACCTAACTCAGCGTTGATCATGTTGTGCCATTCTCCTGACCAAAACTTTTTAGATTTTTCAATACCATTTGAAGTAACTTATGAAAAATCATAGCAACGCAAGGGATGGTGCCGCACACTCCCAACCTGTAATCGCTGACGACAAAACAACCGTCCCCCTACAAATTGGACCGATCAGAAGCATAGAATACAGGCAACCTGTACTAAAATTACAAGAATCAGAATGAACACGACCTCTGCATCTCATCATTCAACTTGTGAATAACTAGACAAGCACAAAAGCCGACGATCAGCTACGAACAAAAGAAATGGGGACTCGAATAACAGAATATGGGAGGAAATGCACAAATATTTACACTACATCTGCACAACAAAGGACTACTGTCAGTGAGAGAAGGAGCTTGGCTCCTCGCTTAAGATGGTCTCACTCGCACCAAACACCGGCTTCTCGTCTTCCCACTTGATGATGTCCCGGCCGTAACGGATTGCAGAACGGACAGACTCCTGGTCCAGGGCGTTCACATAGGACACAAAAAGCTTCCGCTCCGTGAGAGAGTGGAACAGCCTCTTGAACTTCACTGCCATGTAGTGCGCAGCCATCTGCGCCAGCGTCGCACCGCTGTGACTGCCACGCGTGCTCCTGCTGCTGCCGTTGATCAAATTACGACTGAGCAGGGGAGTGAAGTCATCAAACCAGTCACATGATGTAAGTGGAGATTTGTCAATCTTCTGATCTAGGAGATCAAACTTGGTGAGGAGTAGAAGGAAATCCATTTGCTCAAATGTCGGATGAAGGGCTATGCTCTCAAAGAGCTGCCTGCTCTCTATCATCTTGTTGACAGTGGTACCGTTTGCATCCTCATAGTACTCGTCGTAGTCACTAGCAGCAACACAGAAGATAACAAGCCTCACATCATTGAACATCTGCAGCCATTTGCAATTCTCATGCAAACCTCTATTGTTTATTCTGATCAGCTGGTACCTGAAAACAAATTGAAGAATTTCTTCATTACTACATTTGTCACAGTAACTGATAGAAATTAATTATTGAACTAGAATCTACAAATAAGGTTTTCAGACAATATATCAAGCTTTCATCTTTCTAGATGAAAATTCCTAATACCCATAGATTAAAAGGAAAAATAAAATATAAGTTATTCCTGTTGACAACCACATCTACTCCTTGTTAAAGAATTAGACAACGCCCAATAAACTGTAAGTCTATAACCATAAAGCTATAGAAAGACTAAAAGTGTCATGGGTAGCAGCAGACTATCATTGCCCTTTCAGTGAGCAAACTGACCTTAATAAGGTGTCTTGTGGATCAGGCTCACCCACACCCTGTGCATCCAAAGGCATCTGGGGGAATGAGAATTCTGTTGATGCTAGCCCATCTGAGGATGTTATACCATCAGCATACAGTATATCCATATCAGAAAGCTCATATTCTGGTCGAGATATGTCAACAGCCTGACCATTGCAAAATTGCAAACAAGATTAAAAATGGCACTTAAACAATTCCATCCAACAAGTGCACAAAAAAAAAGACTTATGATTGACAATAATACCTTGTCAAGAAAATAACTGGCTGCAGGCGGAAGAAAGGGCAGCTCATTTCTTCGTTTATATGTAGCTTGAATAGCAGGGTCTTTCCATAATTCCTCAACAAGTGGTGCATATTCTCGACTAGCTGCAGGGAAGATGTCTTCAAGATTGCCCAAAGCCATTGCTTTAAGAATCCACTCAGAAAATGCTTTCAAACGTGGGATAAGGGAGTACTGAGTAGCTCCATCACAGAACTCTGATCCACCATGACCTGCAGAAATAAACAAGCATGCCTGGTTAGAAACTCAAGTTCATGTGTGCTACATTGCTACAAAAAAAAAAGAAACAATGTCAAGTCTCCTGAAGTTCTGGAAGTTCACATTCGGATATCATACCAGAGCTAGAAGGGTCAGATTGACTTATTTTTCTATCAGCAGAAGCTTCCTCTTCAAATCTTTCACGACCTTCAAGCAATATACCAAGGTAGTTGTATATGTTGTTTTGTATGATTACTTTCAGATCTTCACGCTCGTCCATAGAAAAGGGTTTGCTCTTGTACAAGAACTTGGCCTAGATTAAAGATCAATTGTCACATCAACAAATATTGCATGGCATTTATTTAGTAATTATAGGGACAAAGGATATCTTTCCTCTAATGTTCAGATGTGAATAATGTAATTGCATGGTGATGTAAGTGCATTCAATCAACTTGTCGATTAGTGCATACTGATACAATTGATGTCCAAGACTATTTTTACCTGCTTGTTGTATGGTATTTAGTAATTGTAGGGCAAAGAATATCTTTCCTCTAATATTCCACTGTGAATAACATAATTGGATGGTGGTCTAAATGCATTAATTATTTGTCGAGTAGTGCGTATTAATACAATTGATGTTCCACAATTATTTTTACCTGCTTGAGTATGGTGCTTGCCCCAGACCCAACCAATAAAAGCTTCTGGATTGTTCTTTGCTCCAGGTAGTCAGGGATGGCTCGATTTACCACATGAATAGCTTCGTCACCACATTGATTAGCTGCTTTGTTCGGCGTTGGCAATGACAGAACAGGACTAAGGAGCTTTACTATAGGCTGGTGAGAAACACAAATAAATTAAGGCTGGTTAGCTTCCTTCCTGAAAATTACAAGGCAGCTACATAAGACGAATCCCAGGGCTACCTTATCCCAGATCTTCCCTTTAACAGTTTTCTGGCCTTCCTCTTGGTAAGTCCCATCAGCATTCACCCAAAAGTGAGGTTTGCCAGCACATTGGACTCCTGCCAACTGAAATCAAACAGGCCTTTTGTTTATTAAAACAGTAGACTACCATCTACAAACTAGGTAGTACCATATGATTCCATACCTTAAGCATTTGTAGTTCAGATTTCGTTATCTCACGTCCATTAATCAATATTCCAGTTTTTCCATTGCTCGCTTTTTGATCTAGAGAGCCTCCAACATTTAGGTTTGGACTGATTATGCAATGAGGTTTATGTCCTTCCTGGGACATTTCCAAGACAGGTTAATTATTAGTTGATGATTAAATATCACTAGATCGCAAGAAAATACAAGCAAATGCATAATGCAGAAGCTAAATTAGTACCAAATGTGGCAATTACCATTCAAAGTTCCAAAAAAAAAGCTTAACAAACATTACGATATAGGCACCAACACTAGGTTTTACATAGTCATCTTACTATTTCCAAAAAAGATTGCATATAATGGTTCCATAAGTAGCATCACAGAGATGTAAACCTTGGCAGGAAAACTTGTGTCTTTCTAAACCAGCATAATGAAAATTGTAAGATTCGGAGGACAATTATATCTCATTCAGAACATGGTACAACTATCCAAATTTGCTAAAGTCCTATGCCCCTATCAAACACAACATAAATCTATCCCACAGTATCAAGTTCAACAGCATTATCGATTCATAGTTGCAGGCATACATAATGATTCCCACTAAGGATATACATCTAGGGAAGTGGAGTTCTAAATCAGATAGTGTACTGCAAAGGATAAAACATCAGAACGAGTAATCTTTGACTCAAATCTACAAAATAGAGCATTGACTCTAATTCCAACCTTAATATCATGTCGTATGTCTAAATGAACACTTATATATAACCAAAATGACAACTATACAATTAGTTTATCCTAGGTCTATGTTTACAAGAAACCACTACAGCCTCTAAATGAAGCAGGGTAATTCAAATCGCCGTATATCACATGTACCTTGCCCCAGAAGCCGGACACCTTGTCATACCAATAGAACCCTGGCCGGAGCTTGGAAGGCCGACAAGGGCATCCCTGCAGCACCACGAGCTCCTCAGGCGATAGCTTGGCCCCGTTAACGTACACATCTGCTGCACGCAGCTGGTTCGCCGCGCACTCCCTCTCACTCCTCATGACGAGCTCCACCTCAGCTGCACTGAGCAGCCGCCGCAGCACACGCGAGCTTCGCCCCAGTGCGTCCCGCCTGGACTCAGCCACAGGCCTGCCGATGCAGTCCCGGCACTTGCGACCCTCGGGCATGGATCCCATCGCCCGGAGAAGACACCCCGAGCAGTACCGCGCGCCACAGGCGAGGCACGATTCCTTGTCGCTGCGGCCAAACAAGCCACCCCCTTTTCCGCACCTGTAGCAGCCACGGGACTTGCCCCCTCTCCTGCTCGCAGATTGGAAGTGCGCAGGGGAGAGGGAGCCGCTCGACTGACCAGCTGCTCGTGGCCGAGCCTCCCTGGAGGCGACATCGTCGTCGTCCTCCTCCTCCTCCTCGTCGTACTCTTCATCATCGTCAGAGGTTTGGAGGAGCGAGCCGCTGGTCTCGGCGAAGGTGACCACGGGCTGGTGAGGCTTCGGCGGCAGCGCCTGTCGGTCGGCGTCAGCGGCCCCCTCGTCGTCGAAGGGGGAGGAAGGGAGCTCGGCGGAGTGGTGGGCCGCGGCGTGGTGGTTCTCGATGACCGAGGTGGGGGAGTCCACCACCGCCGCTGCTGCCCCAGCGGGAGCGGGAGCGGGAGCGGCGGAGCGAGGCGCGGGGTGGGCGGCGTGGGAGTGAGCGCCGGAGCAAAGGGAGGAGGGGGTGAGCGGGCGGACTATGGGGAGCGGGGACGAGGCCGCGGACGGGGACGCCGGCGGCGAGGAGAGCGACGCGAGCGGGATGCAGGCAAGGTCGAGCGGGATGGCGCGCGGGAGCGAGTAGGGGAGCGGCGGGCCCTCGTACTCCGCCGCGAAGGAGTAGTCCCCGGCCCCAGCGCCGGCGCCCGCGGCAGCAGCCATGGCCGGAGACAGCGCCGGTGGTGGCTGGAAGGGTGATGCGGACGGGAAAGCTAGGGTTCGAGGAGGAGCATGGGGGCGGGAAACCCTAGGCGAGGTGGGGAAAGGAAAGCGGCGGAGGCGAGGGGGACGAGCTGCTTTCCGGAAGCCCGCGCGAGGGGGGCGACGGGACGAGGACGAGGCGAAAGCGAAGGATGGGGAGAGAGAGAGGTGGCTGGACGCGAGCGCTTTTGTCTGTGCGCCAGGTTCATGGACCAGAAGACCACCTGCTGTCCTGCTGTGTGAAACGGGTTTTGGGTGTGCAAGCTCAGTACGTCTTCAGTGAGATCAGAGATTCGTCTAGCAGCACAAGTTCTAACATTGAGAATATGCAACATAGGTTTATGTATTGTTTATATATTTTTTTAACAGTAAGGTATGTAAAAAATAATTCAAATTGAGATGATATTTGAGTCACTTACGTATCTATTCATCATAATCTATTGGTTCTTATGCCTTTTGTAGTCGATACTCTGTAGTTTATAGAGCTATTTATAATAGCCCAATTTAAATTACTGATTAGATGTGGATAAGTATCATTACTACTATTAAATATGTTTATGAAAACTTAGGTTTGAGAATAATACATTATAGTATATCCAATATAAGTTAATATACACTCCTAAGTCATATTTTTCACTAACATAGTTTTTTGATTTCGTATTGCGCAAAAAACTATTATGTGTTCTTATTTTAGAAGGATGTGGTTACTATTGACTATAATATCAATTCATCATTGAATATATGTTTGTTCAATAGCATTGGTCTAACTCTGCTTATGTTAGTACGACCACTAACAACGTTAACCGTCAAACTACTTGCCTTTAAGAAGTTCATTCACATTTACCTAACATGATACTCTATATCTTCTATGGATACAAACATCAGTGGCGGAACTTAAACCATAAAGAAGGAGGGGCAACAAAGTAGATTATACTTTCAAACACTAAAATCTTATGCATTTTCTTTGTATTTTAGCTAGAGAAATTAGTACTTATATATAGAAAATTTTAAATTAAGAAGGGGTCACGGCCACCCCTGACCCTAATAAAGCTCTGCCAGTGCAAACATAACTATATTTAATCTAGCTACATAGGAGTAATTAGTAAATAAAAAGACTTCACGTGCAGTGGCGGAACTCTCTTAGGGGCCACCGTCGCCACAAACATCTAAGTACTTTTTCTAAATTTTTAACCTAGCAAGCGAGTAATTAACTAGTTCTTCAATGATATTGTCTCTTTGTGCTTTTGTATTGTTGCAAATTTAGTGTGTATACAAATAATTGTGATTAGCAACCAAGTTGTGATGTTATTAAAAATCTGATCAAGATGCAAATCATGGTAATTAAAATTTTCTCACTTCATATTTCTTACTAAGCCTTATTAATAGTGTGAATAATTGGTAATGAATCACTTTAAATATAGATTTTTAACTTTGTTTTTATATATAAGTCCAATTAAGGTAGATCTAATAGTATTTTTTTTATTTTTTAAAGGTAAAACTAGAAATCAATCTCAGTCGTTAAATTTTATAATTTTTAAAACTATAACGTGTATCAATTTTCAAGACTCTTTAATTACTTTCCAAGTTAATTTCTAGTATAATTAATATTTATGTGAGAGTTTGTACTTCTTAAGAGATAAAAAATTATTTTGCTCGTCAAAATTTGTGTAAATTAATAATTTGCAATTATTTCGGTGCCTATATATTTTTGGCTCGCCGACAGTGGCCTTGGTCGTGCGGATAATAAAGTTTTGCCACTGTTCACGTGTAAAACGAATGGGTACCCCTTCAACCTAGCGAACGCACTCGAGCCACAACCACACTTGTTCGGACACAAATTCAAATTCAAATTTTGGTTGTTAAAGATTCAAAACATGCCGATTCTTGCCCATGCTTTTGATCATCCATCCAACCAGCAGCAACAGGGTACGGAGCCGCACCTTTTCCCGCTTTTTCCAACCTCGAGATGGACAGAGCCCCTCCGCTTTTCCAAAATAAAAAAATTTAAAAAGAAACCCGCCGCAACAAAAGCGCCGCAGCCGCGCGCGCGGCACGCACGGTCCCTCGCGGGGCTCGCCTCCTCGTGCACGGCGTCCACCCAAAAAAAAGAGAAGGACACGGAGCACGGCGCAGCGCAAGCGCGCGGGGGGAGGACCGGACGAGTCCGTCGGTCGGTCGGTCTGGTCGCTGGCCGGACCCGGCCGTGGGACGGGAGCCGACGAGCCGTGTGGTCGGTGTCTTTCGCGCTGGCGGGTGGCGACTGGACGCGGGGATCGGAACGGATCGGAGGCAGGTGACGCGTGGGGCCGCGCCGCGCCTGCCCTTCGAGACGACGTGCGCGGTTCGTGCGTGGGGCCCGCGTGGCCGTTGCGTGTTCACGGGGTCGCGGAGATCCGGAGACGGACTGGGCGGCTAGGATGGGTCCTGATCGGAGGCGGGCGAGCAGGATTTTTTTTTTTTTGGGGTTCGCTGTCGCGGTGCTCTGGATAGTGGGCCCGTCGGTGAGGCCCGTGGTGCGTCGGCGATTGGGCTTGCTATACTTGGGCTGCTTCATGGGCCTCCACAATCCCGTGGGTGTCCGCCGTGCGAGCTCTGGCGGTTCCAACGGCCCGGCCTGACCCGCCCCCTTTTGCTTTCTTCGGAGTTACTCCAGGTTGGCCCGACTACTACAGTGGATGCGGTACACCACCGCGCGGCCCAAATCTTGAAACGCATGAAATCAAATCGTGGACAAAATCAAATCAAATCAAATCGCGGTTAGGATCAGGTACTCAAACACGGAAACCCACTCGTTGTCTCCTTATCGCCCTGTCTCCGTTGATCAAACAGGCGCAGCCTTCCGCGCTCCACGTGTCTCCCGGAAGCCTCCCCGCCGACCACCGCGCCGCCGCTGCACTCCGAACTCCTCTTCCTCAAGTCCTCCTCCTCCTGCTCCTCCTGGCGCGCGAACCCCTCCACCACCCGCCACGCGTCATGGAACCCTAGCCGCTTCGACTCGGTTCCACCGGCGATGGTCCTCC
>BCLH01000015.1:312873-340235 GCA_001602315.1 Zoysia pacifica
AGACGCGTGTGGAGCCCGGCCTCTGCCGGTCCCGCGTCGTCGCGCGCGGGGTCGAGCTCGACGCCGCCGCGCTCAACGACGCCGCGGGGGAGTCCTTCCCGGCCAGGTTCGACCGCGCGGATGTCGCCGAGGTCGAGCTCGCCGTCTCTCCCTGGGCCGTCCCCGCGCTCCGCGCCGTCGTGCGTGGAGTGCGTGTTGGCCTCACACTCAGGTAGCGTTCGGCGACTTCTGCGTGCTCTTGGACTGATAGTCTGGTTACTGTTGAAACAGTAGTTGTGGTACTTGGAAGGTGTTTCTCGCTCGAGGATGCCATTTCTGTGCTGATGAATTGTTGCATTGGGATGTAGTACTGACTTATATATTATTGTGGAAGTGAGTACTTGTATGATTGATGTGATCATCTGTTTTGTGTCTATATTGAAGGGACCCTGTGCCGAAGAAGCACCGGCCAGACATCAAGGAGCGGCTCGCTAAGGAGAAGAAGAGAGTGATTGCATCATTGGATCCTCACGTACGCCTGTTCTACCACTTTCCGTTCTCCTTTTCACACAAGTAACCCTCGCGTCCGTAGCTTTGTTAATGTGAGGGTGAAATGCTGCATCAGATGCTACTTTTTAAGGATGGAATGATCGATTAAACACTGATCAAAAGCTGCCTTTCATGCTACTTTTCAGGGTCAAAGGTTGCACGAGATGATTGAAGGTGCAGTTAACTCCCTGGACGATAAGTTCACATCAGTATTTTCCAGTGTGCTTCTTAATTGTGGTCAGGTACAGTTTGACGATGTCACAATAGAGGTTTGGTACCTTGATGACTCCCATGTTATTGTGTTGAGGACAACTGAATTACAGTTTGGTCCTGAGCCTGTTTTTGGCAGCTCTCTGTTCAGAGGACTGGTTGGGTCTTTTATGTCATCCAGAAAGAGGAATAATCTGTTTGTTACATGCCCTGAATTTGATATTTTGTTGAAGGAGAATGATACCATTGATTGTGCTGCATCTTTCACTGGCATATCTGCTTCAGTTGGACTGGATAATCTCCAACCTTTCGCTTTTGGCATTCATATTCCCAGTGCATCCTGGCAAATTTCACCTAAATTTGTTCCTTCACTTATGGTGATATTGGATATTACAAGACAAAAGGAAGAGTATGGGGTTAGGAATGGTAAAGAGCTTTGGAAAATCGCTTCACATATTCTTGAAAGCTCAGTAGTCCATCGAAGATTTTCTTTAAGCCAGGCTATAAGCTATGCTGCTCTCTGGCGGCGTTATGTTCATGCTTATGTACTATTACTAACATCAGCAGGGTATCCCTCAGACAAGACTATGACAAGTAACTGCAGTAGGATGTCAAGAAACAGGAAAATCTTGGCTACTATTAAAGATCATTGGGATAATGTCATTACTTTGGAGGAGAAAATTCCTGTAGAAACAATTGCAAGAGCACGGTGTGCTGCACGTTTGAAACTAACAGTGTCACGGCAACGAAGCAAGCAAGACTCACCAAAAGCATTTCTTGTTTCTTATATGATGAAAGTCCTATTCCCTTTATTGTACGTGTGGAGGTTTCTTGTACTCATATGGTGGTCACTGTGGGCAACTATTAGCTGTAGAAACAAAGCAAGCATAGCATGTGCATATATTTTTCCTAGTGCTGTTCATGACGTAGACACGGAGGTTCAGCTCAGCATCCACCTTGGGGAACTCTGTATAACCTTGTTGCCCTTTGCTGCTAACTTCTCAGATTCAAAAACAATAAACAAAAGACACATGACTTCCCACATGGATTTACCTTACGCAAATCTTGCAATGAAGTCATCATGCTTACTTCACTCTGCTGGTTGTACCACACAATCATTGTTTTTTGTAATTGGGGAACTTAAGACATGCCTTTCTGGTGTCTCAAAGTTGTCACAAAAAGACAATAGCAACATTTCCAGGAGGAATTCTTTTGGAACAGCAGAGTTTACCAAGGATACCGACTCTAAGATAATCCTCTGGACTGACTCTGCTAGTATGCAACCATTCTCCTGCCAACAGGCCTACAAATCTTCTTCACATAATGCTGAATTGTCCGCTGCCCTCCTGAAGAGCGATATGGATGAGATATGGTCAAATTGGATAACAATTCGCAATCTATACAAGGAATCAGGTGTAATTCATCCTGAAAAGCCCTCTGTTATTTTTGAATTGAAATCTTTTCTCATTGATCCGTACAAAACTACAGGTGGTTTTCAGCAATGTAGATTCACAGTTGGGAGACTGAACCTTGATTTGAATTACCTATGTGTTTCATCAACCTATCTGCTCTACAAACAGTTTGTGCAGTATCAACAGCTGAAAGAAGTAGCTGAAGAAATAATAGGCATATCGAACAGTAGTGGTGCCGATGTACCGCCTACAGGTGGTATTGACGGAAAGTTGAGATCATTCAGTCGTATAATGAAGGATTCGGTGGCAGATGCTATACCAGAAAATACCCTTCAAATTGCAGTGCTAGTTGATGGTCCCTTGATACGTCTGTCCTTTGATAAAAACAATTATTTACAAAATAGAAAAGATGTACGCAGATCCCCTGCTTCTGAAATAAACAGTAAGTCCAGTATAGTTCTCAGTCTGGCATATGTAGAATGTGCCCTCTGGCCAGCTTCTCGATATTCTAGAGCTAATTCACATTCCAAAAAATCACACAACTCATTTATTAGTGCTAAGGAGCTGCAAGAACCTCATCGACAACAAAAAGAAATTAGTTCAAGGGATGTTTATCCAGGGTATGCTGTGCTTGATGCACACTTCAGCTTTGCTGGGTTAACTCTTCTGATAGATAATCCAGAGGCAAATCAGCAATCTCATGTTTTGGGGCCGATGTCAGTCAATCTCCAGCTTTCAACAAGCAGGTATCAGTTGTCTACCTATCATTTTCCTTGATATATAATTTTGAAAAGATTTTAGTTCAGTATGTTAGCTGAACTATTTTTATTTTGGCTTGGGACGAGGAGTTTCTTTTTTTTCTGAAAAGTGATCTAAAAGCTGAGAGGATTTGTATATTTTGTGAAAATAATTTGACAATATTTTTATCACCTTCCAGGAATTTCGTCTCTTCCTTCTTTGGGATGAAAACTTTTATCTCAGCAAACTTAGGAGCAGGAATTATTGGTTGCACTGTTTGTTTCTACTTGGATGAACTATTAACTGTGTGCCAGGTTGGTACAAGTGGAACATATCAGTTTTTAAATGTTGCCAAATCAGTTATTGATTTTGCTGTAAGATAGTATCATATGCATTATTTACTTTATGAGAATTTTGATATGTAGTTATAGAAGAGATATTGCATATTTGGAACATTTGATCATGTTTCTCCCTATTTCCATTCAAAGCTTATATTTAAACCAAGGATTTGACCCCTTATAGTCTAACTTAGTTTATTTGATTGCTCTTATGATGGTTATCAACATTGTTCAGCTTATGGAGAGCATCTACTCAGAGGCATTGAAGACTTCCTTAGTTAATTTTCCATATTCCCAAGATTTTATAGGAAGACTAGCATTGTTTTACAAGAAATCTATAGTGGGGACCACAATGGCGCTTGATTTTAACCATATTTCCCAGGAAGAAAAACCTGACCCTCATATAGAACTCAATATTGGAATGCAACTTGATTTAGAGTCAGCAGAAGTCATTTTTAGCTCTTCACACAATGGAGTTCTCCAAAATCTCAACAGTGCCTTAAACTACATCAGCAGCTCCTCTGTGTTTGCGGGTATGGCAACACAGGAATTACTGGACATATTAGCTTTAGGTGTTGGATTTTGCATCAGGAGTTTGTCAGTGAAACTTTTGCTCGATGGAGAATGCATAGACTTCCTTGTTAGGATTTCTGGAGTTCATTGCGTGGTATTTGAGAATCAAGCTCAGATCAGCATTTTAAATGGTGTAAAGCATCATGGAGCCATACTTAGTGGCTCAGTGCAGAGCAAGAACCAGCTCTTTACATCAGACTGCGTCTTTCATCTTCGTGGTGGTCCCAACAAAGACATGACTCACAAGCTGCAATACAAATCTATATGTTGCTGTGTTTCTGCTTCTATAGGAATGTGGTATTCAATTAGATTCGAATTTGCCGAGGTTTATGTTGGAGATTATGGCATTCACAATTACTTATCTGAATTCAGTCGAAGCAGCAAACAACAAATCTCTCTGTTTATCCATGATGACATTCAGCTTGTCAAATGCAACATCCAGGTGCACCACTCTTTATAAAATCTTATCTGCTAATTCTGCTAAATAAATATGATTTCTGATTAGTGATTCATGCAACTTTTTTCTTCATGCTTTTAAATGATTGTGATATGCCCTGAAATGAATCATTAATTTATATCTCTTGTTCCTAGTTACTACCCTTTTATTGGCTTGCTATTAAGGCATTCTTTATAATCACTATAACAGGGGGGCTTGATCTTTCTGGAAACAATTTCTTTAGCCAAGCTTGTTTTGTGTAGCAAAGTTTACTTATGGCTGCTCATGAATCTCCCACTGCGGGCAGCGTCAAACTTAGTCAAAGATACAGTAACTTCAATCTCTGCAGGCAGTGATTATACTGTTACCAACAAACTTGAAGAGAGGGAGTCAGCTGTGTCTTTTGGTGCTCATTTGCAAAATGAGGAGTCCCAGTCGAACATTGTGAAGTGCTTGAATGTTGAACTATCTCGGTTGTCCTTAACTCTTGTTGTCATTGATGAATCTGGTAACTGCCCTATTTACTCTTAGTTTAAATGTACTGCCAATTAGAGGAGAATTATTCTTCTTTTTCTGCATTTAGGTACATATCAAGGATTAACTTTAGAAGTTGATGCAAGTCTTCAACGAATGAATCTCGGCATGAACTTTTTGTTTGAAGTGAATCGTCTTTCTGTCTCCACTGTTTGTGTTACCCACAAGAATGCCCATGAACAATTAAAAGATCTACCAACACCTCGTTTTCGATCCGGCAAGTCTGCTGATATTCCAATCCAGTCTGAAATTCAAGAATATCTCCCATCTGTAGTAGCAGACAATATGCTTACTTATGATCATCATACTCCTTCAAGTTCGATTTCTTCACTGGGAAGTTCAACAAGCAATATGTCACTGGAATTTTCTTCAAACGGGTATTACATCCTCAAGCATTTCTCTAGTTATCTCAAGATCGACAAAAAAAATTTGGATGAAGATTCTAGTTTGTCACATTTAACTGGTGATTGGTTTGGAAACGGTTCTGTTTCTGGTTTGGAGGTGACAATGTCACTCTCAAACATTGAGGTGATCCCTCAACCTTATCTTCTTTCTGTTGGGTAATTTGCCTGTAGTTTCCTCTATTTTGAGCAAGTTTTCTCTCATGGTCATATTATTTGTTATATATAACTTATGGGTTACTGGTAGTTCTAAAAGAAAAGGTAAGGAGTACAGGAAGAATAATTCTGGACAAAATTGTTTAAATAATTGTTGTCACTTCGGACATGCCATCTTCCTCAGAACATTTCATGCATGCACCCTTATCTACGGATTCAGATCCTCTTAATTGACATTATAAATTCAGACATGCTACAGTAGCTTGACTTAGGTTTATTTTGGACCTTATCAAATGAATGCTTGAGATGAATTGCTACAGTTTGCAACTGTAGCATAATTTAGAAATATTGTGACAGTGTATTAATGCTAAGACACTGTTCCTCTCTCACACAAAGTGCTACAGGTGCCTGAACTTTGTGCTCAACTGTAGAGGACCCCGATCCCTTATCTACAACTATGCATAATTTGGCCCCATTTAACTACTAAACTGGCTCTGTTAGGCTTCTTACTGAACTGACATTTTTTTACCAACATGTACCATTTGCATTTACTTCTAGGACAAGCATTTACTTTTAGAAAAATAAACAGGGGAAATATTTTGTTTGGAATACTGAATTTCATCCATTGAAATGCTTGAGCCCATTATGAAAACCACTTATCATGGCTTACCAAGTTAAATTTGTCCACAACGTATTTCCTTCTGTGAATAGCCCAATGAACAAAGCTCATCAACCAGTTTCAAAAAAAAAAAAAAAACAAAGCTCATCAACTTTCTAAATGTCTGCAGATGATCTCGTCATTACTTGCTCCTTTTCATAGAATAATGAATTCTGGCTCAACTCAGAAAGGAAGACAGACTGTTGAAACCACTCACCAGGCACACCTGGATAATGTGGATTATACTATTCCTGATG
The DNA here is from genome assembly GCA_001602315.1 of Zoysia pacifica. Taxonomy (NCBI): domain Eukaryota; kingdom Viridiplantae; phylum Streptophyta; class Magnoliopsida; order Poales; family Poaceae; genus Zoysia; species Zoysia pacifica. The sequence goes on from BCLH01000015.1 coordinate 319,115, forward strand.
GTAAGCCTGGTTAAGGACGGGCTTATATATCATATATATCTAAAGTTTTATGTTAATTCGTTTATTACTGCTTTAATAGGTGCAATTGTTGCTATAAGGGATCTTAATCAACAGGTGTATGCATCAGTAAAATCAAATGGAAGTACATACAGAGTGGTTGGCACATACCATTATTCTCTCACTGGTGTAAATGCATTATTTAAGGTATAATTTGACACCAATACACTGGAATGAATATCTAGCTTTTAAACACAGTCATCCACTTGGGATGCTGCAGTCTTCAAGTCATATACGCAGGTCATGAAAAATTTGTCACCTTTTTTTCCTCCCTCCAGGTGAAACACCAGAAGAGATGGAGATTCAACACACAATGCATTTCTCTGTTATCTTTATGTGCAAGGAATGATGCAGGCAAAGAGTTGGCTCTTTGTTTCTCTCGAGGATCAGATTTGGTTGAAATTTCATCTGATGTTGACAAGCCTTCTTCAATCTGGAGCACACTTCCTTTAAGATCTGATAATTTTGAGGACGATGGTGATTATAGCAAATCGTACAATGGTATACCAAGAAGTTCCTACCATCTTATCAATAAGAAAAACAATTACGGCATTGCATTTGTTGATGGCTTGTTGGAGTTTGTGAAAAAACCAGGAAACCCATTTAAACTGCAGGTTTTGGATGAATCAATGTCCTCTGATGCATCAAGGCTTAGCGTTCCCCACTTTAATTTGGATAATAACACTAATCTAGATGTGGAAGATGATGGTCCGTCTGTTTTGATGGGTAGATTGGCAAGCTATGCAAATTCTCAAAATATTATCATCAATGTTGACAAGATTGTTTTTACGGTGACTCATGAAGTGGTTGATACTGATAATGTTTTTCCGCTTATCCAGAACTGCATAAGTGATATCCATGTTGTCACACAAATATTCCCATCGAAGGTTAGGGCTCTAAGTTCATTCAAAGTTTCAGGGCAATACTTCAATGCTCGAAGAAATCTGTGGTCAGTCTTGTGCTAATTGTATTAATTTCTCATTTTAATGATTGCATTTAATGATTTCTTAACTTGGGCTGGAGATCAGAAATTATGTTCTTTTTATCTGACATACAGGGAGGAGCTCCTCTCTCCTACCACCTCCTATTCTTTCTTCCGATCTAGGTTTTTTAACCCAGATCCAGTTACCAAGCGTGGCAGGATGCCCATCCGTTTCTTCTTTCATTTGAAGCAGGTGTGATCCTTTACTAATATGCTTGTTTCAACTGCATGTTTATCTTTTTGTTAATACAGTTTAACCTCACCTTGGCTCTTTCTTTTGATAGAATAATCTTCATTTTGCAGATTGATATGTTTATTGATGAGCTTTCAGTTGACATCCTTCTATATTTGGCTGGAAAGTTAGATTTGTTGGGTCCATATGCTGTGAAAAGTTCAGCCATCTTTCCTAACTGTTGCAAGGTTAAATTAAAACCTCTACTTGCATTATTAGCATTTATCTTGATTGATTCGATATTCTGTGAAAAAGTCAGCTATCTTTCCTGACTTTTTTATTTTTGAGAAATGTACAGTAGGGGAAGCCCCTACTGTGCTAGATATATATAAATATAAGAGGTAACAAAGCACAAATAAGCCTGTACATAGCCCAAGGTGGGCAAGCCAAAGAAAACACATCAAAACATCAACTAAACAACTATACAATAGAGACTATAAGTGCAGCTCAGGGAAGCTATTCCATCCAGGAATGAACAGCTGACCTGGCAGACTCCTATCTATACAGCTGGTACTCAAGAGAAGAGAAAAAAATTCTGTTTCCAAGAAAGGAAGGAAGGGGTTTTCTGCCTAAAAATTCTATCATTCCTCTGTTTCCAGATTTCCCAAGCAGCCATTGAGAAAACCTACATGAAGAAGGAGTAAGCAGTATCGTTCTTTGCCTTCTGTATAGGTCAAAAAATAGGATGTCAAGATCCCAATGAATATCTAGAATGTTCCAGCAGTCCTGACTGAATTGGCATTGAAAGAAGAGATGATAAGTGAATTCCTCTGTATTTGTATTACACAGCACACAATTATAATCTGCCCCCCGAATATTTAAGTTTTTCCTTTTAAGCAGATTTCTGGAATTGAGTCTATCTCTGAACAACAGCCAGATTGAATATTTAAGCAGTATTACACAGCACACAATCTTTCCTGACTGTTGTAAGCTTAAATTATAGCTTATACTTGTATTGTTAGCATTCTATTTTTATTGAATTTTAAAGGAGAACCCTTGCACAGCAGTAAAGCTGTTGTCTTGTCACAATAAGGTTACAGGTTCTAGTCCTGGAAACAGCCTCTTGTAGAAATGCAGGGAAAGGCTGCGTACAAAAGACCCTTCCCCGGACCCTGTGCAAGCGGGAGCTACATGCACCGGGTTCTTGATTGAATCTAATTTTTGACAGATAAGTGTTATATTGATCTTTCAAATGTTTTGGTTGATAGCTTGTTTCAGATGCACTGTGTTGCATATTGAATGTATAGTTCTCATTTTCCTTGTCCTTTTCCTGCTGCCCTTTACTATTTGTTCTATGTATATCCTGTAGTATGAGCATGCTACCCATTTCTTCTGCAGATAGAAAATAGCACGAGGCTAGCACTTGTTTGCCATTTTAAAGATAATGGGGATGCAATAATTCCTGGACAACAGTCAACTTCAGTTTTCTTGAGGTATATTTACTTTTCTAGTCACCTACATCATCTTCAACCTAGAAGCATGGGCTATATTTTGTACAGTGCTAGTATATGATAAAATTTTATTAATTTAGGTCATTGGTTTTTATCTCTTCCCTTTGTATCTTTTTATATTCTACTCTGTTTGACACTGCATATTCACACATCATCCAGGAACTTAACATTTGATGATCATCCACATGATAATAATGTGGTTTCTATTCGTTTATTCAAGGAAGGGGTATTTTCAACTATTCCAATCAGTATGTCTCTCCATGACGCTGGAATTTTCTCATGGAGAACTCGCGTGTCACCTGTCAAAGGTATTCCTATTTCAGCCAATTTACATTCATCAAGAAACAGGTGCAAGTTTTTTATATTAATTTGAAATTGTTCAAAGTTTTGAATGAGTTGCTTATTTTAAAGTATCTTTTTCCTTTGAGATATTTTTTCCTTTTTAAAAAGATGATGTTGTCATGGAGTCATTTTGTTTTTTATTATTGGTAAACAAACTATTATGGAATTTGCATTGGTTGGACTAAATTGCTGTATTCTATGACGGTAATGTGTACGTACGTCTAGTGGCTGCTTTTGCTTGGGGTTTGGTTATTTAGGTGTCTAGTGGAGTTTAGGTTGGGATAGCTTTGAACATGGTTATTGGTAATCGAGAAATGTATGAGAGAATCCATTGTTGTTGGACCGTGGATCGGGGGGGGGGGGGGGGGGTTGCTCTGGAAAGTGTAGAGCATTGGAGGACAGAAGAGGAATACTTTCCCTGCTGGGAACATAAGGGATCAGGTGAAGGGACATATGCCCACCTGCCAGCCTCTGTTATTTCTGAGAGGGAGGGTGGGAGGGATTAGGTCCGATGTGGTGAGTCTAATGTGGAAAAGAAGTACCAACTACTATGAAGGAAGCGATTACAAACTAATCAACCTTCAGATGTGAAAATGGTTTAGTGGCAGTGTGCATGATTAGTTGAATTTCTATCTTTGCTGCGGTCTGCAATTCATCAGTTTGCAAAACTTTGATTGTGTAATCAGTAACATAATCTCTTTTATTAAGGTGAGCGGACCCGAGGTGATCATCTTAAATAGTTCCTGGACCTAGATGATCATTTTAAAAGTTTATGGGCACATATGAGAATTCATAAAAAGTTTAAGGATCCACAGTGCATTTCACTCTTATATAACATAATATAAATGGACAAGTAGTTTGGCATAAAAAGGTTCATACTGTTGTCTCATGTAACCAGTGTTTTTTTTCTAAATAATGACAAAGTGGAAATTATTTGTGTAGATGCTCTGCTTATGGGTGCAATTTGTCATGATATTTTTTCTCTGACCTGTGTAGACTCAAGAACCTTTTCTGGACCATTTATTGTGGTCAAGGTTTCCCAGAATCCTGAGGTAGGAAAGTTTATTATGTTACATACTGATTATTATATTACTTTTTTTTATTTTTCTGATAATCAGTGCTGACTAAATGCAGGAAGGTTTATCCCTTTCAGTTCAACCTTTGTTGAGAATCTATAATAAGAGCAGTTTCCCTCTTGAACTTCGGTTTCAGAGGCCAAACAAAGTTAATGATGAGGCAGCATTCGTCACAGTTAGAAGTGGAGGCATGGTTGATGAGTCTAGTGGAGTATTTGATGCCATGGAATTTTCTGGGGGGTCCAAGAAAACTTTGATGTCTCTGGCTCTCGGCAAGTAACCATTCTTTTTTTATTTTTAATTTTATTTTTCATGGTGAGAGTGGTTGATTTTTCATATCTTTGTTTCATCTTAAGATGATAAAGACATGGATGTTTTATTACTAGCTATGCACTATGTCAATTTACCCCCTAAATTGGACTTTATCCAATATTAAATACTATCTTGCACAATATTTCCTGCATTCTTGAGAAGACTCGAAGGCAGGCAACTTAAATTTTCTGTTGAGGTTTCCCTCATCTATGTTTCATAATGTGTCATTACATATTTATCTCTTATATACTCCCTCCGTCCCTCAATTACTTGTCATCCTAGAGTTCACAAGTTTTCCCCTTTTACTTGCCATTCTCGCTTCCCAATATACCTTTCTCTATTTCCAATACATCCTTATCTCTATCTCTCTCCTCCTCGTTTTCAGCACATCCCACCTGTTCCACCATCCTTAATCCACGTGCTCTCACCTAGAATGACAAGTAAAAGGGGACGGAGGGAGTATATATTGTTCTTATATCAATTGAATTATATAGGCAGTTAACAATATGATATTCCTTCCCAGATCATAAACTAAATTATGATACTGAAATTTTATGCATATCCTTGTGGCTGCAAATTTCTATTGAACATTTGAGTTTGCATGTGCCTAAAACAGAGTGCAGTTCAGATGAGAAGTGATGGTTTTGAATAACAACCTTATCTAATATTTCAATCCATTTTTTGAATTTCAGGAAATTTTATGTTGTCAGTTAGACCTGAGATTGAATGTTTTGAAAATATTGGTCAGCCAAATTTGGTGAAATGGTCAGAAGACATAAATGGTGAAAAAGCTATCAGAATATCAGGGGTTATAGAGAAAATAAATTATAACCTCAAGAAAGCCTTCAACGTTGATCCCATGAAGTCTTCTTTCAGCTCTCTGAGTTGCTCTGTTTTTGTCAATGACCGTCATGTTAATGATCTTCATTTTTTAGTTCACACTCTGGGTAGAGATGTCCCTGTGGAGCCCTCAAATGGAACTCGTTTATCAGAGAGAAGTGCACCAGTCGCACTACAGTTCCAGAAAGAAATTTTTATATACCCGACTATACAAGTGTATAATTTCTTGCAGACTGACATACACGTCGTTCTAACTGATGATCAACTTGGTAAGCTCTGGTTTATGTGCATTTCATTACGGAAAAGTGGATGTTTTGAATGAAGACAAAAATAAAGTGATACATGTACTGATGATTTGTTTCTACTATAATGCAGGAGATCTCACAGAAGATAACTTTGGCACTATTGGCAAGCATGCAACAATTACCACTGGTTCTAGCTCGTATTTTTATGTGAATCCCGCCCTATTTAATTTTTCAGTCACACTGATTTCATATGGTTCAAAGTCTAAGACAGTTAACAGCAGTGATTGGCTTAAGAGAATGAAAAAGCAGACAGCCCGAGCTCAGTTTCTTGATATGGAGCTAGAATTTTTTCCTGGGAAGTATCATACTTCTTTAAGATTACTACGTCAGGAGAAAGGCTTGTTGGAGGTAGTTTAATAAGTTTAATGATTTTGATGTCTTCTTAATTTCCCATGATATGTATTAGTGAAACTTCCTGCCTTTAGGAATTACAAACTTCAACGGTATCAGAATGATGTACCTGATAGTCACATATTTTTGACTGCAGGTTGTTCTGTTCACGAGATACACACTACATAATACCAGTGATTACTCCTTGCTGTGCTTAGCGTCCCATCAAAAACTACCTCCTGTGTATGTAAATGTTTAGTTGTCCCATCAAAAACTATATTCTGTGTATATAAATTTCAGTATTAGCTATGGTTGCTCATGAGATGCTGAAACTTTGAAGGTCTGAACCTGGAGGGAATAATGCTAATCTTCCTCCCCAGCATGGGTGCATTTTGCCCTCGATGTCTATGAGCTCCTGGTTTATCAAGTAAGCAGTCACATTGAGCTTTGTATTCTGTTCCTTGGGAAGTGGTTCTTAGTTCAACACAGTAAAGATAGATAGCTGGCATGCACCGATTCAAATTCTTTGTTTTATGGGCAGAGTTTGTTCTACAAACAGTCAATCTTCTATGGTTCCTGAGTAAAGCCAACGGCTGTTGCGTTGGATTCGGCCATAGTGCACTGTAGAATAGCCTGGCCATTATGTAGTTATTCTGGTACTATAAATAATGATTAATATACAACCAATTTGCCACCATCTTTCCTACCATAATCATATGGCTTGTTTGGTACATTCTTCATAAACAGCTTCTGTGTTCAATGTGTTACAACCTACAAGTACATGATATTTTTTTAATCTGCTATTTTTTTACCATGCTGTGGACAAATTAATTCATTTGATTGATGTACATTCCCACATTGCACTGTGATAAATTTAAGGAAATGGTAAAGGCAGGAAAGTGGTTTATTTTTTATTAAGGAAATGGTAAAGGCAGGAAAGTGGTTTCAGTTTTTTTTTTTCATTTGTATATTTGGCATTAACACAAGTATAGAGCAGTACATGTTCATGTGCACTTTAGCTTTGTAACATTGCTAATGTTTATGTCAGATCAAGTAGATTGCGAATAAGTCTTCAAAATGCGAAAGGATCCGAGGCTATTATTGATTTGGAGGCAGTGTCTGGCTTCACTGAATTTTTTCTAGAGATCCAAGATAATATAGTGCCCCATTGTATGGCAGCTTTTGGAGTGTCTTTGCAACCTGTCTCTTATGACTTGCCTGTGCCATCACAAATTGTACTAATTGTTCCAAGATATGTTATTTCGAATGAATCTGGTACTGCAATTGCTGTTCGCCAATGTTTTCTGGAGGTGCTTCACTTTTTTTCTTACATGTATTGTATATCATAATTAAACTCTCATCTGATACTAATTGTTTTGGTTGGCATTTTTCTAGCATGAGACAGATGGCTTGACAGTTGAAGCTAAGCAGAAGGCTACCTTACAGACATGGAAACCTGGAAAAAAGCATGAAGTAAATTACTTCGATCTATTTGTGAAGAAACACAGAAATGTATTTGAGGATTCTCACATTTTTGTCCAATTTTGTCCAAAAGAAACTGGGTATAGTTGGTCAGGACCTATCTGTGTTTCATCGATTGGACGCTTTTTCTTGAAATTTAGAAGATCAGATGGTATGGTGGCACATGGTATTAAAAGGGACACTTTGCATGATGGAAACCTGAAGCAGTTTGCTTCTGTTGATATTGTTCAAGAGACTACTTCTTTTGTCTTACACTTCACCCAACCACCAAAAGTTGCCCTTCCATATCGAATAGAGAATTTCTTGAATGAAGCATCAATCATGTATTTCCAGAAGGTATGTGCATATTTTGTTAATTATATTATTTTCTTTTATAAGTCTGATATATTACTGATAGAATATTGAATTTTCTGAAACTTTATAGGATTCAGTTGAATCGGATGTTTTATGCTCTCAAAAGTCAGAGCAATATGCTTGGGATGACTTAAGTTCGCCTCGCAAATTGGTTGTGCGCATTGTGGGCAAGTTCTGATCTCCTAATTCTATAGTAGTTTTTTCTTCTTTGGTTCATTGTCATGTTGCTGTTAAATAGTTGGAAAGCTTTTTTTTTGGGAATGATTACAAAATATTTTTGACCTAAAACGGATAAAGAAAATGTTATAAGCTTCAGTACGAAAATATTTTTCTGCAAAGCACATATGCAACACCAATGTTTAGCAAAACTCAGCCTCAGGCAGCTACTAGCTCACCTCTTGATGGTAAGCTTGTCGTACGGACCTTTACCTTCTAGACCTCGCGAGATGACCAGACCATATCATTGGTGTAACATGCAGTAAATGTGTTAATTATGATTTAGCAAGATGTTAGTAAGATGCCTGTTCAATATTTCTGATCTTTGTCTCCGCTTCCTAGTGATGTCTTTCCTAGCTGACACATTGGTGTTTTTTTCATCTTTGTTATGATTCTTTAGCCATAGTTTGTGATATTATGAATTATCTTCTCCAGGTACACCTGCATTACGTGAAATTAAAATAGACAAAATCACTCCGTGGAAGCCATTTTTGAAGATGCGCCAAAACAGCATGCTTAATCTTAATTTCTCATTCAGCAATGAACTTGGTTCTGGAAATCAAGGGTTTGATAAATCGTTTGGACTGAGGTTGTTCAAAATTGGCTATGAAGTGTATGCTGATGGTTTAACAAGAGTTCTACGAATATGTGAACATGAAGACAATCCCAAAACTGACAAAATTCAACGATCAATAGCAAGTGCACAGTTCAGAATTTCTTATGTGTGTATTCATCTTCTTGATAAGGGCCAGGTTTGTTTCCTTGACTTCCACCCAACCTAAACGTGGTGAAACCATCTTCTCATGAATCATGTCAGCAGTATATTAATTTTTGCAAGTCAAACTCAGATTTATTTATTTATTTTTCTTTTCATGTTTACATTGTTGAAGAGTGGGGAAAAAGTCCAAGCGACAATCTTGACAGGAAGACTTCAGCATGTATCCACTGACTCGATTATCACAGATAGATACAAGCATGTCTCTGTTGCAATTCATGTAAGCTCTGATTCTATTGAGATTTTGTGTCAATGTCAATCATGCATATGACTAGGCTACTGAAAGGGGGAAAACTTGCATTTTTCCATACATGAAAAATCTGCAGTATTTTTTTCATATATTTATTGTCCATACCTTTATCTATTTTTTCTTTTTTCATGTTTAGATTTCATATTTTTCTTTAAATGATTGCAGTCAGTGAATGTTGATGAGAAATGGGAAGGAGCTTCGTTTGGGTCGATCCTTAGGAGGAACAAACTTCTGGAAGCTACTTTGGATGAGAGTATTCTTCGCATAGTTTTTGTATTGAATTCAACTAACTCCAGCGTCAAACAAATTGAATACTGTTCAATTATTCTACAGGTAATTGAACTGGCGTGCTTGATTCTTTCTTAACAACTGCAGCAGCCTACTTATTGACAGTATTTTCAGAATCATAAATTCTCTAACCAATTAAGATGTGGCAGCCTGTTGATCTGAAGGTTGATGAGGAAACATTGATGAAGCTTGTACCATTTTGGAGAGCATCCCTTGCTCCTTCAGGAGCTCCGAGCACACAGTTCTATTTCAGACATTTTGAAGTACATCCAATTAAGGTAACTTGCTCCTCCTTTTTTTCTTCTGTAATCATGATATGTATATTCAATATTTGGATCACTAACTGTGGTTTTCTTACGGATGCAATGGCCTAAAGATCATAGCAAGCTTTCATCCTGGTGGCCGACAAACAAACTACAGTTCTGCTCAAGAGGCTCTGAGAGCTCTATTGCATAGCGTCATAAAGGCATGTTCAAGCATCTTCCATATGTTGTTAGGAATGGGTACCTTGCTGGATTTGAGAAGGGCTGTGTGGTTATTTTGTACTATCATAGGTCATCTCTTTTATTTTTATTTTATTTTATTTTTTGTTTTCAGGTACCTGAGATAAGCAACTCAGCTGTGGAACTCAACGGAGTTCTCCTCAATCATGCTTTAGTTACATTTCGTGAGCTAATTCTGAAATGTGCTCAGCATTATTCATGGTACATTGCGTGTCTAACATTGTTATTTGTTGAGTCATACTTACCCAAATAGATGAATAATCTTTGAATAATTGGCAGGTATGTCTTGAGGGCGGTCTATGTAACGAAGGGAAGCTCATTGCTTCCTCCATCTTTTGCCTCGATTTTTGATGATTCTGCTTCATCTGTTCTTGATGTTTTCTTTGACCCATCTGATGGCTCCCTCAACCTTCCTGGACTAACTATAGGTAAAAGATATAAAAGCTATATGATCGTTGGAGAAAGACTCCATGATCATTGTATTATATCTAGTTAAATTGATTCAAAATTTTGGCAAATAGCTTTAAATTGATCTTGCAACAGCAAGCTTATTTGAGGTGTGTATAATGTTCTATTTAACAGTCAACACATTTTGGCCAATGAGTGATATGTTTTATCCTACAACATAAATTGGAACTAGTATGTGATTTGCTTTATTCATCTGTGAATTTTGCAGGCATGTTTAAATTTATAAGCAAAAACATGAAATCAGGTGGTTTTTCTGGAACAAAACGGTACTTTGGTGATCTCGGGAAAACTGTGAGCTTCCAAAACTTACTGATTTTATCACTAATGTCTTTAACGGGATTAACATAATGTTATATTTTCTGCTAGGTTAAAACTGCAAGTTCAAACGCACTCTTTGCTGCTGTCACAGAAATTTCAGACAGTGTTGTGAGAGGAGCAGAAACGGATGGCGTAAATGGCATGGTATTTATGCTCTTCTGAACATGATGAACTCATGCATTTTTCCCTTTTCTTTTCTTAAGAAACTACCTGTGATTAAACAAGGGCAATGTATGTCCAAATCCGAGTGCTAAAAATCATCTTCCCCTTTTATAGGTTACCGGTTTTCACCAAGGTATTTTGAGGTTGGCAATGGAGCCATCTCTATTAGGACAGGCTATAATGGAGGGTGGTCCCGACAGGAAGATCAAACTTGATCATAGTCCAGGACTTGACGAGGTTCTGCCTACCTGCCTCATTCTGAATACGCGAGCTTCACCTGATATTCTCAAATTAATAGCACTGCTTGTGCCAATGTTCAGCTCTACATCGAAGGATACCTTCAGGCCATGTTGGACGTTATGTATAAGCAAGAATATCTTCGTGTCAGGGTGATTGATGACCAGGTAACTTTCTTGCATCCACTGTCTTTCAACCTTATTACCATAAAAAAATTGCTAGATGCCTTCCATCTGCCACATTGTTTCATTTCTCAAAAACAGCTGTGCGCATGAAAATATAAGGGTTTTCTGTTAACACCACACACTTTCGTCTAGGTCATCCTGAAGAATCTACCTCCAAATAGTGCGCTGATAAGTGAAATCGTGGACAATGTCAAAAGCTTTCTCGTGAGCAAGGCGTTGTTAAAAGGAGATTCTTCAACGATTAGGCCTCTGCGTCATCTACGAAACGAAACTGTAAGTTTCATCTCTTTTTCTTTACATGAAAAAAAAATAGATGATGCCTCCTATTGAATGCGTACCACCGTAACTGCCTGCAGCAGGAGTGGCGGATCGCGCCGACGGTGCTCACCCTGTGCGAGCACCTGTTCGTGAGCTTCGCCGTGCGCATGCTGCACCGGGAAGCCACGAAAGCGATCGCCGGGATCATGACGAGGGTGAAGAAGAGACCCGCCGAAGCCGAGGGAGAAGCAGGCGACCCCTCGTCGTCGTCCGGCGGCGCTCTGTCGAACCGTAACAGGCTGTGGACCGTCGGAAGGTTCGCCGTCTCCGGCCTGGTCGCCTACGTCGACGGCCGGCTGTGCCGCCACATACCCAACCCCATCGCTAGGAGGATCGTCAGCGGGTTCCTCTTGAGCTTCATCGAAAGCAAGGGCAACGAGTAGGCATGTATCAAATTAATCCAAGAAAAATACTACCATGCGTTGTGGTGCACGTAACCGGTCACGGCAATGGGTAGCTCTGTAGCTTTGTGTACAGAAAATTTTGATCGCGGCACGAGCATGTTGTGTACAGAAACAGTGGTGCCTTTTTTAAAAAAATGTTTACTGCCCGGGACCTCCTATGTGCAGTTTGTGTGGTCCTTACCGTGTTGGAAAATTGCCGCATTCGAAAGAATTAAACACGAAGCAAAATTGGAAGGGTGTGGTGGTAGCAGTGGATGCCACCTGATGACCTGAGGTCAGCATCATCCTCGCCGCCTGGTCGGCGCGAAGTTGACCCTGCGCGTTTGCTAATATTCCATTTTCTATTTTTCGCTTACTTGTCAACGTTTGAAGGAAATGTGTACTGGCACATGTTTAGCCAAAAATACCAATCACCAAGATTCGTCAAAATGATGCGTAAGGTCCTGTCTCGCGATGATTTATTCCTTTCTAATCAGCGTGAAGTATCGGTAGAGCACATGGCCCTTCTCAGCGATACTACGGTTTTAAATTCTTGCACCGGTGACTTTCAAAGTTATAAGTTATTTTTTATTATTCATTTTATTTAAAAATAGTTTAAATATGTAAAATTATTAGTTGTATTTTAAATATTTTTAATAATAAAATATATCATAATGAGAAAAATTATATAATTTTTATCATAACTCTTTAATAAGATGAATAGTCAAAGAGTATCTCTGTTACAGAATAAGTGTTTATTTCATTTTAGTCAAACAAATATTCTCTTTGATTTTAAATTATTGACACCATTGACTTTTTACATCAACTCTGACAATTTGTTTTATTCAAAAAATTTGTTTCAATGTGTAAAATTATTAGTCGTGATTTAAATTTCGCTAACGATAAATCAAATAATAACAATGTTTTACACATTTGAACAATTTTTTTAATAAGACGAATGGTTAAAGTTGTGTCAATAATTTAAAACCAGAGAAAGTATAAATTAATTTTAATATATATAAAATATATATTATGTAATTATTTAAAAAATCATATTCCGTCTCATTAAAAAATAGTATTCTTTTTGAAAGTGGGATATAAATAGAGAACTGAAAATATCGTCAGCAACGAGCGAAAAAAAAAAAAAGCGCTACACGCCGCTTGTCACCGCCCTTATTTTGGCAAACCATCAAAACGTAATTATCAAACTCGCCTTTCGGTATATCTTTTTGTGTGGCCGCGGTTAAGTCCTCCGAAAGCTTCTTCCTCGTAATCCTTCTTCTGTTCGTCGTTTCAGGCTTGCTTCCGTCGCCGACGCCGCGTCGTCCTCCACCACTGCCACCGCAACTGCCCGAAAAAAAAGAGAAAAAAAAAACAAAGCGGGGATCGCGGCGAGGAGGGAGGGAGGGAGAGGGAGAGAGGGCGAGGTGCGCGGCGTAGCGCGCCGACGATAGAAGCTGCGTGGCCCGTCGGCGTCCGGGCGTGGCTCGCTCGCGGCTGGCTGTTGTGTCGGTGGCGCCTCCGCTGTGGCCGGGCGCCGCGGGGTGGTCGCTCGCGCCGGCGTACCGGGCCCGGGTCGGTTCCGTCGTCGTGCCCTGGTAAGGAACCCTAGCTCAGCTCGGATTCAATTCCCCTGTAGACTTTCCTGTTCATTCCGGGTGGGGTGGGGGGATCTCAGATCGAATCCCCCAAACATTGCGGGTCTCTTCCCCCACGTGGCGCCCTGACAGTACAATCCATCCGTCATTGGTTCGATTAGGTGGTTCTTCTTTGCGGATGATCGATCTCGCATGCCAAAACCGTTGATTGTGTGTGTTTACAGATGTTGCGGCTGGCTTTATTCCTTGCTCTCACTCTCTCTATTCTTTGTAGGGACCATTGCAGGGTATTCAGTGTGATGCGTGGATTATATGGAATGATGGAACCAGGGTCGAGGTTAGGCGGATGAGCACCTCTGTTACGGATATGAATAGATCAGCATTGGGAGGCTGTCATTTTTTGGTAACTGGCGTTGTACAGGCGCGTGGGAAAACATCTTTCCTGATTGGCGTTCTTCAAACCTGTGCTGCTCTGGGAGGAGGGCCTTCAAGCACGGTAACCAGATGAATATCCAGGTTGGGCAGAACAACCAGAGGAACTCGGATGATCGTATCAGGTTGGACTCTGAAAAACTTTCAGGCATCTCCAGCACTGGCCTGCCTGTGAAATGCGCGATGGATCCTGCAAATTCACTTCCTCTAAGGGCAGCGCCGTCTGAGAATGGGCTTAGACCGGCTGACGGCTCGAGTGATAATCTGCAAGATATGGTTTGCGAGAGCCCGCACGCTGGAAAAGTCAAGTTCATGTGCAGCTTTGGTGGGAAGATCTTGCCTCGGCCGAGCGATGGGGCGCTCAGGTATGTGGGAGGGGAGACGCGTCTCATCTCGATAACCAAAGGCTTCTCGTGGAGAGAAATGTTGCAGAAAACTCTGAGGATATATAACCAGCCTCATATCATCAAGTACCAGCTCCCTGATGAGGATCTGGATGCGTTGATATCGCTCTCATGTGAGGAGGATCTTCAGAATATGATGGAAGAGTACTACAATCTTGAAAAGGCCAGTGGATCACCTAGACTCAGGATATTTCTTGTCTCCCTGTCTGAATGTGAGGATCCATCAGATTCAAAAAGTTTGGAAAGTGAACCGGAGTATCAGTTTGTTGCTGCTGTGAACAATATTGCACAACTGAACCGTAGCATCAGTGGCAACAATCTAATGAACCAAGCTGGCCATCAGTTGGATAGTTCTCCACTCCCTTACAGAGACTCACCTATCTGTCAAACCAACACAGAAATTGGAGTTAAATCTTCGGGAACAACCCAGAATGAGTCTTCCTCTCAGTTTTTTCTTGCTCCATGCACAAAACATGGGGTGGCTGAGTCGTCAGCAATATCCGCTCCAAGCTCAAGTCTGCAGAAGACCATGAAACAATCTACGGTACAAGTGCCTGCAGATAAATCAACATTAGATCAAGGACATGTGAATAGAAGTGAACTTTCTGATGGATCACATCAGAAAGCCATGCTTCCAGACCATCAAGATAAGAAGCAGAATTATGAAGACATAAGTACCGGAATTGGATCTCACATCCACCATCCCCACATTCAAAAGCAGGCAAAAGATTTGGCAAGAAATGAGAGCAACTTGCTTCCTCGGACCAACCATGATATTTCTACTCCAGTGGAAGCATCCTTTGAAAAGTTCTCCATGCATCCAGAGAATGCAATATGGGGATCTGGGTTTCATGAGCAGCCTGGCCAAGTTCTAGGCATGTCTCATGCCTTCTCTGACCCTTTGCTGAAAGATCCCATTGAGCTACCTGCATCCAATTTGTCATTACCTGCTGGTTCCCACGTAGCTCCATTATTTTCCCAGAAAATATGTCAAACCAACGAGCTGGAGAGAACAATAAGTGGGACCAGACCAGCTTTTGATTCTGTTAAATTCCCTCAAAATAATCATCCAAATTACCTTGGTTCCAATCATATTGATCAACAGTATGGTCAAGGAATTATTGGCCCAGCTAGTTCACAGCTACCAGCATATTACGAACATGAATATCTGTCTAGTAATGTTCATGATGGTGGTCCTGAAGTTCAACAGGGTAGGCCTTATCATCAGGAAAATGGTGCAGTGTTTAACTACCGTGCCCATGGAGCAAGGCTGTCGTCACATGCATTAGATGCTCTAGAAAGTTCAGTTCCAACAGTGATGCATGCCACTGATCATTCCTTTTCGTATCTTCTTAATAATGGATCCCAGGCAGAGAACTCAAATCATGTATTGCACGAGGATAAACTAAATTCAGGGCTTGCTGTCACAGATTATACTGCTACTGGCTATTTGCATGGGAACGGTAAAGTTCCTCCAGAGCCCCATATTCAGTTGCCCATGAATTCTTCTGAAGGTTTCACCTCACAAATATCAATGAGAAATAAAGGATCTGATGTATATCAAAAAGGAAATTTAGACAAAACATCAGTGCAAAACTCTAATTTGGCTGCCTCTCAGCATATGGGTCCGAGCGATGCTGATCTGAGCACAAGCTTGTATGGCAATGATGCACCCTGTTCATCTTCATCACAAAATCAAGTCACAGGTGGTGTTCTAAGGAGAGAGGGTCCTCTTCTCAGTCAGGCCAATGCCTCCTGCAATGATGAAAACACAAATCTAACACAAAGAATGCATGATGATATTCCAATGGATTGGCCTGTTGTAGTTGAGGATGTGACTGATAATGTTCCTTCTGGCATCCCATCATCCAGACCAGTTGTTCCTCAGGTTGAAGTGGCAGTTGAAGAACAGCAGGAGGTGATCATTTCATCGCAGGCAGATGATGATGCTAGGAGCAATGAGCCAGAGGTAGCTAGTTAAGGGGTAACACAACCTATATTATCTATTTTCTAACTAATGTCTGAGCGCATTGTATTTCTTGTTTTAAAACTCAGGATCAGGATAACAGAGCTGTGGATGGAACCATAAGTGACGCTGCAATTGCGGAACTGGAAGCCAGCCTATATGGATTGCAGGTAATATTCTTGTGCTTCAGTTTACTCCTGAGCTAGATTGCTCGTGATTCATGGAATCATTACCATGCATTTTACCTCTAAGATGCATTGCATTTGATGTCGTGATGATCAGATCATACGAAATGGTGACCTTGAGGAGCTACGTGAACTTGGGGCTGGCACATTTGGAACAGTGTACTACGGAAAATGGAGGGGAACTGATGTTGCTATCAAACGTATTAAGAAAAGCTGTTTTGCTGGCCGGTTATCTGAACAAGAGAAACTTGTTAGCATTTCCATCGACCTCATTATTTATTGGATCATTTTATGAGCATGTCAAAATTTCAATAGCAACCATTATTGTTGGTTTTGAAACCTTCTTCATGGAATTTATCACGCATGCATCATCATTTCTACTCTTCAGTTTGATACCAACCTCTTCTTGTTTGCAGACAAAGGACTTTTGGAGGGAGGCACAGATTCTTTCAAAGTTACATCATCCAAATGTTGTTGCTTTCTATGGTGTTGTCCCTGATGGAACTGGAGGAACATTAGCAACTGTGACTGAATTCATGGTGAATGGATCATTGAGAAATGTTCTTTTAAGGAAGGACAAGTGAGTTTTGTGTATATTTGTATTTGGTGATTTACAGTCTGCAGAATGATGAGACTGTTTACTGGATCTCTGCAGAATGCTTGATCGTCGGAAAAAGCTCATCATTGCTATGGATGCAGCATTTGGAATGGAATACTTGCACTCCAAAAGCATAGTCCACTTTGATTTGAAATGCGATAATTTACTTGTCAATTTGAGAGATCCTCAGAGACCAATCTGCAAGGTGATTCTTTTTATTATTCAAGTATTTTGAAATATCTGAAAGTTGTGTTCGCTGTCATTAAACAGCAAACTGTTTTTTATTTTGAGTTTGCCTCCTAATTATATTGTTGCCGAACTCTCAGGTTGGAGATTTTGGATTATCAAGAATCAAACGCAACACTTTGGTTTCTGGAGGTGTACGGGGCACTCTTCCTTGGATGGCACCAGAACTGTTGAATGGTAGCAGCAGTCGAGTGTCTGAGAAGGTAAGATCTTTCTTCAGACACCAGATCATATACTGCGCTGTGCTGGAAATGTAACAAGTACTGGACACTATGTAGGTGGATGTTTTCTCTTTTGGTATTGTTTTATGGGAGATCTTGACTGGTGAAGAACCATATTCAAATATGCATTGCGGTGCCATCATAGGTATGTCTTCGCTACCCATCTCTTTTTTGTAGGAGTAACTTTCTCAATTGATTTTATATTAGGAAGAAATAAAAAAGAAATGATTCTTGCTATCATCAAACTGATAATTTCTAGACTTTGGTTTGTTGAATCCTCCAAACTAACTAGGATTCCTTGCTGTGAAAAGGTGGCATTGTCAATAACACGCTCCGGCCTCCAATACCTGAAAACTGTGACCCTGATTGGCGAAAGCTGATGGAGCAATGTTGGTCAGCCAATCCGGATGCACGGCCTTCATTCACCGAGGTCACGGACACGTTACGAGCCATGCCACCGGTACTTCAACCAAGGCCAGGGCAATAAATGAAGCTTATACCATCGTTTAATATTGATCGCGCTCCGTTACTTCACTGACCTGCGAGGCTTTCCACTTGTGCATAGAGTGTGTATATATATATATATATAAATACATGTATATGTATTATTGGCCATGGTGTATTATTTTTTCTGGTGTATGTATGCTTGTTCTATTCTTCTCTTCCCGTTTAGGGTTTCTGGATTAGTAAATACAAGTGTCTGAGATAACACGTAGTGCAGGCCTGGTCTGGCCTCACGGTTGTTAACAATTTTGTGTTAGGTCTCCATGGTCGACCAGACCACCTAAGCTTTTTTGGCCTTGGCTGTAAAAATATGTGCTTCGCACTTGTAATTATATTTGTATCAGATGAACTGACTGCATTGACATGCCACTTCTGGAACTCTTAGGTTGAGAAATGGATGATAATTTTTTCTTGCATTACATGAGCGACCATGGGACCTTACATGCGAATTTTTTCAACCTTTGATCAATTCCGGTTCTTGTTTGGTTTTCATTGAACTTTGTTAAATTCTTACCACAACTTTTTCCAAAGAAAAACGAAAAAAAAAAAAGAAAAATCCTGTGTTTAGTCGGTCACACGTGTCGTGTTAGCTTTTCTGCTAGAGTTGCAGCACGAATCTGGGAGCACAGCTGCACAAGCTTTGTCCTGCCGTGTCATTAGCAGGTGGTAGAAAGGTTAGCAAGGTAGACCGGCGTGTCACCAGCCTCGCCGATGAACCGACGAATAAACAAGCGGCACTGCGGCGCGAAACCATGTCCCGCAGCTCCCTGTTTCGAGATAATTCTCATTATTCTAACCATAAATAAATATAATAGTTATCTTTGTCATTACAAGCAATGGTGATTAGAGTGCGGATTAAGCTCCGTAGCCATCTATAAAAGCTCTCCGCCTTGCTTGCTTAGCCTCAGTCATTACGGTCTCGCTCTTCGCACTGCCATCAGCGTAAAGTTACCGAGGAACCGCCTTGCCTCGCCATGTCGTCCTACTTGGTGTCCAAGAACCCTCCGCCGCCGGCGCACGGCAGCGACGACGCCGCGGCGGTGCCGGTGCCGCCGGTGACGAGCCGGCTGTACCTTCACAGGCCTGGCTCCGGCGCGGGAGCACTGGACAGGGATGCCGTGCTGCGGCGCATCCGCCACCGGAGGCGCCACAACCGTCTCCGCGACACGCTGTGCTCCATGCTCCAGGTGCCGCCGCCGCCACAGGAGGCGGAGGTGGAGAACACGAACGTGGAGCTGGAGCGCCAGCATCTCCCGTGGCCGCTCGACGACGCCTTCTCTGCGCCGTGAGCTGAACCGGTCCGCTGCTCTTCTCCTGCGCAGATATCAAGCCATCCGATGGAGTGTACGGATCGGAGTGTTACTGTGTTATTCAAGTACAGTAGCTTCATGTTTTTCGTATGTAGACACCAGGATGGATAGAAGGATTATTGAGTGATTATCGGTACTTGGTGTAATTTTGCAAAATGAAGTGTTTTAAGTTGCTTCGTAGTGTAGTTCATACTGTTGGTCCATGATAGTACGTACTGGTACATGATTTGATGCATCATAATCTGCTTAATTGAAACTCAGCTTCTGGGTCCAAAGATATTTTCTGAATCTGCAAATCAATTGTTCTGTTTCTGCTATGATAATATGATGATGCTGCTTCATCAGGTCCAGACATTTTTTTTTACAAGGAAAGCTTGTTCAGTTGCTCATGTGCCGAAAGATCCTTAGCAGCTATAGTTTGAATAGTCAATTCAGCAAGTTCCTTCAGTCCTCGAGCAAGCCCTTCTGATCAAAAGTGTCCTTCTGATTAATTATTTGGTGATACGAAATGGTTTTTGCTCGCGTAAGCAGGTTGTCTGCTATATGGAGCACTCACCAAATGATATGATAAACAAGATACATCTTCCATAAGAAAGTGTTGTGTATATTAGTATTCGGCAGGCATGGCCCATAAACACTACTTCGGTTACAAGCTCCCTCCGTTCCAAATTTTTTGTCATCAAATTTGAATTAACCAATAATAACAACAATTTAGAACGGAGGGATATGTTATTAGAGCGCTTAACTGGAAAGCGATGCACTATTTATACAGGGGATAACTTGATGGATAAAGCATGAGGAAATCCAAATACTTGGAAACAAAATGTAAGCTACCTATAAGTGTTATTCTTTCATGTGTCAACAAAAGCCTATTTGATCCAAGAGATGGGCTACAATTGTATACATTTTCAGGAGGATTACACAAGTAGCGCCAACAATTTCAACTTTTACAGAAACCTATCATATAGCCCTGGCTTTTTGAACTCTACAGACAAAATCGAAGCCATCCACATAACAATGAAATGGGTTATACTGGTCACACTAATAAATGAATGATGATGAATATTGAATAAGTATCGCAAAATGTGATACTCCTGTTCATACTGTATGGCTACTAGAATCCAGTAGCCTGTCGCCTTCTGAAGGCATGTCAGATGACATCTCCAGATTCTGCTTAGATGTCATCTTGTTCCACTCATTCTCAACCCGGAAAAAGACCCACTGAAACCGTCTCACTATTTCCAATGCCGCAATGGTAAATACTGTCAGGTAGTTGTGCCGGAGATGTGCCGAAAGCTTGTATGTCCATGTACATCGTAAAATTAAATTGCTGCCTAACACCCAGTAGTACACCTGTAGAACAAGCACAGGGATCAATGACAAGTGCCCAGGAAGTAAACTAAGAGAAACTAAATGTTCCCGGTCATACCCAATTCCGTCCATAAAGAAGACTAGTCCATATGCTTGGGTTTTTGAACATGAAAATCCTTGTTAGAATGCTGCAGGTGATAAGAGTAAGCTCATTAGCAGGAATTGGGATGTGTGATCACATAATGCATGAATATAGAAGCATGTTGAGAAAAGATACCATACCTCAAATCCCAATCTCGCTTTATATCCCAGTAGAAAGAATACAGTGAATTTATGACACTGGAGAGAAGCCAAAGAGGGCGGTAAAAGCTAAACCACTGTTCAGGAAGCACATGATACTTGAGAGCCGAAAGGAAGATCACTGGAATTGCTGTCGAGTACTTGAGAGCTGTATTGGGGGGGGGGGGGGGGGGGGGGAAG
>BCLH01000015.1:340240-361109 GCA_001602315.1 Zoysia pacifica
TGGAAGAGTATTTCAGAAAGGGGCATATTAAACATCCAAATCTAACAAAAAATCAAAGCTATTGCATGGTGAGTCCATACCGTTCAAAAGGCATGTCTTCTCTTTTGTATCCTTGTGTTGTCGGAGACATTGGAAGAAGCGGCACAAATAAGGGAGCACAAGAACAAGAGGAATAGCTATGGAATGGCTGCCACAAATAGAATCTGCTTCGAACCATGCAATTGTCGCAACCTATAAAAGATCAAAGTGGCATCAACATTACAGAAAAGAAGATTTGAGTTCCAATGGTACTTTTAATAGTCAATCTGATCCACTTGAATGTCACTTGTCCACATATAGCTGGAGACAACATGCAAAGACCAAAAAGCACATGTAGAAATTAACCTGGCGATTAACCATGCGGCAAACTGAACGTTCTAAATCTGAGAACACCTGTAAAGAGGTGAAGCAATTATAAGAGACAACGAAAGCATCAAGGAACACCTGTATGAACTACTCAAACACTAAAAGAATACTCCCTCCATTTTTTTACTTGCCTTTATAGACCTTATGCAGAATCAAGATAAAATCATAGGACTTTTTTAAAAAAATCGAAAAACATAAAATATATACTAATAAATCTATATTCTTATGCATGAATTTGGAAATACATCTAGTAATATAATTTTGATTAGACAAGCATTGATAATTACCATTATTAATTTAATTACAGAAGTAGGGGCTTCCACTACAGTACATTCATAAATTAATGATAATGTTTTGGTGGTAAAACTTTTGAAATTCACTCTAGAAAGCATGATAGCACAAATTCTAGGACATCAAAAGATGAGAGGGGGGAATGTTTGTCTTCAAAAATGTATACTACAATACACTACAATTAGCATGCAAGTAAAATATCCAACTACTTACAAGCAGTGATAAGTTAATCAAAACTTGCACACAAACAATACCTCGTGATAAATTAATACATACCTTTGACATGGATGTAAATATATCAGCCAAAAAAAAGTCAGGGAATGTAATTGCCTGCAGAAATGAATAGGAACTCATTTTAGCAATTTGACCTCATTTGATATAGTTGCTTGGTCCACAACCACAACAAGCACAATAAGTAAATCCTACCCACCACGGCCAAGAATAGCTAAAAGTAAAATCTATTGTATGCATAACTAATAAATTGCACAAACTTACCTGTAATGGAAGTAAAATACGCCACACTGTCCTCAGAAAGTAAAAGCGTGATGATAGATAAAACATATCAAAGGGAGAAAGGAGAATTATCAAAAGGACAGCATACAAAAGAACCTGCAAAGAGGCAGAAAGGTGTCCGAATTAATTCACAACTTGGATTAAAAACCAATCAATAGTATAGCACAGTCAAGATTTATTGTTTACCAACTTAAGGTATGAATGAATAATGGATGACAAATCATCATGTTCAAAATAATTTAATAAGTATTACAGAAAAGACATCATTGTTGTCATGTTCATACAGCATTTATGTGCCAAGATGGGCCGTTTCATTGAATTGTTAAGGTAAAGAGATCTTATTCAGATTTTTTTCTTTTGGCAGGATATAAGTTCATGAACTAGCACTGCATAGGAAGGAGATACAGATACTCAATGGAACACTCCTCTAAATCCTAACATTGTACCTAAGGACAGTCTTCTAAATACACAAACAATATACATACACTATACCATGTCATGCATTTTGAGAACTCTAGGGAGTAGGGATACTATTCTTCTATGATAGACGAACAACCATAAAACTACTAAGCAACTAGGTTCATAGTTCATGCACAAATCAATAAACAAAGTAAGAAAAAGTGAGAAATATATTACTACTTAATGGTCTAGATATTACACTGGTTGAGATGCAGCAAGAGAAACTTCTCCATGTGAGTACAAATACAGGTAAGCTGTCATGCTTGTGGGGACAATTAGAGTCAGCCAAGCAGCACACTGTCAATGAGACAACAAAAACTTGAGCATTACTTAAGCAGAATAATGTACAAAATACAAAATGGTAGTGCAGTACAACCATAAATAATAATGGACAAGCTCTAAAACAACAAAAATGAAATCATCATCAAGCATAAACTTTCTTAATAGAAGATAAATATCAGAATAGAAAAGGCTAGGAAATGCAAGTGAACTTGCGTTCAAGGTCCCAAATGCAGCAAAAAGACGATCTCGAGAATAATTACACTAACAGGTCATGTTGATTAAGAAACAAGGGTAGACATTACATATAACATGAGAAAGCAAGATAAAACATTTTTTAAGGGAAGACGAAAATATTGTACTCAATGCAATCTACAAGAAGAGCTGCATTGCAAAATATATAAGAATGTTTTGCAAACTGTATGTTGTGAGCATAGCAGTCGATGTCAGCATGATTGTGTGAACTGTGAACACGGCAATAACAAATTTTATCATTTCTAGATATATGTAGAAAACTCACTGTATTCCATACAT
The DNA here is from genome assembly GCA_001602315.1 of Zoysia pacifica. Classification (NCBI taxonomy): domain Eukaryota; kingdom Viridiplantae; phylum Streptophyta; class Magnoliopsida; order Poales; family Poaceae; genus Zoysia; species Zoysia pacifica. The sequence goes on from BCLH01000015.1 coordinate 342,722, forward strand.
TCCAGGAGTACAGGCAGCGATATATACTATCAACTCAGTACTCCATACTACATGGGCTAACCATGTCAATAATCAATTGAGTTTCAACATAAATGGCAATTTCAGAAAATCCAAAAAAATTTAGAAACGAAAATACAAAGACAATGGTTTAATAGGCATACCCTCCATATCTCTCGGTGTGATAAATGTGTTTGTGCAAGATCAAACACTTTTGCATAATTGACTGATGACTGCGAAAAGACCCATAAATTTATCCCCCATAGCCAAATCATCAAAGCCTACAATAAAGCCAAAAATCATATCATAAAGTTACATATGTATTCAAAGAGTAGCTTAGTTTGTTGTCTTCTCTACAGATAATGCAAACATAACAGTGAGATAAACTCACAACAAGAAGAAGAGGATTGTAGTATAAGAAAGCCTCGTAAAGAAACAGGTCTCGAAGATCAACACTCATTCTCATAACTGAGTCCCAACTTATCTGAAATATAAAAAGAATATAAACAGATTACAGCATAATGCCTCAGTTCATGCATGTGAAAAAGTAATGGATATATCACATCAGGACTGACCTTGCAACAACATAAGCCCCATAGGAGAAACAATATAGCCTGGAAAAAGCACAGGTCAGTCATCCGTTTGAGTATAATTCAAATCATAGAACAACCTAGGATCAGTTTTGGGAAGCAAACAAAATTAAGGCGTTGATGTTTACCGTACAAAAACAAAAGCATATATAATTGTCAAGAATGCACATAGAAGGACAAACTAGAAAACAACATGTTTGGATGTAGCAGTGAGTAAAGTATCACAAAATGTCCTCTTCAGTCTGCTTTCAAAACAATCAGAGTTGCATATGTCAAGTGTCGGGAATGATCAATTTGTATAATAAACTGCAAAAGGTGGTTAATTTGTCCTAAATCATCAACGTTCCTACAGTTATTTGAAATGAGTTTTCAGATGAAAGGGGTACACATTCAACTAATTTGATGCCACAGCAGTCCACAGCACGCCAGAGACAGGGATGGAAGGCAGAAGTACCTTGAACCGCCAGAGGAAGAGCGGCGACGGCATGATTACAGCAGCGGCAGGGATGCTGCCGCCCTTCATTTCGCCGGCGCTGCCGACTCTCTGCGGCCTCCGCGCCAGCGAGCCAACCCAGCCGTCCCCCGAAAATTCTGCGACAAAAACAAAGCGGTTTTCAGCAAACGAATCAAATCAGCAAGGAACTGCGGATTCATCCTTCCTTACACGACAAGAGAAGCGATCGATCAACCGGCTCTCCGCGCGCGGATCTTCTCCCCGCCCCACCCAGCAACGGTCCTCCTCGGGGACGGAGACGCCGAGGATAGATGACAAGGCAGGGGGGTAGGCGGAGCTCCCGGTGCGAGGATCCACGCCTGATTCACCACGGAGGCGTCTGGCGAGGAGCTCTGTGGAGGTGGAGGGGAATGGCAGCGGCGCTGAGATCTGGGAGGGAGGGAGGAGGAAGGCGCGGACGCACTGGGCGGCGTACGAATGGGAGAAAGGGAAACGGCCGGAAGAGGCCGCCCGACGACGAGTTTGACGTGTAAGCGAACCCACGATTTTTAAAATTTAAATTTAATAAAAAAATCATTTCAAATCGCCTCCCTCCAAAACTGTGCAGTTTTAAAATTTGCGCGTTCGTTTTTTTAAAGAAAAATCAATTTTATTGGAACGCGGAAGAAATGCCGCTTTTACGGCGTGTTTAAAATTTTGGAGTGTTTGTGCGTGGACCTACCTGCACTACCTTTGCTTCGAACCTGAGAAAACCGTCAAATGGACCCTACCGGTCTCTGCCTAATGGGACACTTGGGGAGTTTGGTTATGGAACTTGACTTTGATGGGTTGTTGAGGCCCTTTTGGATTGCGGAAAAAGTCTTGAATATCTTCTAACAAAATTGATTTGATCTTGTGAAATTTCTATGTCTGAGACGAGTGCTTTTTTTTTTCTTACACAACTGTAGAACTAGGTGTGCGGCTTTTTGCCTTTTTGTTTTTCTAATGGCATTGCTTTTCAGTATTTTTATTTTAATTTTCAAATTTGATCCAAGCCATCTCTTAGGTTCCGTTTGAAACGCGGGAACTTAACTTGGTTTTAGGGCTATTTTCATCTATATGATTACTTTGGAGGTGGTTTTCATCCATACCATTAGGTTTAGTCAAACATGCATCGACACAATCAATCATATATTGTAGTTGAATTTTTTCTTAATTTTACGTATAATAAGCTTATATGACCAGTACAAATGAGAAAAGGAATACCAAGAAACGGATCGCTTTCAAAGCTTCTTGTGCCCTGATGTACTACGCTTCATTTTAGTAGTATCTCATTTCCGTTTTCAGTAGAAAGAGAAGGGGCTAAAAGGAAAACGAATTTGGATGGAAGTATGAAGCAGGATGGAAGTATGAAGCACAATGGAATCGCTTGGAAGCTAGCCCAAGTGCGGCCCACTGAAGCCGATGAGAAAATACATCGGAGCCCAGCAAAGTCTTGTCCAGGACTGCTAGGAGTCAGTTGAGGACATCGGCTTCACGTGAGAAGGCAGCCTCCTCCCTTGGATCTGACGCGTGAACGGTCATCTCCGACGCCAGTGTTTTTTGCAGAGGATGTTTTCGTCGGAGCATGTTCGAGGGTCCTTCACGCAGTGCAGTCAGTCAAGCCACGGCGCGACTAGCTTCTCGCCTCCGAAAGGCTTCAAACCTGCGCCTTCTCTCTCTCTCTCTCTCTCTCTCTCTCTCTCTCTCTCTCTCTCTCTCTCTCTCTCCACTTGCAATATTAGCCATGCCATTTTGCGTGTCGAGCTTGAACCTCCTACATATCATCTGCCCTGACTGCCCAAAAGCTAGCTCGCCAAGATCAGCGAACAAGCTACATGCAACATCATGGTCTCCTCCATCTGCTTCTCTCCCTGCTCCTCCATGCTGCACCCTTCACTACCGCCGCGATCGGTGTGGCAGTGCTTCCGTCCCATACTCCTTCGGCTTCTCCGGCGACTGCTCTATCCTCTTGATGTGCAACGAGACCACCTCCGCGATGTTCCTGCCGCACAACTAGGCCTACAAGCGGCACGGGCTTGGCTGCATAGCCGCTAGGTTGGCCCACGCCACAGCTCACTTCATGCCCGCGCCGCAGCCCACTACCGTAGAGCGGCTCCAAGCGGCCATCCCTGCGGCGCCGTAGTCCCGCACCCTAGCCGCCGCACGCCAGCACCCAAAGCCATGGCGCCGACGACGAATCCTACAGCGTCGCTGGGGCGAGATCCGTCAGCGACCCTTCCACCGCCTCGCCCTCCGTTATCAAGGGTACGCCCTCCGGCGCCACGCACGAAGACCTCAGCCTCGCCTCGACCGACGTCTTCGACATCGCGTTCTCCATCATCGGCGTCGACGGCGCGTCCTCCTGCTTCGACCCCACACTGTTCTCCATCATCGGCGTGTCCTCCTGCTTTGACCTCGTGTCCTCTTGTACCCGCCCAAAATCCAGCGACCAAATCATCAGAAGAGGGCAACCAAGCCTCCCAACAGGCAGCCATTTCTAGCAGCGGCACGATAACCAATCCTAACTGTGAGGATTCCCTCGGGTTCAAAGTAATCACGTTGATTTAGTTTTGTACACATCCTGTTTGTGTTGGTTCTTTGATTAGCAGTTTGTTTGTTTTGACCATCTTGTTGTTTATAGTGACATACTAAAGTGTAGCCTAATGATTTTTAGTGCTTCCTTTGTATAATCTTGATGCCCAATGATCTCCTAGTTATGTTTACATTGAATGGTCTAAGCAGACTCAACGAGCAAACATACAAGGTGTAAAGAAATTTAAATAACCGATGACGACATCAGTAGGGGTGAAGTCATCTGAAACTAGACTTATGTTATCACTAAGAATTGCATCCCCCATCTACAGCTCCATTGCAGAAATCTCTCTCTCAAGGTAACATATTGTCCAAATATGTTTCCTGTTGTTTACTCTGTTTAGAATATGTTTCTTGTTGTATATTGTTGTTTCCTATTGTTTGCAGAAATATATTTAGCTGTTGTCCAAATATGTTTAGCTGTTATTTACAAAACACTTCCTATTAATATGTCTATTTTAGGATTTTCTCATCGAAGCAGAAAAAGAAAACTTAAGTCAAAAATATGAAAAAAAATTTGAACCTGTTTACAATGGCCAGACTCTCATAGAAGCTAAATGCATTCACTGTCACATTATTTAAAGCAAGTTGAGTCTTTGGTATAAGTGGCTGTCTTAGGCACTTAAAAATTTGTAATGGAAGGGCAAAATTAGATAACATGATTGTCTAAATGAGTGTTGACAACCTGCCATCAAATGAAGATTTTTTTAAAAAATGGAAATTTGATCAAGAAAAATCTGAAGATGAGCTTGTTAAGCTGATTGTTATTTATGAGCTTCCATTCTGCTTGGTTGAATACCGTAGGTTCAAAAGCTTTGTTTCTACCTTGAACCCTTGATTTAAACATGTGTCTAGGACTACTATAAAGAAATATTGTGTTAGCACGTATGAGCAAGGGATGGCAGCCCTAAGAAATACCATAGACAGAATGAATTGTAGATTTTCTCTAACTGCTAATTTGTTGACTTCCAGCCAAAATCTTGGATACTTATGTGTCACCTGTCACTTCATTGATGCAAGTTAGAGAATTCACAAAAAGATCACTAAGTTCACATCAGTAGAAACATCACACAATGGAATAAGTTTGTTCAATGTCATGTTAGTAACCATTCAAGATTGAAACATTGAAGAGAAAGTTTTTGCGATAACATTGGACAATGCAACAACAAATGACAATTTTGTGGATTCTTTGAAAGACAATCTTGTAGCCAAGTCTTTATTGTTGCATGAAGGGGATTTGCTTCATTATCGTTGTGCTGCTCATGTTTTAAATACAATAGCTCAAGAAGGTTTCAAGGCTATAGTTGGGGTTGTTGACAATATAAAGGTGAGCGTAAAATATGTAAGGAGCTCACCAGTCAGAAAGGAGCGGTTTGAGAAAATTATCCATTGAGTAGGTGTGTCCTCCTTAGAGCATCCTACTTTTAATGTTGCTACAAGATAGAATTCTACATATGAAATGCTCAAATCAGCAGCTGATTATCAAAGAGTATTTGAAGGATTGGCCCAAGAGGATCCCCAATATGTGCATGAGCCATCAGTTGAAAAATAGAATCTGTCCAAAAAGCTTTGCACCATGTTGAAGGTATTCAGCCATGCAACTAAAGTGGTGTCAGGTTCTCATTATCTAACTATAAACTTATATTTTCATCAATTGTGAGAAGTCAAAAAAATGTTGAAAAAAGAGGCATCAAGCTCAGAGGCTGTGATTGTCTCGATGGTGAATGAAATGAAGAAGAAGTTCAAAAAATATTGGGATCTGTCATTCTTAAAGATATGTGTTCTTGTTATTCTCGATCCTAAATTTAAGCTTGGCTTTTTTGACTTTCGGTTGAAACATGGTTTTGGCAATATGAGAACGGTTTATCTCTCCAAAATAGAGCGGACCTTTGGTGAGCTCTTTGAAGAATATGCTCTGCAAATGGTTGATTCACTCACGAAGAATGCAAAATCGAGCAATAAAGATATGATAAATGTTGATGAGGATGATCCTCGGGCAGATTGGGGTCAGGTCCAGAATACACAGCAATCAAAGACAATTAGTGAGCTTGAAGAGTACTTGAGTGAAGAAACTGTGCCATTCAAAGGTTCTTTTGACATCCTTGAATATTAGAAAGTATATTCCACGAAATATCCTACACTTGCTCATATGGCCCGTGATATATTAGCCATACCTGCTTCTACAGTAGCATCAGAATCAGCTTTTTCTACTGGAGAAAGAGTCATTAGTGATTATAGAAGCAGTTTGGCTAGTGATCCTGTTGAGGCTCTAATCTGTCTCCAGGACTAGATTATGTCCAAAGAAAGCAATGAACATAATATTGCAGGCAATATAATTGATGATGGTGATGAGGGAGACTTGTGAAAATTTTTGGTAATCCCTCTTTCTGTTCTATTCTGCAAGTCCACTGTTCATTCTGTTATGCAAGTTTATTTTAATCATGTTGCTCTGTATTTAATGTTTCTGTATCATGTTTTTTTTATCTAGGTGCACTGTTTTGTGAAGAAGAGAAAAAGTTGTTTCAAGTAGTAAGAATCATAATAAGTTTTCAGCTCGTTGTTTTCAGTAAGCTTTCTACTTCTCTTTCATCAGTTACCTTCCCTCACACTACTGTTAAAAGCTAGTTGTTATTTTAGAAAGTACACCTCCCCCACATTACTGTTAAAAGCGAGCATCATACAAATACTCTTACTGACAAATATAAAGGACTAGATCATTTATATGGAGTACATATATCTAGTTTACCAAAGACCAGTTTGACAGCTTTTTCTAGAGCATCAAGTTCAATGGTATCCTTTTTCTTGTAAATGCCCATGATCTCTTGCATGTGAACATAAATCAGGTCAGTGAGTTGCTTGGATCCTTCGGTCTAATGATGTATCTCTTGAGTGTCTAGAACTTTAGATGGTGCCCAACAATTCAGTTAGTTACTTTGGCTTCTGTAATCTAACAGTCTTTTACTAACTGTAATCTTGGAATTGTTATCTTCATGTTTAAAATTTTTATCTTGTGTAATCTTCATGTTTAGAATTGTTATCTTCTGTAATCTGCCAGTCTTTTATTAACTGTATACTAGTGCTTCTTAGTTTGTCAATATGGTATATTGAACTGCTTCTCAGTTTGTCAATATGTTTTAAGTATGGGTCAACATTTTAGCATGTTTCTTGTGTGCTTATTCCTTGTCATATGAATAACCTGTTATTTTACTTATTAAGTTGGAAACATCCTCTATTTTTTTCTCTTTGAGTTGAATAAATATGGTGATGCTTCTTGTGCAGTAAAACATTTTTTGTTGCCTATTCTATCAATTTAATATATGTATAGTATCCCTATCATAGAGATTGTGAGATGATACCGTCTATACTTGTAAGTTAATCTTCATTGAATTAGATTCCTATGTGGCCAGAAGCTTTCTATTGGTTTCATATTGTATTTGTCCTGTTATATTTGAGGGCAAAGTAGCCATGTCTGTTGAGTCTTGGATAATAAGTTTACAGGCATTATGCTTGTAGTTTCAGTAATTGTAGTTGTAGTTGTCTGTTGATGCATGTTTTATCACTGCTATAGCAGAGTGCAAAGTTGTAACTAGTTGTAGTTGTAACAGCAATTATCTTTGATATTTGCAAGCTGATATAGTCAACAAATGTGCAGCATGGTTGAGACCTTGAAATGGAGGAAGATATGGTTAAGCTGCGGTGATACAACAAGTTCATGGACTGATGAAGATGCCGTCCATCTGAAGAAAACAATATTTAGTAGCTTAAATAGTTGCAATTTTATTATGTAAACAACCTTGGATGCAAGCAGACACACTTCTTGAAATAGTCCTATTGAAAATATCTTAGTCTCGCAAGGCCGCAACCAGTTTGCACGCTCCTTCTTGAAACGAACTTGCGGCTTCTTGCGGCTAGCTGTTTAGTCCTGCAAATCAGTTTGCGGCTTCGTGTGGGTAGCTGCTTAATCCTACAACCAGTTTGCGGGTCATGTAGCACGCGGGGCAGACTCCACGCTGGTCAATAGGAATAACCACCAGCTTTTTGTTTTTACTTTTTCTTCGATTATTTTAAAAAAATTGATTTTTATAATAAAATTGATCTTGCTGTCCAACACGATCAATAATTATTCGAAGTTAGTTGTTCAATTGCTAAGCCGCACACGACATGTTTATTTATAGTCAAATCGTGAAAATCAACTCTATCAAATCAATAGTTACCATCTCATCAAAATATCGAGCATCTCAACCTCCTATCACCATATCTCCCCAAAATTCCTCAATCAAAACGAGGCAGAGACGAGATCGAGGCAACTCGCGCGTCGGAGCCGGCCGCACGGGCGCCGGCACAGCCGAGAGCCAGAGGGTGAGGCGAAGGCCAAGAGCGGTGGGGCAAGGCGGTGGCCGGGAGGCAACAACACAGGTGTGGGCGGCGGTGGCCTCACGAGTGTCGGCGGTGACGGCGGCGCGCGCGTGGGCTGGGGCGGCACCGGCGTGGGCGTCAGCGCAGCTATGACCGATGGCGGCAGCTCGAGACTCAGGAGTCAAGGTCACGGGTGTCGAGATCGCAGGTGTTGGCGGCTCGAGAATCAAGAGTCAGCGGCGTCTGGGTCGCAGGCATCAGCGACGAGGCTGTGATCGGCGATGGCGGCTCGAGACTCGGCAGGGAAAACTGAGACGGCGACCATTTTATACATGTCGTGTATTCCTAACCCTAACAGACCAATTGTGGGTAAGCCGCTTAGCAGGCCGCGAGGCCATTAACGAACTGTGCTTAACGGGACTGCTAGTGGGCCGTGCCTGGTGATAGGCTTCACGGGCCAAGGTCTAATTCTGCCGTGCCCGTGTCTTCTATCGGGCTGCCTCTTCAGTCGACTCTTTGCTCGTGCTGGACCGATTTGAGCACGAAAGTCGACTCTTTGCTCGTGCTGGGCGATTCGAGCACGAAATTCATTAGGTTGTGCCATGTTTGGATCGAGCTATTTTTTATGCTTAAACCCAACCCGTTTGGACATGTATAGGCCAGTCCAGAGTCTCTGAAGCGAAGCGGCGAGAGGGTCCTGCACGCAGCGCGGTGAAGCCACGGCGCGACTTTTCTCCGAAAGGCTCCAAACCTGCGGCTTCTCTCTCTCTCTCTCTCTCTCTCTCTCTCCACTTGCAATATTAGCCATGCCATTTTGCGTGTCGAGCTCGAACCTCCTGCGCATCATCTGCACAAAAGCGAGCTCCAAACCCAAGACCAGTGAACAAGCTACCTACATGCATCATCATCATCCCCTCCTCCAGCTGCTCCTCTCCCTGCTCCTCCATGCTGCAAGTGCAACCTTCGCCGCCGCGGCCGGTGGCGTTCAGTGCAACCGCCGGTGCAATAACAGTCCCCCCGTCCCCTACCCTTTCGGCTTCTCCGGCGACTGCCCCATCCTCCTGAATTGCGACGCGACCAACTCCACGATGCTCCTGCCGCACAGCACGCCGGCCGAGCCGTACCCGATCCTCTCGTTCAATACGACCACCTCCACCCTCTTCGCCTCCGTCCCGCCGTCCTGCAACCGCACCGTCGGCAACGCGGAGAAGTCGCTAACCGGCGCGGGCTACGGCATCTCGTACCGCACCAGCCTCTTCCTCCGCGGCGGTGGCGCCTGCCGCGCGCCGTCGAAGGACTTCAACTGCAGCGTTCAGGCGGATATCATGACACGCGTCCTCGGCACGGTGCAGTGTCGCGACGAGGGCGGCCGCAACGACACCGCCTGGACGTGCGTGGCGGCGCCGCTGCCGGGAACCGTTGCCGCCGTCCAGGGTCAGTTCTTGGATTGGAAGACGGTGGCCGCGTCCGGTTGCAAGGACGCGCTGACGGCGCTGGTGTACGGCGACATGTCGCTGGGCGGTGTGGCGTCGCTGGAGTTCGGCGTGGCCGAACTCGGCTGGTGGGTCAACGGGACGTGCACGGCCGCCGGCCGGTGCTCGCCGAACGCGACGTGCCACGACGTGGTCACACCGAGCGGGGCGGCGGGCCACCGGTGCAAGTGCCTGGACGGGATGCCGGGCGACGGGTTCGCTGCCGGCGAGGGATGCCTCAGGGCCCACGACGGCACCGGTGAGTGCTTTGATTAATTATTGCTGCGTTTACATCACGGAGAGGGTCACGAGCCGTGTTGGTGGGTGGGGTCGCGAGCGCCACGTCAGCCGCACTCGAAAGTCTTCGTTGCGGTCAATTCACGCGCGCAAACTAATCATACTTCACACTCACTAAGCACCAATCTATGCTGGATTATACTGTGAAATTTGCAAAAAGAAACACTCTGTCTATTTTTAAATTGTTGTCATCGTTAGATTCTAACATCACATCTTTGATCATTTTTCTTAGCTAAAAATATTATTTGTATATGTAACTTTATAAGTTTTGACTCAATAATATTAATGATAAAGCAAATTATAATAATTAAATATATAAATCTATCATATTTTTTAAGTAAGACAAATATTCAAATTTAATGTTAAAAATTTATGATAACTATAATTTAGAAAAAGAGGAGTAAACTTTTGTTTCAACATGGAGCAACTGTTCTTAGAACGACCCATTTTCTTGCGTACTCGACTTCAACATTCTGGAAGGAGTGAAAGAAAAAACTAACTATTTTTCCTCGGGAAATAAACACTTGTCTTCTAATTAGACACTGATTTGTCATAATGTGAAACCGATGTCAACAACTTCAACACAAAAGATATTTTATGTGTTTTGTTGGTGACCATATCGATCACGTAAGATGACACTGGTGGTCGTTTCACCATGGTTTTTAAAACTATAAGACCGGCCAGTTGTCGTTGTCATAAAAACTATTAGTAAAACCTATTCAGCTCAATTAAGTAAAATTGATTGGTTTTCTTAAAGAACAACCTATCGATTAGTTTTACTGATAAGCAGATTGGTTTCTAGTCCTATTCAAAACCGGCCGGATTACCGGTTTTGAAATCTGGTAGTTTCTAGTACTATTCAAAACCGGCAGGTTTAAGAGTTTTGAAGTCTTGCGTTTTACAGCTTTGCATATCCTTAGACCACGTCGCTGTTCAAATCGCAGTGTTTCAAGATGTTGACAGGATTTCAGTGGTGGACAAGTAGCTGCAGCAAGCTGCTGCCTACAGAAACGTGTCACGTGTTCGTTTGATCAATGGCCCCATCAAAATTACTCCTTGACCTCGTATAAACTCATTGCTTTCTAGCGCTAGGTAGTCCTTTTCTAAATTCAAACCCCAGCGGTGTAAGTTAAAACGTTTTCATGCTGTCCACGGTGACACTTCTGGTCCAACAAAACTCAAGTCATATTCTTCTTGGGGCACTCCGAAAGGATAATAAAAAAAAAATCACTTTTCTTATGCTTAATGTGTAACCTCCTATATATTCGAGGAAAAAATATTAAAAACTTTTGTAGAATAATATCCGAGACAAAACAGACTAGGCATCACTGATAACTACTGGACACCAATGGATGTTGGGAATATCCATTAAAATTATAGATTTGAGGGTGATTATTAGCTTAATAACACAAAATATGATACAAGGTGACACCATCTAGTCTACCTAGCTTCGCCACTGAATATAACTATCATAATCCTTAAAATAAAGGAGAGCACGAGGCTGTCAGAAGCATGGACTGTTTGAGTCAAACAAGCGGTGTAATGAAGCATTTTTACTCCTCAACTGAAAACCAACAAACTGCCAACAAGCACCTGCAATCTGCCCCAATTTATGAGAGCCGAATAAAAAAAAAGTAGTAAGAATTTTATAAGAATTGAATATTTATTTAACTATGGTTTCCATTTCATATTTTTGCAGCTATCAAGGGCTCCAAGAAGAATGTTCCCCTCATAGTTACAGGTAAATATACAACTCTTTCGTTTCACTTCTACTACTAACTTTGCACACGTATGCTAATCTTGTTGTGTGAGAGGGATTTGATACGGTCGTACGAGTATGATTTAGGTCAAGTCACTTAATTTGTCTCGTACTAAATATTTTCTCCGCCGGCTACGTTACGTAAAGTTTGATGCTTGTTCATTATTCAATGCCGACTGCTGACTTGGAAAACTGACATCAACAGATGATTTGTGGTATAATTTATCAAAAATTGTTTGGATTATGTATAGGATTAGTCCAAAGCGTATGAAATTGACTGGGAAATTAGTCCGTTTCCCGCCAAACAGACGCGGTTGTGTTCATATGTTTACTACCTTCGTCTCAATAAAAACTTATTTTTAATTTTTATTGACTATGATTTTGATCAATGATTTGTTAGATTCGATTAAATTTAAAAACTTAGTATTTGTATTTTTAAATTTATTTAAAAAATATTTTTATAATATATATAATTTATATTATTAAAATTAATTAAACTTATCAAAATCATTAGTGAAAATCGTAGTCAACAAAATGTAAAAATAAACTAGTGAGTAAGAACTAGTCGAGTGCTCTCGATCTTTCTGACAAAAAGATCTAAAAACATTTCAGTTTCCATCCATTTCATTAAAGCTTAGTACATGTTCAATTTACAGATCGTTCAAAAAAAAAATTCAGTTCACCGATCCGTACACGCACAGGGGGATAAGCATTCTAGTATTGATTTGATTTGTTTGATGCTCCAGCCAGCAAGCGAATGAATAAAAATTTTGGCTTTTAGTACAGCGTAACCTGTTGATCGACACTTGATTTTAACGGCAGGGGTTTTGGCCGGATTAACGGCGGTCGCCGCCGCGCTTCTCCTGTGCCGGCTGCAACGGCGGCGGTCGGCAGCGGGGCGCTACGGCTCGGCGATGCGGCTGCTGTCGGAGGCGGCGACGTCGAGCGGCTTGCCAGTGTACTCGTACCAGGAGGTGGCGCGCGCGACGAACGCGTTCTCGCAGACGCACCGCCTCGGCACGGGCGCGTACGGCACCGTCTACGTCGGCAAGCTCCCGGCGAGCGCGCCGACGCTCGTGGCCATCAAGCGCCTGCGCTACCGCCACCACGACGAGGACGAGGACGCGGCGGCGAAGCAGCTGCTCAACGAGATCAGGCTGATATCTTCCGTGAGCCACCCCAACCTGGTCCGCCTCCTCGGCTGCTGCCTGGACCGCGGCGAGCAGATCCTCGTGTACGAGTACGTGCCGAACGGCACGCTCTCGCAGCACCTCCACGGCGGGCGTCTCTCGTGGCGCGCGCGGCTCGGCGTGGCGGCGGAGACGGCGTCGGCGATCTCGTACCTCCACGGCACGCGGCCGCCGATCTTCCACCGCGACGTGAAGTCGAGCAACATCCTCCTGGACGGCGAGCTGCGTCCGAAGCTGGCCGACTTCGGGCTGTCGCGCGCGGTGGACCGTCTCGACGCGTCGCGGTCGCACGTGTCCACCGCGCCGCAGGGCACGCCGGGGTACGTCGACCCGGAGTACCACCAGAACTTCCACCTGTCCGACAAGAGCGACGTGTACAGCTTCGGCGTCGTGCTGCTCGAGCTCATCACGGCCAAGAAGGTGGTCGACTTCGACCGCCCCGCCAGCGAGATCAACCTCGCGTCCCTGGCCGTCGACCGCATCAGCAAGGGCCGCGTCGACGAGATCGTGGACCCGGCGCTCGTCGAGCGCGGCGAGGAGTGGGTCATGGAGTCGGTCCGGCAGGTCAGCGAGCTCGCGTTCCGGTGCCTCGCGTTCCAGAAGGACGTCCGGCCTTGCATGACCGAGGTGGCTGCGGATCTCGCCAGGATCAGGGCCGCCGCGCCGGGCTCTGATTCCGGCTTCTCCAGGCTCGGGCTTACGACGGGCCTCCAGGTCGACTTGAGCGTCGACGACGACAGCGCGGACTCCGCGGTGAAGAAGGAGCCTTCGGCTTCACCCGTGTCAGTGCATGAGACGTGGGTCAGCGATCGGAGCTCGCCGTCGACCAATGGCTCCGTCATCACGCCGCGTTTTCGATGATACTATAAAGCTCGTTCTTGTACACCTAGGAAAGTGAGACCAAATTTAACAATCTTGGTGTCTCCTGCATAAAGAGACTGCTCTATATTCAGACCTGTTTGAAACGTAAAAATTTTATAAAAATTTCACAGGAGTCGATTCAATTTCATAAAACAAAAAGCATGAAGAAATAAAATTCCTGCATTCGCCTTAGCATTGTTCATTATTTTCAAGGAAATTGTGCAACAGTATCTTCCAGCCTCAATGGACTGGGTACTCCTACAACTCAGCCCATGTGTCTTTCCCACAGAGGTCATGAGTTGAATCAGCAGATTTGGCGATGCTCGGCGGTACAACCATGCAAGAACAATATAGTTTGGTGATACCAAACCACATCCACATTGGACTTTACAAATTTATCAACCACAGATAGTAACGAAAATAATATCCACACTTCGTTTCCTCCACCAAAGTGGATGGACCACATGGAAGCAGTGGGAAATACACTGTTGATTAATCCTAGTAACGAATTCTACACTGTTCTACTGTATAAATACTGAAGACCTGAAGAGTGAAGACACTGAAGAACACCACTATACCAACATAGTATCTCCTACACCTACAGCACATCTGAAGAACAGAGGATGTGCAGAAAGGTGGAGTGCAGCAAGTGCGGCAAGTTCACCTGGAACGGTTGCGGCAAACACGTCGCCTCCGTTTACGACAGTATCGAAAAGGGGAAGCACTGCGCCTGCAAAACATGGCCAGGCGTTGACGCAGAGGCAGAAGGATCCTCGTCGACTGCAAAAGAATCAGGTCAACTCCGTCGCTGAGATCTCCATCTGTTTAACATAGAGTAGGAAGGAATACCCTGTACCCTTCAATTTGTTGAACTGAATCTTCTGGCTGATTCACAGGTAAGGCAAAGGCTTGAATTTGATGCAACAAGGTTACTAGTTTTGCTGCTACTGGATTGGAGGAGCTTATTTGTACCTTAAGGCCTCTTTCAGAACATGAGAAATTTTCTCGTTTTCTGTGTTGTTCTTACAAAAGTAAACTGATTACTTTAAAATTCCTACATTTCAAAGGAGGCCTAAATAAATATTATTACTAGTCCCGTTTATATGACTGTGCTGGTTCTTTGCTTCTCAATAGAACTGAATTTTTGAGGATCAAATAAACCTCTCTGCAGTTAGTTCAAATTGTTGTTTTGTTCCAAATTCCAGTCAGGTCTGCATTGTAGAGACAAACTGTCAAAATTTCAGCAAACTCCTCGATCAGGGATTTATTTATATGCGCTATATCTGTAGGTAATGTACAGTGGGGGACCTGCCATGATGGCAGGGTATTCCCAGGAATACCCAACATTTTTGGGAAAACAATGAGTATATATTATGCATATATATATTGATAATTTTTACCTCTTTTGAAATGTAGTAGTTTCATATGAATTGTCCAATAATTTGGGTTCTGTTTGGAAAACGGGAATTTTAGTTGTTCCTGTATTTTTTTCTATGAAATTGAATTTATTCATATGAAATGCCTCTGAGATTCTTGTAAAATTTCTATGTTCCAAACAAAACCTTCGTAGTAATCAGTTCAATTTCACATAAAAAAATACATGAAATATGAAGAGTTCTTTTGAAATACAGGATTTTTGTAGGAATTACATAAGAACTTTCCATGAATTAGTTCAATTTCATAGAAAACACACAATAAATGGAAAAAAAAATCCTTCAATCCTCCAATCCAGCTGAATTTTTCCTCTAATCCAAAAGAGGTCGAATTTTTCTTCCAATCCAAAGGAGGCTGAATTTTTCCTCCAATCCAAAGTAGGTCTTAAAGAGAGCCACTGGGTCAAATTTGTACAAATGGATAAGAAATTCACATATTTATTTCTTAAAAACCATTGATTCATTTTGTTGCTTACTCCCTCCGTTTCTAATTTGATGTCATCATTAACTTCTGACATCAACTTTTGACTATTCATCTTTTCACCGTTTCGCACCGCCAGCACAGGAGAATTTGAGAGTCAGAGAGGGGGTTGGGCGCTTCTTCTTGTCGATGTATCCTAGTCTATGGAAGACTCAGAAGATTTAACCTAGTAATACCATACGTTTAAGATTGGGAGTGTGTATGTCATAGAGCTTGATGAACAGAGAGTGGTTACAATGGCATTAAGGTTCTTGCTAACTTCTAGAATCTCGTGTGTTGTCTATATCCCCTTTTTCTAAGGATCCTCGGCGCGTCCTTATAGAGGATGGGCTGGAGTTACATGATTTGATGTCTACGTAATCGGGCAGCCCTGTAACAGGTGAAGCCACGGACAGCTCCGAGCATGATTCTGTGACCGCTTATGGATGCACAGAGTCAGCTTTTTCAGGTGCACAATATCAATAATCTCTATTCCTATCGAGCGACGATCGTTTAAAGGCGGTGCTCGACCCCTAGGTCATCGAGTGGTCCTGACCCTCAAATGGTCAGGCCGCGCCTTCAGTAAGTCCGACTCTCAGGTGGTCGGAGCATATTTCTGAGTCTGCGTGGTTGAGCTGTTCGTGGCCCAAAGTTTGATGGGCCGCCTACAGCTTGATGACTGGGCCGAGACCGTAGATACTCAAGGTATACGACCCGACACATCTTATTCAATTTTTTTTTATAAATATCATATTTGTTTTATAATTTACTTTATCTTTAAAGTTATTTGAATTACAATTTATAATTTTTTAGATTTGAATTAATTTTTGAATAAAATAAATATTTAAAGTTGATGTTAGAAGTAAACGGTGATAATAATTTAAAAATGGAGAGAGAGAGAGAGAGAGTATGTCACATGAATTTTTTTCCTTAATGGACTAGAAATAACCAACTCTCCTGGGTCCGCCATTGTTAATGTACCCGGCCAGAAAACTTCAAAACGCGCAGCGATATAGACGAGGGAGGTGACCGGCTTTGGAAATCCTCGCTCGGCTAGGATTCGGCCCACGGAGGTTGCCGGGCCGGGGAGAACGGTTGGGTGTTGGGCCCACGAGATCAATACAGAACTGAGATCCACAACGCTGGCCCGCAAGATTAGAGCTGGCGGTGTCGAGCCGGGCTGGCCCGCGGGCACAGTGCCGGATGGGCGATCCGACGGCTCGGTTCGATACAGCCATACAGGTACTGCATGGACGGTCCAGACTCAGGCTCAAATGTGCGCGGAGGACATAGAGCAGCAGGAGCTGTGCGCGCCGCCGCCGCTTTACGCGACACCAGAGTCCCGCAGACCAGCTCATCCCGCTGCCCCAGATCTAGTCCTCGCCGCTGCTCTCCTGCCACGTGTCCGATGCTCACTCGAGGCTTCGCAGGTTCCAAATAAAAAGCTCCCAATTTTTTTACTTGATTTTTTTTTAAATTATACGTTTTCCCAACAAATTTGAATAAATCCATTTGATATACGTTTTCCCAACAAATTTGAATAAATCCATTTGAAATAAAATTCTACATGAAAGGGCCCAAAATTTACGGCTAAATAAGGCCCGCTTGGATCGTGATTTTTTTTTTTTCATTTCCCATGTAGTTTACTGAGAAATCCATACGGAGTACGTTCTAAATGGAGCCGAAACGTTAGAAATTATTTTAAAAAATCATAAGATCCTTTTGAATTTTTTTTTTCCAAATCCTACATTTTTCTTAGTACTAAAATTTAACTGATTACTACCGAGATTCCTATCCAATTCCCATGAAATTCAAAGAACAGGTAAACAACGCACCATCTTTTACGCATAGTACAATAAAGTCAGTACAGTACAAAACCGCGAGAAGAAATAAACGCCCTTCTTCTACCTGCCGTCCGACGAGAAAACGGAGGCTCCGATCCGAGCTGTCGGTCACCGGAGACCTTCCGTTTTCTGATCGGACGGTCCGGACAAGAGTACACGAACCACCGTCCACCGTCTGGTCAAACAAACAAAGGACCCCCGGCGAAAACAAAAAAATCTGCAGAGGTTTTGAAATCTCGGACGCGGCCAAACCAAAGCCACAAGGCCACAGCGACAGTGAGCTGGAGCCGCAGTGCGGGAAGGAAGCGACAGCGCTCGCTCTGGGCACAGGTCCTCCCGCCATTAAAGCGGCGCCAGGCCTTCGCATTTATCGCGCCATTACTGCCCGCCCCGTTCTCCACGCACCCACGCAGGCCCACCACGGCGACCACGACGTACGGCCGAGATCCGGTTCCCTGGGTGATCTCGCTCTCCTCGCGCCGCCGGCCGCCAGTCAGCGGCTGCCGAGCCGGTCCGGCGAGAGCAGCGCCTCGGGGTCCCCGCACCGGAGCCGGCTCGAGGCCGCCCTGGTCCGCCTCGCTGCGGCGAGGATCGACGGGGGCTCGGACGCCAGGGACATGAAGAAGAGCCCGCTCCCTCCCCCGCCCGTCGTGGCAGTGGCGACGCGGCGGCGGGAGAACGGCGACGACTTGGCCGCGGCGGAACGGTACGAGCGGAAGGAGAACACGCGAGCGGCGGCGGAACCTCCCACGCCGCCGAACGGCGACGGCCAGCGCTTGCTCCAGAAGCTGCCACGGCCGCGGGAGGCGGCGGCGGCGGCGGACGCGCGGTAGCGCCAGGGAGGGGACACCGTGGACGCGGCCTCCACGCCGAGGCTGCGCTCGAACCCGAACGAGTACGAGCGTTTCAGCAGGAAGTCCCTCGGGTCGAGCTGGTCGGGGCTGGCGGGCGCGATCTCCGGCAACAACGCGCCGTCGGCCAGAGGGATCGGCGGCTGCGGAACCGGGTGGAAGAAGAGGAGGTCGTCGAGGCTGGGCCTGGCGGCGCGCCTCGCCGGCGCGG
>BCLH01000015.1:361237-375889 GCA_001602315.1 Zoysia pacifica
GAGCGCGCGGAGCGCGTCGCCGTCCGCGAACTCGAGCAGGCAGACCGCGCACTCGCGCGCGGCGCCCGGCGACCCGCCGCGCGCGCCCGCGAACTGCGCTGACGGGAGCGACTTGATGGCCACCTCGTCGAGGCCGTACCGGTACGGCGAGAACGTGTGGTAGTAGTTGTCGTAGGTCGTGAACGACGCGAACGAGTCGCCGTGGATGGACGGGGAGCTCTCGCCCGGGAGCATCAGCAGACGGAGGCGCCGGCGGCGCCACCGGCGCCGCGCCGCGCGGAACACACGGCTCACCAGACGCGCGTACAGCACGACTAGCAACGCCGCGCCCACCACCGCCAGCATCGCGATGAGAGGCGGGCTCAGGCTCGCTCCTCCTCGCCTCCCGCCTGCGGCTGCTGCAGACGGTTCCGGCGCGGGAGCTGGAGCCGGACCCGGACCCGGACCCGGACCCGGCGAAGTTGACCCCGCCGCGTAGGGAGCCGGCGGCGAGCTGATGATGCCGGTCACGAACGCGTCGATCGGAGAAGGCGCCGGCGCTGGCGGCCGGAGCGCGCGCATGGTGTCGTTGCTGGCGCAGCCGCCTCCCTCGATCTGTCCGCGTCAGTGCGCAGGAGCGGGAGAAGAGCACATGGCGCGGCCGCAGTACCTGCAGCGGCGGCTAGTGAGAGTGGAACGGAGTAGCGGCCTGGGCGTGCATGGTTGAGTGCAAAGCGGTGCACGGTGCACCGCATGAGCGTAGGCTCCCTACTCCGTAGTCGTTGGTTGGTGGGCTGGTTTATTGTGGACGGAAACAATTGCATTCACTGTCGCCACTGCTGCTTCTCCACTTCGACCAATCAATTTTGATACACGTGAAAATGCAAAAATGCCACCCGGGAAAACGGAGGTTTGATCTTGGGTAAAAAGTGAAATTTTTGGCCTTTGAAACGTAGTAATTTCGTAAGAATTACAAAAAATTTACAAAAATCAGTTTTATTTTGTAAAAAAACGCAGGATTTGAGAATTTTTCTCGCAATCGGAAGGAGGCCTTAGAGATCAATTCAGAAAGAATTCAAACCCTATTCCGTAGTGCTACCCCTACTCCGCTATCTTGTTTGTTGAGAATCATCATTTAGGATAGAAGTATCTTTATTTTTATTTGAATGGAACATACTTCCTCAGTTTTTAAATTATCATTGATTTTTAAAATCAATTTTAATTATTAATTATTAAAGTAAACATGTGCCACTCTAAAAATTATTGGTTGTTAGGACGGAGGATTTATAAAATTATGTTAAAAACAAACAGTCACAATAATTTAAGAAGCGAGAGTGGCGATGGGGCATCCCTATTTGTTACAGAGCAGCCTCTTCCTCTCTGTGTTGTTCGGATGGATGGGTGAGTTATTTTTTTCTTTGGTACTCTTTTTTATTAAATTATAAGTAAAATTATAAGGTTATTTTCACTTTTTGAGACGTCATTTTTCTCTTTTCAATAGATCTTCACCTTATCTTTCTCTTCTCGTTTTCAAAATATCTCTTTTTTATTTTTTTTAATTCTCATACTCAAATCTATAATGAGTTATAAAATGAAATGAAGAGAGCAGAAGGATGCAAGAGGGATGAGGCCGCTCTAATTTTTGCTCCTATTTGATACTCCCTTTCTCAGTTTTAAAATATTAATACCGTCGACTTTTAACATCAATTTTGACTATTCGTCATTCAAAAAATTTGTTCAGATATGTAAATTTTGTTATTATTTGATTTATTATTAGCTAATAATTTTACACATTTAAACAAACTTTTTGAATAAGATAAATAACTAAAGTTGATGTTAAAAGTCAATGATGTTAATAATTTAAATCTGGAGGGAGTAAAAGGGATGAGTAGGGGGTAAAGTTTGATAAAATAAAAAAAGTTTGCTAAATTTTAAATTTGCAAAATCAGTTGGACTTATTCATATTAAATAAAATTTCCTCTGGCCCAATGCAAACCGGAGCGGCCCAACCCAGTCGAACGTGTCATGGCTCGATCTCTCTGCCGTCTCCAGTAGAACGAGTGGTCGCGCCGCCCACTCGTCGGAAGGCCGTGGCACTTGCAGAGGGAAGGACCGCGCGCTGGCGGCGAGACCGCAAGAGCAGCTCCGCCTCGCCGCACCCCCCCCCCCCCCCCAGCTGTTCTTCACCGTTCTCCGGCGGCCCCCGCTCCAGACCTGCGCAACCCCGGGCTCTCCTAGGCCGCCCTCGCGCGAGGTCGAGGTCGGGATCGGCACCAGGTGAGAAGCGCTGATCCCCTGTCTCCCGTTGTGCAATTGAGTTCCACAGTCGCCTGGTAGCTACCCGAAACCCGACGAGAACGGGGGTGGGGTGCAAATTTTATCGGGCGGGTTTTTCTCCACCGGACCCGCTGCCATCCCTACTTATATGGTCAACGTCCAACGACAGGCTTGAGTTTTCCTCGGTAACAAAATAGTGAACTTGTGTCAAAAAATATGAAATCTTGCTTTCTATCAGGGAAAATTCGTTATCTGTTACCAGAAAAAAATTGAGATTACTTGCTATCCATTGAAATTTTTTGAGTTCCTTATTAGCCATCAGTCTTAACTTTTGTCCTTATTTTTTTTGAAGAGAACAGGAGGGCAAAGCCCTACTGAATATATATTATAAAAATAAAGTAAAAAGGGAATTACAAGGTAAAGGGAGAGCGAAGAAGTAAACTAAAGAGAAAACTAAACAGAACTAAGCCAGTCTTGGATTTGAGGGAAGTATTTTTTCTTTGCTCTAAGCAGCAACAACTTGAATTCCTCCAAGAATTTAAATTTGCACTTTCCAATCGTTGGGTCCTCTTGATTGAAAATCCAATCATTTCGTGTTTTCCAAATTCTCCAGATCATGATGATTATAATTTCCATGAAGAAAGGTACTGGTAATTGATTTTTAATATGCTGGAAGGCATGCAGAACCTCCCTCTGACGCCCAATGGAGACCCCAATGCTGTCCCAACAAAGCCTGGCAAAGTTGCAGAATAGAAACTTTTGTCCTTATTGGCTGCTATAATCTATTTTTATGGTTTCACAGTGTTAAATGGGAGGAGAAAAGACTCATTTCTTTTTAGTAATTTTCAACTGAAGGTATTTTAGTAGACTTTCAAATTTATGCACTATGAATATGTAAGAAAAAAAAATAACAAATTATATTTTGCCATTTTGGTCAATAATTAAATAAGGAAGTTGTTTACTTAAAAACTCACGATAGTGGTTAATAAGAGAGAAAAATTTAAAGTTTGAAGTTTGCGCTCTAGGAAAAGAGGGGGCAGAGGGGGCAGGGGTATTCGTCGGTGAGGTTAGGTAGGGCTGCTGCCCTACCTTGCTCTATTGGTGATCCGCCTCCGCTTGGACTTGGCTCTGAATATGGATCTATTTCCTTTCAAGATGGATATTGATGAGCTACTGGCTGATTATGCCAAGGTATTTTTCTCCCAAAATTTTCTGTTTCATAGGTGCATATCATCTTTCAATGAATAACATTCTTATGTTTCTGATTCGTAGGAAAACTACATGTCACTCGCTGATTTCAAGCAAATATGGATGGCTAAGAAATTTTCTTATATCTTCGAAGGAAGACCTAAGACGAACTCCGGTGTCTTTATGCAGTCCCTATTTTTGCATTGTATTGGTAGACTTTGGCTTCCTGGATAATAAATTTTTAAACTGTGCCAATTCCTGCTGATAATTCCTTATGTAGTTTCTACTGAACAAGTGTTCACTTTTGTATCCAGATCATATGACTTCTCAAAGTTCGCTACCCCATAGATTGGCTGGGCTTTATTGTCTTTACTGTCTTTATGAGTGCCAGCCATACAAGCCAAAATTCAAGATTTATTTATCTCTCGGTAAGGCATATGTCTTGAGTAAATAAATTAGTCCCTCTTGGACAGTGAAGCTTACCACTTCAAATGTGTGCTGCCAACAGAGGAATGCAAGAAATTGAAGGACTTCGTTGTTATGGCTAAGCAAAATGGAGTTCCTCTGGTACCAGTTCTTGTCAAAAGGATGCTGGACAAAGGCATTCTTTTGTTTGGATTCATCAATTTGCTTGGTGAAAGTGGGGAAAAGCAGGTTGAAGAACTAACAGCAGCCCAGAATAAAAGAGTAAAATTTGCTTCTGACAAGTATGTGTCATTTCAGTCTCTATTACTGGTGTGATCTTTATTATTAGTATTTTTTCAGTAAACTGAAACAATGCATACCTAAACAGAATTATTCATGCGATTGAGCATGCATTTTATTAGTGTGATCTTTATCTTTATTTTGTGTGGGTTGATATTCATCGCTGGTATTTTTATTTTGAGTAGTTGCATAAATAAAAGCCCAAATATCAGTGATAGCATGATCTTGGCCATGTGAACTTTATATTTACTGTTTGTGTTTTGCAAATTACATCAGTGATACAGCGAAGCATTTGTCAAGTCCTTAACCTAACTTCTCCCACCTTGCAAGTTGTCCCATGGTTCACTTCATCTCTGATAAAGTCTTCGTCTTCTTGTATTGCTATATTGTTTTCATATGCAATACTATAGTTACTTCTTGCTCATATTTTCCTTGATAATTTTTGTTGTAGGTTGTTTGCAAATACCCAACTAGAGAGTTATATGCATATGGACTTGGTAAGTTCTACTACCTCTACAGATCTCACTACTAAAATTCTACTCCCTTTGTCCCAAATTATAAGTCATTTTAGGCTCTTAAAGTTTTCTCAAATTATAAGTCATTCTCACTTCTCGAGACATCTTTTTCTCTTCCCAATACATATCTGCTCTATCTCTCTCCTCCTCGTTTTCAGAACATTCCACCTTTTTCACTTTTCTTAATTCTCGTGCCCAACTCCAAAACGACTTATAAAATGGGACGGAGGGAGTACCTTCCATTGTATGTTTGAATGCATCATCATTAAGATGGATCTGTGTGTTCTCATGTTTTCCTTTAGACCTTTAGAAAAAACTGTCATTCTGTGTTATCTTTATATCAGTAAGGCAGTCAATCCCGTCTTTTATTTCATAGAAGCATTATTATTATGCAATTCTGTTGCTGACATAGCTGCATCTAGGGTCTGGAGTTTGAACTTGAGAGCATCAAGAAATTATCTAAGGAGTATGCTGAAGCTAAAGAATTGGCGCTTGCAGGTGCTTATCTATCATTGACTATGCATTACATTTACTAATTATGTGTGTACGATCTTAGAACTTTACAAATAAGTATTACCCTTTTGCCTCCCTTTCATCTCGACAGAGGCAGGCCAAACCGTTGATGTTGAAGATGCTAGACACATCCTTCAGAATGACAAATTGTTGGGCGAGAGGGTAGATGAAGTTGTCAAACAATGGGATGCCCAGAAGGAAGAGTTCTATGAGAAAACAGGACTATCTCGTGGCAACGAGCTCGCAGTGATCGAAAATGATGAGCCACGAGCTATCCCTCTCGAAGACGACGGCTTTGATGAGATAACACAACTGTTGCTTGAATGAAGAACGCCTTCGTGTAGCTCGGCAAACTCGTACAGCCGAACACACAAATAGTACAAGATGTCGGCTTTTAATCTGTAGCTGTTTTGATTGACCTAGCGAATCAGTGTCTGTCTAACTATGTGACGCTTAAGTAGTTTCTGTATATGTAGTGGAACTTGATGTCCTTGTTCCATAAACTGCATACTTGTGCCCTTGGGACTCGCCTGCTGAGCCACTCCATGTAGCCCAGACTGCCCAGTTAACAAGTACTGGTGAAATTCAGTTGATCTCCAGTAACAATACATGGAAATAATCTGACATGGCTTGAAGCACGAGCTGTTCAAATAGCATGCGCAGTGATAGTTATTTGAGACAAGAATTCTGAAAGTTAAAGAAGATAACCTGATAATAAAATAGACTGGCGAATAAGGAACCAAAAAAAAAAAAAAAGAATTCCATTGCCGGGATTTGAACCCGGGTCGCCTGGGTGAAAGCCAGGTATCCTAACCGGACTAGACGACAATGGAGCTGTTGATAGGCAGCTTACTACATTTTATAAATTGGTGTTAGGAAGAGAAGCCCATCTTCAAACTTCGCTGTCTGCAACTGGCTCTTACCTGTTGAAATTTTCATCTGAGCTTAGGCACGGTGCCAGATCCACAGATTTTTTTTTATTTTCATCAATTCATCTAAGAACAAGACAAGTGAGGCATCATCATGCTACTACCTCTTTTGCCGTGTTTAAAAGAACAACAGATATTTTTCTATATCAAAGAACAAGAAAAGAGGAGAGGAAATGAAGAGAAAGGGTCTGTAAAGAAGCCAAAGTTGCATTGCGCACTCCTAGTATGCTTTTCTAGCTTATCTAGTGGACCACCTGCGTCAGTCACACTGTTAATTCCTTAAAGCTTGTGCATTGTACTAGTATAATTGTACCATGACAGCCAAATCTTTTGACCTGAATCATTGGGAAAAAAATTGTACTCTCTTTGGTTTTAAAATATTGACACAGTTAACTTTTAACATTAACTTTGAGCATTTGTCTTATTTAAAAAATTTGTTCAAATATGTAAAATTTTATTATTATTTGATTTATCATTAACGAAATTTAAATCGCAATTAATAATTTTACACATTAAAGCAAATTTTTTAATGTCAATGTTGATATTAGAACTCAACAACCACAACAATTAAAAAACGAAGAGAATACCTAAGAAACAGCATCAGAGTAGTCTATGACGTGTCAAAATAAGAGAGAAAGCTGAGTAAAATGTTCTCTGTTAAATCTCACCTCAATCTTGACTGACCCTCTCTGGTTTTATGATCTGGTCCTCATGCATAAAAAAAAAAAAGAAGCGCAGACGAGCAGTCTGGAAACTGGATAATTGGGCTGATGCAGGTTGCAGGGTTGGTTGGTGTGAGCCTTGAGGGTAGTTTTGGAATTCCATAAATATCATATAGAAGCAATTCAATTTTACAGTAAAACGTAGAAAATCGAAAGCATTTCTCTGTTCCAAGAGGCAAGAGGTCTGAACTCATTCCGACATAAAACCTCAAAATCAGCCTGACAGGTCCCCATCCGCAAGAAGAAACCAAATGTGATCCAGGACCAGCTGGTACACTCCAACCCCACGTCATGTCAAGAGATGAGAGAAGAACGAAAACTGTCAAGGGCTCCATTAGCTGTCCTAATCCGCCTGCTTAACCAGAGACACATCTTTTGCTGCTCCCGGCACCACTTTCCAGACGGGATTGTTCTTGGGGAACTGGCTCTACTACTGACAAAAGATTGGAGGAATGGAGGAGCCATTTCCTTTGTTTACACAGGTCTCGAGAAACTTGTTTCTTCGTTCCGTCCATGAGCTGGTCCTGGTCCCGCTTCCAAACAAAAACAAGTTTCACCTTTCGCACTCCCAACCATGGCGAAGTTTTGGAACATCGAATAGTCCAGGACAGTGCGGTGACGGGGGTGACCAAATAGTCCCAGGCGGCCATGCCTGCGTGTGCTCTTGGTGACTGTAACAGTGAGGAGGACAAAGGTTAAAAAAAAAAAAACAGTGAGGAGGACAAGGCATTGCATTCGGAGCAACAATACCCCATGCCACTGCATGCTTCTTACTCTTTGTGTTTCTAAATTAATATTATCGTTAATTTTTATAATCAATGTTGATTATTTATTTTATTTAAAAAATTATTCAAATATATAAAATTTTAAGTAGTGATTAATGATAAATCAATTTATATTAAAATATATAAAATTTATCACAAATTTTTAAATAAATAATTAAATTTAAATTTAAAAGTACATCAATAAAAAAAAAAAATGGAGGGAGTAGTCGTACTCTACTGCTACTCACTGTCCTACTCCTACACTACTTTTACTCCACTGCTAACCTTGCATGGCTACCAGAATGTACCCAAATTGGTAGCCAGGGCAGAGCAGCCGAGTGAAGCCAGGGTGAGGGAGCAGAAGCAGGGTCCGTGTCCCGTGTCCGGTTTCCCGTCAGCTTGGGCTTTGCGTGGTGTAGCCAGGCTCCCCGGCTGCAGGAGGCCAGGAGCAGAGGCTTGATCCCCTTGTTCTTGGGGTTGGTTCTGATTCTGAGGTGAAATCTGATTTCAACCCTTCTGATTCCTTGCGAGTAGAGTAGGAGTACCATTTGAGATGTCCTGAGATTTGAGGATTTGAGCCAGCATGCCATCACTTTCGAGAATTACTCCTAGCCATCTGCAGTTCTTGCTGGTTCAGTCGGTCCCCATCAGTCGACTGTTGAAAGATGCCGATGCGATGCGCAAAAGCCGGATTTTTTTTGGGGGTGGGGGGGGGGGGGGGGTGGAGTGTTCAATTTGATTGAGCGGCTGCAACTTTGTTCCTACCCATCCTCGTGTTGCGCAGTTGTTTCTGAGGCGTGTGATCTCGCGCAAATTTCAGGAACTCAGATGTGAAGCCGGTCACGGGGTCGGGCCAGGAATGGAGGAGGAGTCGCGGCCGAGGAGGGGCTCGCCAGCGCCAGCGCGGATCCGCACCGTGCCGATCGCGGTCACGCCGGAAGGGTTCTGGTGCTGCCCGTCCCCCGCGGCGCTGCACAAGAGCCTCAAGAACCCGCACCACAGCCACGCCACCGGCGCCGGCGGCAACAAGCAGCAGCCGTCGCTGAAGAATCAGAAGGTGCACTCGCAATCAACCCCTCCGTCCAAGGCTCCATCGGTGCAGACGGCGCCGTCCGTGGCCGACGAGCCGGCGGCTGCCGGCGAGCAGCTGAGCCAGGCGGCGGCCGAGGCGGCACCGGGCGTGGGCGCGCAGCAAGAGCAGCAGCACAAGATCTGCGTCGGGTTCGGGCAGCCTGAAACCAGCGACCTGACGGTGATGCTGTACGGAAAGGAAGGCATCGCCGTCAGGATGAGCGTGCACAGGGACGTTCTCTGCCAAAGCAGTGTCTTTTTCGCTGAGAAGCTCGCCGGCGGTCCTGGCCCTCCGCCGTCCTGCGTGGAGATCCATGACTGCGATGACGCTGAGATCTACGTGGAGACGGTAGGGCTGATGTACTGCGACGAGGCGAAACACAAGCTGCTCAAGCAGAGCGTCCCCCGAGTTCTGCGCATCATGAAGGTATACAAAATGTTCAGTCTGAAACTGCAAATTCTTGCGTCTCTGTTTTATTGTTAACGTTTCAAACTAAAAGATCATTACTGCTCATACAATTTTAGCAGCAAAAGAAGCTCATACAATTTGCACTCCTTTTGGCATGCTGATAATTTGAAAGGGGCAAAATTTTCAGGTTGCCGAGTGGCTTGGTTTCCATGCGTGTGTGAAATCATGCTTAGATTATTTGGAAGCTGTCCCTTGGGTTGGCGAGGAAGAAGATAACGTTGTGTCATCGATCCAGCATCTTCAAACCAAAGCTTACGGAGTTAGTCCACTGCTGAAAAGAGTGACATCCGACAAGATAAGCTCACCCGGTGATACATTAGCACATATAGTGGAGATGGTACTGACGAGTAGCGATGATAGGGGGCGTCGGGAAATGAAAGCCTTAGTTCTGAATCTTCTCAAAGACAGCAGTCATTTTACTGATGGACCAGCAGAAATCTGCTCCGAGATGCTGTACAGTTGTTGCCGAGGTTGCTTAGACAGACTTCAAGTATTGTTTTCAGGAGCATCTGAAGAAGACTTTTCTGTTCAAATTACACGGCAAATAACTCTGGAGACTGACAACCTCCTATGGTTAGTTGAGATATTGGTTAACCAGCGGATTTGTGATGATTTTGTGGCAATGTGGACAAGCCAATCTGACCTTGCTGAATTACATGCAAAACTGCTGGTCGCCTCCCGTTACAGTGTGAGCCTTATCACTGCAAGGCTTTTTATTGGTATTGGAAGAGGAGAGATGCTTCCATCCAAGAACACCCGTCTTCTTCTCCTGCAAGTCTGGCTGCAAGCGCTCATAGATGACTACTCATGGTTACAGTCCAGCTGCCGGTCCTTCGACAGGAAGATTGTCGAGGACGGGATCGGACAGACAATCCTTACGCTTCCTTTGGAAGATCAGCGATCTATATTACTGCAATGGCTTGGGAAATTCTTGAAGCTAGGTGATAACTGCCCAAATTTGCAACGGGCTTTTGAAGTGTGGTGGAGGAGGACGTTTGTCAGACCTTATGTCAATCAGCCAGAGGCAGACAATGCTCTATCGTCCGATAGAAGTTCATCTTGAGATGACAGTGGGAGACTGAATTTAACTCACCGTAGATCTTTGGGAGAAACTGTTTTTCCTGAGGAAAACGTCTTGGTCAATCTGACATCAAGTGTGGTAAGAATTTGGGTTGCTTGTTTGTTTACCTATATTGTGTATAAGCTTGGTAGTGCCAGAAATTTGTAAACTACGGATTTAACTTGTGTGACAGTCATATGATCTTCCCTGGCTATTCATGACAAGAAAATCGTCATCTATGAATGTTGTACTTCTTGGCCCTTGTAACTGATCCTTATAGATGTTAAAATTCTAGTGCATCTACATTAGACCTCATGGCTTAAACCGGCCTACATGGCTCTTGTAACCCATGTCTGCCAACTTCAGTAGAATCCAGACCTGTATTTGTGCCATGCCAGACACCGTAAGCAACAAAAGCTACTGTAGTACCGATGGCGTTGGCATTTGTGGCATCTTTTATCAAACTTCAGTGTCAGATTGAGATACCCATGTTGTGATGTGGATTTGGCATGTACTACCATGTGTTCATCTCATATTCTCAGTTTCTCATTTACCCGTAATGTTCTTAATCTGCCATCGACTCCTGCAAAGTCATTGTCCAACCTGCTTGATTAGAGCTGCTCTAATATGCCGATGATGAAGTGGAGCAGTAACGTTTATTATGTTCGATTCAAATTCATCTAAATACTTATATATAATGCTAAATGTTAAAACCATGGTACAAACACAACAAATTAATAAACCGTGGTATAATCATAAAAGATAATTTTGTTTTTTCATGCTAAAAAAGTAGTGTAATCACGAAAGATCTTTCTGTGGTATAATCACAAAAGATAATAATAAAAAAGGATATCAAGATGTGGGGTTACTTTATTCTGTGTAGGTGTCGTGTAATTTTTAATGAATTCATAGCAGCTCTGGTGTTATGACTCCTTAATCTGCCTCTGTCACGGCTATGTAGAAGTATATTTCTGAACAACATTCGATTTCAAAAAGAAAGGCTCACTCACGATCGGTCTCTCACGGCCACGAACCAAACGTGTGGCCGTTGTACTTGCTGGTTGCCTTGATGAAGTCAGTCTCCGAGGGCACTGATCTCCACGTTAGGTTCTTCCATTTGCTGCCGTTTTGATTGTCTACGTCGTGGCGTCGTTGTTGTTGTCCACAAGGATGACGGCGACCGGGGCTGCCATGCCGATCCTTCTTGTGTGGCTGCCACCGTTTAGGGTCTTTTGGACATAGGATAGGAAATATATAGGTATAGAAATGTCGGCGTTCGGACCACCGGCGCAGTAAATATACGATTGTGGGGGTTGGTGCGCTTTCGAATTTGATATGACCTAATCTGAGATAGACTCGAGAGGATTTTTACCTGATTCGAGCCACCCGAGCGGTGTAATATCCTACGTCCAGGGAACGAATTATGTCAAGGATTATGTTACAAGACGGGCTCCTTTCTTCGCAGGAGGACCTAGAACATGGGTGAATGGGTGTGCTTGCTCGGAAAGGTGTAAGGATCTCCGGGTTCTGATGGAGCTCAAGTTTGTCTTCCGTGTGTTTGTGTCTGTTGCTTGTGGTGGTGTTCGATCGTTCTTCCTATCGTTTTCAGGGCCTCCCTTTATATAGGAGAGGCCCTGGGGTTACAGGCAATGGGCCATACGCGATCCTGCCGTCTCGCCGACAGGTGGGCCCTTCCGTCGTTATCGCCATCATTTCGTTCCGTCCAGGCGTGGTCATGACCCGTCGCGTCGTGGCGGCGGGTACAATGATGCTCGTCCGGCGCCATCGCGCTGGCTACAGTGCTGTCCCGTCGTGTCTGACAGCCGTTACAGCTTTCTGCTGGAGTGTCGCTGTGGTGAATCTCGTCTTGTCTCGTCGAGACGGATGGCAGCTGGTCACCAGACTAAATGTACCATAACGCAGTACCTACCTCCTGAGGGTCGCTCCCGGGGGTCGATCTCCGAGGGCCGAGGTCTTCGCGCCCCTACACGGCTAAGACATAGCCGCCGTAGGTCGTCGCTGAGGGGTCAGAACCCGTGCCGTCCGACCCCCGACTTTCGCCCGTTGGAATGCGATCTGTTGGGTACCCGGGGTACGTGATCTCGATAGTAGCCCCCGAGCCTGATGCCGTTCGAGGTCTCTGGTTGAGGCGACGTCGGGCTGGTCGTTTCCAAAGTTTGTCGTGTTTCTACGGGTGCGCGCCAGCGCGCCCGTAGGGCGTAGCCCCCGAGCCCTCGAGCGACCCAGAGGGTCGGTCGTGGGCTGAATCGTTATGCGGACCACCTTTCGTTTGCGGTTGATCGTATCGGAATCGCTCCGCCGAGTCAACACCCGGTCCTAGGGGTGATCCGGGGAATCGGCTAAGCGTCGTACCGATGGTTAAGGTCTGACCGAGATCGGTCCCAGTCCTTACGCTCGGTAGGGTGTTTGGAGAGCTGGTTTTGAGGCACTGTCCATGGTCGGCATCACGCCTAGACCGAGGTCATTATCAGTGTTCGATTGTTTGAATTGGCCTGGTGGCCTCGGCTGTCGATCAGCCGATCGTAAGGGGTTTCGTTCTGCGTGCACGCATCGTTCCAACCTTCGAGGTCGGGCCGAGGTCATTCTCGGTCTTTCGTTCAGTAAGACGCCTAGGCGGACCGGTTTGATGCGGTTCCTGTCCATGATCAGCGTCGTGCCTAGGCTTGGCCGTGATCAGCGCCTGAACGTATGGTTTAGCCTGGCGGCCTTAGCTGTCGGTCAGCCGAACCTGGGGGATTTTGTTCGGTCGCCTCCCCTTATTCGAACCCGCAGTTATGGTTACGGGGATCGGACGGCCTCCGTGCCTCCACGTAGAGGGAAATCGGACCGTTCGGGAATTCGAACCGCCGGTCGATCGGAGCGGTTGATTTGAATTCGATCGGACGGTGTTGTGGGTGTGGCGGTTCGCGCGCCCGCGTCACGTCGCCTGCCAGACGTGCTCTGGCAACCGTCTCGTTGGAGTAATTGTCACCGTCCTGTCCGCGGCGGAGGCGGCAAGGTGCGGCCCGGGCCCGCAAGTCAGCGGGTCGTGGGCGGATGGTCGAGGTGCGCCTCGGGTCGCGACCCTACGACCGAGCAGTTACCCCTCGGCCGATCGTGGGGGGCGCAGTAATTGCTCGGGCCCTTTAAAAAAAGGAGAGCACGGTAACTTCGTGTTTCCATCCGGCTTTCTCGCTTCGTCTTCGCCCTTTACGTAGGAGTCCGTTCGCTCTACTTTCCCTCGCAGCACCGCTAGGCCCGACGATCGTCGCAGCTTGCGTTTCCGTCGCTGCCAGCCGCAAAATGTCTAAGTGGGAGGCTTCGTGTGTCGATGATGCTCTGCTCGAGAGGTGGACCACTGTTGAGATGATCACTCCGAAGGAGTCGGCAGGCTGGGTGGCCGACGATGGCCATGCCGTGCCCGCGCCGCCGCCAGGAAAGATCGTCAGCTTCCTGGCGTACCACGAGCGCAGGCTGGGACTGCTTGTCTCTAGCTTCTTCCGCGAGGTCCTCAACCAGTACGGCACCCGGCTCCACCAGCTGGCGCCAAACGGGGTTCTCCATGCCGCCGTTTTTGTCACGCTCTGCGAAGCGTATCTGGGGATCCGGTCGAGCCTCCTGCTGTGGAGGTACTTCTTCCTCGTCAGTCTCCAGACGTCGAAGGAGACGAGGGTCGGCAAGCGCGTCGGTGGTGTGAGCATCATGCTCCGGGCTCGGGAGTCCCAAGAGTACATCGAGGTTGACCTGAAGACCTCGCTGAAGGGCTGGCGGGGGTCGTGGTTCTACATCGACAACGCCGACCCTCAGCTCTCGGCCTTCGAAGATGCGGTGCCCCGAGCGACGGGGTCCTGGAAGTCGAAGCTCTCGGCGGCCGAGGTCGAGACGATCCGACCTCACCTGAAGGCCATTCGACGCCTTCGAGACAGGGACTGACCGGGACAATGGTCTTCTGTGTCGCCATGCGCCGACGGATCATGCCGCTGCGCCGTCGGGTGCACAGCATCGGGGAGTACGAGGGGCCGGACGACGCGATCTGCGAAGTTGACGGCCGGCCTCTCTCCGACAAGGGGGTCCTGGCCCGGACCTCGACCGTCTTCAAGGACGCCGAGGACGGCTTTAATATGGGGCCGCGTCCCCTCGACAGGGATCATCGTCAGCTGGTAAGCGTAGGCTTTTTGTTTCGATCGTGGTATGTTGTCGGAGGCTGACTTTGGTGTCGTTCAGGGTCCGCCGGTCGCCGTGATCGCCAGTGGGGTCGGGACCAGTTCCGCTGCGTTGCCGACTCAGCGGAGGGCCGGGCCCAACCCCACGATAGCGCCGAAGCCGAGGAGGACCGACAGGAAGCGGAATGCGAAGGCGGGCTTCCTGGACTACTTGTCCAGGGGTGCGGGAACCGCCGCCTCGCCCGCGAAGCCGGCGGCGACGTCGCCTCGTGGCTTGAAGGCCGAGGGTGGCTCGTC
>BCLH01000015.1:380738-411725 GCA_001602315.1 Zoysia pacifica
CCTTGTCCCTAGGCTCGGGGCTGTCGGTGCGTCCCGGGGGCGGCCAAGCTTGGCCGGCGGCGTCCACCGTGGGGCGCAGGGACAGGTTGGCACCTGGCGGCGTGTTGCCGGGAGTTGCCGGTTCCGCGCCCTTCGGAGCGTGAAGAGTGAAGCACTCCCTCGACGGGTCGTGCCACAAAATAAGGTGGCTCCGGGGCCACCAGCGAGGGTGCTTTCCACACGGAGCCCGGAGGCAGAGCTCGCCGCCTTCGCCCGCGATGAAGTCTAGGCTCCCGAAACGGAAAGCCTGCCCAGAGACGAAAGCGGGGGCTTGCCACGACTGACCGTCTAGAGAGACAGCGACCGTGAAGTCCCCAAAACAGAGGTGGGAGATCAAAATGTCCTCTACAACGAAGTATGGGGCCATCGAAAAGCCAAAACGAGAGCACACCAAAAGAGATATGGCCCTTCTTCCTGGCGCGCCAACTGTCGGTGTTCGGACCACCGGCACAGTAAATATACGATCGTGGGGGTTGATGTGCTTTCGGATTCGATATGGCCTAATCTGAGGTAGACTCGAGGGGATTTTTACCTGGTTTGGGCCACCCGAGCGGTGCAATACCCTACGTACAGGGAACGGATTATCTCAAGGATTGTGTTACAAGACGGGCTCCTCTCTTCGCGGGAGGACCCAGAACATGGGTGAATGGGGGTGCTTGCTCGGAAAGGTGCAAGGATCCTCGAGTTCTGATGGCGCTCAAGTTTGTCTTCCGTGTGTTTGTGGCTGTTGCTTGTGGTGGTGTTCGACCGTTCTTCCTATCGTTCCCAGGGCCTTCCTTTATATAGGAGAGGGCCTGGGGTTACAGGCAATGGGCCCTACGCGATCATGCCGTCTCACCGACAGGTGGGTCCTTCCGTCGTTGTCGCCGTCATTTCGTTCCGTCCAGGCGTGGTCATGACCCGTCGCGTCGTGCGCGGCGGCCGGTACAATGATGCTCGTCCGGCGCCATCGCGCCGGCTACAGTGCTGTCCCGTCGTGTCTGGCAGCCGTTGCAGCTTTCTGCTGGAGTGTCGCCGTGGTGAATCTCGTCTTGTCTCGTCGGAACAGATGGCAGCTGGTCACCAGAGTAAATGTACCATAACGCGGTACCTACCTCCTGAGGATCGCTCTCGGGGGTCGATCTCCGGGGGTCGGGGTCTTCGCGCCCCTACACGGCCAAGAGATAGCCGCCGTAGGTCGTCGCTGAGGGGTCGGAATCCGTGCCGCCCGACCCCCGACTTTCGCCCGTTGGAATGCGATCTGTTGGGTACTCGGGGTACGTGATCCCGACAAGAAAATTCATAGGATTTGAGACGGTGTGCTTCTCAATTTTATAGGAATTTTTCAAGAGGTTTGAGCTCTTGGTAAGATTCCTTTGAAATTGAACTAGAAGAAGGGAATCCTATGAAATTTTTTCTTTAGCCTTTCCTATGAAACAAAGGCTTGTATAGAAAATTTTCTTTAGGAAGAAGAATCCTCCAAAAATCCTTTGCCAATCCTTCATTCCAAAGGGGCCCTTAGGTTTTTTTTGTTTTTTTTTCTCAGGTTGATGTCAAGGTCGAGGGTCGCCTTGCCGGAGTGGCACCGTCTGACAGCGACAGCGAGAGGCGAGGAAAAGGTTGACGTGCCCGACTAGCAGTGCCGGCCGAGGCCCGTGTCAAAGTAGGGGCTCATATGTATATATATTAGTATAATTATTATTTTTATATTAAAAATATTTTAAGTGCAAATTTACAGATAAAAATTTAGATTTTTTAAATGCAAAAATTTCATAGAAATTTTATAGGAATTTTACATAAATCAATTTAATTTCATAGAAAAATGTAAGAAACAGAAAAAATTTCCGCTTTACAAAGGAGACCTTAGCTTGATTGATTAAAATAAAATTTCATTCAATCAAAATAAAATTTCATTCAATCAAAATAAAATTTCATGACCTATTTTGTGGATGAAGGTACCTAGGCGGGGAGGATAGTGGCATGATATTTTTTTGAGATGGAGGTTCCATCTACTTATCTCTAATTAATTATTTTTATATTATTTTTCTTTTTTATAAACTATTGCATAAATGTTACCCTCTTAGTCTCAAATTATAAGTCACTCTGACCTCCTCAAATTTTCTTAAATTATAACTTATTCTCACTTCCAAAAACAACTTTCTTTCTTCTTAATACCTCCTCATCTCTATCTCACTCCTCGTTTTCATTTTCAGCATCTCACATTTTATACTGTTTTTATTTTCTATGCTCGACCTAAAATGATTTTATTTTAGGATGGAGTGAGTAATTCTCGACTAGATTTATATATTGGTAGGTTCAATTTCAATGAACAACATCAACATTTTTCTATTATTTTAGTGACCTAACATTGGTCAAACCAACATGTTTGAATTTTTTTATGATAGTTCATATTGTCTTTTCATTTCTCTTTAACAATTCTGTTGCTTAGCGATGAGAGTTAAAAAATTTATTAAAAGTTTTTTCTCTATAAAATGATGACCATCTTTTCAAACAAAATCATATAATCGATCTTAAAAATACTAACTAAAAACTAGTTATACATATTTTTATACTTATCTCAAAGCCCCATATTTTAGGTTTTAGGTTTGCCAGCGCCTTTCAAACTACAGAGCCGGCACTGCCGACTAGTTGGTGGAATGTTTGGTGTGGTGAGCATGAAACGGGTAGTACGTTTCTGGTACAAAGGCGACGCGCGCGTATTTTTGTTGCGTAGGTACACCCTCTATCCCGTGCCTTTCTCTGCTCCTTTCAGTTTTAAAACGTTACACTGTTAAATTCTAATATTATCTTTGATTATGCGTTATACTTAAAAATATATCAAATATGTAAAATTATTAATTATATTTTAAATATCATTAATAATAGAGCAAATTAAACAAAATAGTACATATGATATTTATCATATTTTTTTAATAAAATAATAGTTAAAAATAATATTAAAAATCATGATGCTATAATATTTTAAAACTCGAGGGATTACGTTGCAACCAAAATCCATAGACCTGCGTCTAAGTGGCAACATTGCGTCTTCATCGCGATAAAGTCATTAATTTGAAAAGCATTGCATGGTTGAATTCGAATACCTATTGAGATTGGAAAAATTCTCACGCTGCAAAGGGATCAATGGGAACGGTTATCATGAGGGTTTGTTCGGTAGCAGTAGGTCAGGATTCATTCCACTTTGGATCAAGCGAATTCATAAAAATAACTCATGAAAAATTCTACTAACTAGAAATAAAATATAAGTTTATACTTGCATTTTGCTTTTCAAGACCCAATTTCGTTTCATATGGTAGGAGGTGTCATTTCCTGTCATAAGAAAGAAAAAATAGGTATATAGGTTTCATTCTCATCTTAGAGGAATTTTTCATCAGTAAAGATTAAATAATTAAGATAAATTAGCTTAATCTATTCATGCTAGAAAACAATCCCATGAGAGATAGACTCCTAGGCAACCGAACCAAGCCACTCTTTGTTTCAGGCTGAAAACTGAGAAGCTGAAACAAAATTTTTTTTGAAAAGCTAACTTTTGAAATACTAAAAAGTTAGCTTTTGCAAAAATAAACTAAAAGCTGAAAAGCTCACTGAGAGCTACTTTTTTAACTTTTAGTGTGCAGAGAAGCTAAATGTATATTAAAAAATCAACATCTAAATTTCATCGATCAGCTTTTCAACTAGCCACCAGCCAATTTTTTTTAAAAGATCAAAAGCTAGAGCTCAAACAAAAGAGTCTAAGTACTAAGTGAGCCTGTGGAGCCTTTGGTTAAAAAAAACTGGTTAAAATCAGAATCATTTTTCATGATTTTCAGTAAAACCAAAATTCAGCATGATTTCTTTGATTCATCAATTTTCAAAAAATAAAAATTTATTTCTATATAATTTTAAAACCGGTCAGTAACCAATGAAACCAATAAGCAAAAAAAAAGTCTGGTCATAATTTTTTTAGCAAAATCAAAAACCTCTAGTGAATAAAAAAATTGAATACTTCACTGTACATTTAAATTGATATTTGAATTTAATGAAACGGTTTTTTAAGGTAACCCGGTTCCCAATGATGAGCCCGCACCAGCGCGGAGCGAATACGCGCGGCACGAAGAAGCGTTTTTTACCGCACCCGGACACCCGACGAGGGGAAGGACCGTCGTTGCGTTGCTCTCCCCACCTCCTCCTTCCTCCGACTCCGATCCCGCCGCGCCCGAGCTCAGCCGCCAGCCAGCCCCTGCACACCCCGGCGCCGCCGGCGAGATCGATCCCGCTCGCTCCCCACCGTCCTCGAGGTACGTACGCCCCGCCGCGCGATCCCGCCCGCGATTCCGCGCCCGGGCGACCGATCCGGTTGCGGGCGGCTTCTTGGGTCTTGTTGATCGATTCGTCGGCGCAGGATCATCGGGCCCGCGGCCGCGAGATGGGCGGCGGCGGCGAGTAGCGCGGGCGTGGCAGGGGACTCCACGGCGGCGGCGAGGGCAATATTATCATGGTGCAGTGCCTGGACGGGGTGAGGCAGCTGCTCGCGGTCCTGCTCAAGTGCTGCGACGTCGAGCTCAAGCAGCCGCGCGGCCTCGAGGACCCCCAGGTCCTCGCGCGCGAGACCGTCTGTAAGCACACCGCCGCCAAGGCCCCTCCCTCTCCGCTTCCTCGTCTTAATTCCTTGTCATGTGAGATTGACGCCTGTGCCTCGGGTTCTCTTCGCTTCTCCTGCAGTCAGCGTCAGCGAGGTCGAGGCGCTGTACGAGCTGTTCAAGAAGATAAGCAGCGCCGTGATCGATGACGGGCTGATTAACAAGGTCAGTGGTGGGAGTTGGATCTGCTGTTCGTTCGTACCTAATCATAACCCGTGCCATCCTAGCGTTCTGAGGATGACACTGTGCTTGCGTAGTTTACATGTGCGGTGGTTGATGCTGATACATGGTTCTTCTTGCTTGCCACCATTTGCGCAGGAAGAGTTCCAGCTGGCGCTGTTCAAAACTAGCAAGAAGGAGAGCCTGTTTGCCGATCGTGTAAGTATTCAACAATTGCGTGTTGTTGATTGTTCTATGCGGTGGCATGCTATTATTGCACAATCGAATAGGAGCTACAGAGATTTAAGACCATGTTCTTGATAGAAGAAAAATATATAGCTGCATGGAGATTGCTCATCCATAATCTTTCTGTTAATCCTGGTAACATAGTTTATCGCGTCCTAAATATTTTCCTGGCCCTTTCAGGTATTTGATTTATTTGACACAAAGCACAATGGAATATTAGGATTTGAAGAATTTGCCCGTGCTCTCTCAGTATTTCATCCTAATGCCCCCCTCGATGAGAAAATTGACTGTGAGTTCCAGCAAGTAACTAGACTAATAAATGCTATAATAGTGCTCTATATTGGCCCTGTTTGTTTCCCCTTATAAGATGATTATCAGTGAAAATAAGCAAGAATCCCACCGAAATGGTGAAACACATTGCTTATTTCTACAAGAATCGGATTTTCTGGTACGCGGCTTCTCCCATAAACGGAAACAAACAGGGTCATGAGTGACCACTTATGGCAGCGGTCCTTACCTTTTATGTTATAAAATTCTGAAAAAGCCCATCATTTCTGCAGTTTCGTTCCGGCTATATGATCTCAAGCAACAAGGCTTCATTGAGAGACAAGAGGTATGTAGCTGTGAAAAATATTGCTTGTACATAGAGAATTTGAATTTGATAAAGTAATTGACACCTTGAAAATAGCATAGATGTAAGCCCTAGTCTCTGCTAAATGAATTGAAATGATTTCTAACTTTAGGCTATTTTCAGCTTGGTTCCTCTCAAACATCTATGTCACAGGATCGCAGCAGTGGCACAATGTTACTTGGGTGCATAACAAGATATAAATTGATTCTTAGTTGTTTTCATGAAGCAATTTTCAAAATTGTTGTCTTTTTGGTTGAATTGTTTCCTTATTTGTTTTGTAGAAAAAGCTTTTTTAAGTGATTCCATCTTTTGCTAAAATATTTTCTTTTTCTGGTTGTCGCCTTATTTTTTGTTGTGTGTTTGGTTATCAGGTTAAGCAGATGGTTGTTGCAACACTTGCTGAGTCAGGAATGAACCTTACTGATGAAATTATAGAGAGCATTATTGACAAGGTTTGCTATATCAATGCACATATCATATATCCTTTTTGGCTATATTGTCTTAGTTTGTTCTACTTCTGGATTTCTTCTGTTGATGTTGGGAGTGTAAGATAGTTTAGTTTGACCCCAATGTTAACAAAAGAAGTCTATATAGCTGTCTATCTAACAAATTCAGTAAATTAGTATCTGTTCAGCGTACAACTGACCAATGCAAACTTATGTCAAAATGTGCAGTGTAAAACATTGCATTATACATATTTTGCTTGTTTCAAATCATGAGATTCAAATGTGTGCAAATTAAAATAGACTTTCTATTTCTGCTATATTTTTGTCATTATATTTTCTTGCTGAATAATATCAGTTTGATAATGGACATATCCAAGTTCTTTCTTGCTGTCTTATTTGTTGCTGTTGTGATGTCTCCAACTTATTTGGTGTAAGAAAAAAAAGTTTTTCATCTTGTTCCTTGCTTACTTTGACTTCCCTGCTAAATTTTCATTTCTTTTCTGGTTGTTAAGACATTTGAGGAGGCAGAC
The DNA here is from genome assembly GCA_001602315.1 of Zoysia pacifica. Lineage (NCBI taxonomy): Eukaryota > Viridiplantae > Streptophyta > Magnoliopsida > Poales > Poaceae > Zoysia > Zoysia pacifica. Next base: position 387,409 of record BCLH01000015.1, read on the forward strand.
ACAAAGCATGATGGAAGAATTGACAAAGAAGAGTGGCGCAATCTAGTTCTCAGGCATCCATCTTTGCTGAAGAACATGACTCTTCAGTACCTCAAGTAAACAAATTCTTGATTGCGCATATTGTTTATCAATCTGCCATGTTTTTGCTTGTGAAACTGTATTTTTTAAATGTTTTCAAGTTTTTTTCCTTTTTGTTTATCTTAAAAGTCTGCATAGTGATCCAGCTTAATTTTCAAACATAGCATTTTCAATTCCATAGCTGAGATTCTAATGTTTACTGCTGCTCTTGAATGATGTAATTAGATTTATGATTTGTGTATACAATTTAGTTTACTGTATGGTATACAGTAATTTCATAACATATTGCCATTGTCTTGACTTCTTGAGATGTATCTCTCAAACGTATATTGCCATATTTGGACAGGGACATCACAACTACATTTCCAAGTTTTGTCTTTCACTCTCAAGTTGATGATAATTGAGATCTTTGGAGTTGGTACAGCAGAAGATATGCTTATGGCAGTTTGATAAGATTTTCGACATTGGATCATTGGTTGACAGATATTGTAGTGTGCAGGCTGTTGCTTATCAGATTCGAGAACTTGAATCTTTGTCAGTAACATTGTTCCTTTCATTTGCAAGTATGGTTGGATGCATTTAGACAAGCTGGTTGTAACATCTGTCCCAAGTTTCCCTTTTGGCTGGCCCGCAATCGGATCCAGTGCTCAGAAGTTTGTCTTGTACAGAATAGAAACAGGTTTTTTTAAAGATTTTTTACTGTGCTTGATTTTTTTTCAGTGGTGATGCTTGCTATTCGCTCCAAGATGTTAACTTTTCATTTTATTTTAATGAAGAAAGCTGTCCTGATGTCATGAATTACAGACCTGCAGAGTAGTACTAATAGTAACTTTTTAGGGGCGGTGCTAGCTTTTCGCTCCCTATGGCATGTCACCTACTCCTGCAATTATAGGTTTGCTGAAATAATATGGGTGATGTATTTATTCAAGCGACAGAAACATAAGTTCGAGGGAGGGGATAAGTGTTAGCAACCTCTCAACTATAAAGCTGGGTGCACTTCACCCATCAATTTTTAAAATCAGATACCTAACCTTTGAAGAGTATTAAAAACCATTTAAATAACTTTAAGGTGGTTTTACTGTTTATAGATTCACATATCAATTTAAAATAATTCTAATTCATTTATCAATATTAGTTTACTTTATACTCTAAATTTTAAAAATTGGATTTTTAATCATTAGAAGTATTAAATCTGTGTGTTGATTAAATAATTTGTAATACTTTATAAGATTAAAAGTCTGATTTTAAAATTTAAAGAGTAAAATAAACTTATTTCAAACTGGCGTATAGGTTCATAAATAATAAAACCACCGCTGAAACTTTTTAAGAGGTTATTTAAGCAGTTAAGTATCTGATTTTAAAAATTGAGAGATGAAGTGTCACTCTCATAGTTGAAGAGATTATCTAGACTTATTTCAGAGAAGGACCAACTTTCTACCTCATCCATCCAAATAGTAAAATGTAGAGTTTTTAGACTCAGATATCATTAAGTCCATAACTGCAACAGGTGTCACTTCAACCCTGACAAACCCTTCAGTTTCAAATAAAGGATCTTTGTCCTGTCCTGCTTCACAAGTGAAGGTCAGTTCCAATGGCAAGTACAGAACCTTGCAGTTGCTTGCACCCTCCAAATCCGAAACTCACAAACAAACTGCCTCAGGTAGCAATGCTTCTACTCAAGGTTTCACTTACGGTTTGATGCGCAAAAATCGCCGGTGGTATTTCGGTTTTCGAGAAAACCGAAAAAACCGGTTTGAAAACCGGTCAAAATTCAAATTTTGAAAAATCATCGGCCAGCGGTTTGCAAACCAATAAACCGACCGGTTGGGGGCTAGCCGGCCGGTTTTTGGTGAAGCCATTGCGACGGTAAACCGGTCGGTTTGGGTGAAAAACCGAGCGACAAAATGAAAAACCAAAAAAATATTGTCAAATAAGAAAAAAAATAGAAAAAATCTAAAAAAAATTGGCATAACTTTTCTTAAATTCTTGCAATACATTTACACATTATCTACTTTATCGATGGATAATAAACACACAATTTAACAATATATCTATACCGATGAAATTCATATTTTATACATAAAGTTCGTACACAAAGTTCACACTTTACATTGGAATTGTATGTTAATCAAAATAAGCTCTGTCGCACTCATCACTTGACATTATTTGAATTCCTCTAGTAGCGAGCAACTCTGCTTTGAATTCATTCTAAGTTTGACCCGTCCAAGCAGAAGTTGTCTTCCATTGTGAGCGCAGCATGTGATAAAATTCGATAAATTTGAGATTCTACCATTGGTACACCTATATAGTCGATGGTTGTGAGCTATGATCACTCAAAGAATAATTATAGTACTAAAGACTTTGGTTGTAGAAGGTATCACTGTCTATCCCCGAGTAGTAAGCACCATATTGATGCTGTCTACCCTCTATTGTAGTCTTTTGTGACTGTGAAGCGCTATGGTCTTGATTTTGTGTAGCATGGGTGAAATCTGCCTCACCTGCAAAAGAAGTTAAGTGTAAGAGAAAAGAGTTAAAATTGCTCATATGTGTAAGAGAAAAGAGTTAAAATTGCTCATATAATGCGAAGATATGGTTACTTATAAAATAATACGTAGTTGATGGTGGCTGGAAGTCAGAAACCACGTTTGCATCGCCTGGTGCATCTCCAGAATGTGTCCGAGAGCTACTGTCATTGGACTCTTGGTAAGTGGACTTCGTCTGGTGTCTTCAGAATATGTGGAGTCGTCGCTGTTCACTTTCGTACCTTTCCCTTTTCTTTTATCTTTATCTTTGCCTTTGCTCGTACTTTTTTTCTTTTTAGCACTCGTCTTTTTTCTTTGACACTGGTGCTTCCTCTTTCTTATGTGAGTGTTACCCATATTTTGTTCTGTCCATTCAGACATCATTGCAGCACGAGACAACCGTAGCAACTGTCTACTAGCTTCATCAATGCTCACTAAACGGGATGGCAAAGAAATATCACTCTCTGTGTCCTCTTCATCAAGAAGATGATTAGCATTTGATCTTGCATGTTTTATCAATCTCTTATTGAATTAGAAAAATCATACATAGCTCTATGAGACGATAAAAGAGATCAGCTTCTGATGGTTTATATGTGAATCCAGCATCTCGCATCCGTATTTTGAGATTGTAGTTGATATACACCAACTTATGCAATTTGACATGAGAGAGTCTGTTGCACACTTTTGTCTAGACCAATGTGAATGTACTTCAATTACGCTCGCATCCACTAGATGAAGCGCATTGCGACCCTAGACGCAAAGCAAACTTCTGAAGATTTGGTGTTTCACCACCAAACATGTGCCACCATTGAGCAAGTGAAGTTTTCGCATCCACTGCCATCCTGCTGGCCAACTCAGTGGCGAATGCACCTTGTTTTTTTCTTCAAATTTCTGCCTCCTACAGCTCCTGAACAACATATCGGTGGGTGCTATACACGAAAATGCATCTTGAATATCATGCAACGTATTTACGTTGAGCCCATATAAATAATGCGCTCTTGGGTTCAACGCTCTAGCTGCACGTATAGTAATAATTAGATACGTAATAATCCCTGCTTGTTGGGCTAAAAACGCGCTTACCTGCAAACATAATGAATCGTGATCTAAATATGTGCAAATGTATTGTGAACATAATGAAAGAAATGAAAGTAGCGTACTCCATCTCTGTGTCTCTTTTATTGCATTAATGAAGTACGGATTATCCACCTTGTTACCAGCGATGGCTTCTGTGTGAAAGAATTTAGACGACGCCTTTTCAATTGCTGACTTTGCTAGCTTGCTCTTTGCCATCCATGGACCAATATCTATCCTAGTTTGAACCCGTTTCCTGCCACTTGACTTCTGTGATATCGACCTTCTCATCATGCCAAACAATCTCTCACCACCACCTTAAGAGAAAGCACCTACACTTTGACAGAAAGCACCTGCACTTTGAGAGAAACCATCTACACCTGAGGAACCACTTGCACCCGAGAAACCACCAACACATTGCTCAAACTGACCAGTATACATAAGCTATCACTGTCGGAATTCCTTCTCCTCTCTAGATAGCCGTATGGCAGCCTGCACCTCCTCATCATCCTCCATATTCACATTGCCCTCACCTGTATGTAACTTTCTGTTGCCTCAGGGCCTATCTAGCTCGGTCTATCCTCCGCTCTGCGGTCCTATCAAGCTCTCGACGGAAATAGTCCCGCACCTCCGCAGAAACGTGAGCACAACCCACCACATTGCTGTCTCGATGTGCCAAATATTGCTTGAATCTCGTGTCATCACCTCCTCTCTTCACGCTTTTGTAATACTTGCAACAGAACCCAGGGTAGATGTTTTCCCTGTGTTTTCAAACCGAATCCGATTGATTTGCCATTTCTGCATATATTGAACAATAAATGAACTAACTAGGTTGTAAAACTACACCAAAAGGAAGAAACATGTCTTTGAAATAATGAAAAAAGAAAATCACCTTGGAGCCCTTGAAATCACCTCAAACTGGACGGCTTACCGGCTTAGCCATCCGGCTAGCCGTTGTAACCGGTCGGTTAGCCGCTAGATCCGGCCTCAGCGCGGCTTCCGTGCAGCCGGTCCGGCTAGCCGCTTAAATCGGGCGGTAAGCCGCCGAAACCACTCGGCTAGCCGCTCGGAGGAAGGGGGAACCGGCGCTCTCAGCTAGCCACAAATGCCGGTCGGCTAGTCGCAGATTTCAGCCGGCTAGCCATTCTTGGCCGGTTTTCGACGGCACGACGACGGATGACGGCTTAGATCCACGAAATCGGGAGAGGAGGTCGCGGACAGAGAAGGAGGAAGGCTCACGGGTGTTCTGGCCGGCCGGGCTGAGATAAGGTTCTTTTTTGTATTTTCCATTCAAACTTTCGTGATTTTTTTTACACATAAATCAACTATTTTTTAAAAACGGATTTCACAGTAGTGTTCGATTTTTATCTAGTTTTTTTTACATATTTTTTATTTCCAAATCCATCAAATTTTTAAAATTCAAAAAAATTTGAATTTGAAAACGGGTTAACCGGCCAAACTGGACCGAAACGGTTTAATCGGTTTTCGTGAAAACCGATCCAATTTGAGCGGTTTTGTGAACCTTGCTTTTACTACCCCGATCATTACATATCAAGAACCTCGCTTGCACTGAGGGATTATTGATGAGATAATGGAAATAAGGTGTTGTAATCCCATGTCGTTCGCTTCTGAGCCGATTGTAATTGTATCAGTCCTACAGCAGTGATATAAAAAAATAGTTTCTCAGTTTGCTTTTCAAAAGTTACATTTTTTTTATTTTCTACTACCTTCGTTCCGAAATATAAACATTTTTAAATTTAAATAAAGTCAAAATCTTTTAACTTCTACCAATAATATTTAAAAAATTACATATTAATATAAAAAAATTATTAAAAATTTATTTAATAATAAATCGAAAAAATATAATTTTTTATATGATAAAATATTATTAACTATATATTATTAGTAGTCAAAGTGAAAAAAATTTAACTTTGATTAAACTTAAAAATGCTTATATTTTAAAACGAAAAGAGTACATCATAGACCTTCTTTGGAACGTGGAAAAATTTTTTGTTCCTTATATTTTTTTAAAATTAAACTAATTCTAATTCTTGTCAAATTCAGTTTTTGCTGTCTGCCCCCTCCCTCAATCGTGCAGTTCGTACATCTCAGTTTTATGTCAGAGTTGCGGAAGTTGACACTGAATTATATAAAAAAAATCCAAACAGATTCTCCATTTTTAAATTGATAACGTCATTTACTTTTAATATTAACTTTGACTATTCATTTTATTAAAAAAATTGATACAAATTATATATTTAGTTATAATTTAATTAATCATTAGAGTTATTTAAATCACAACTTAAAATTTTACATTTTTAAATAAAAAGAATGATCAAAGTTAAAATTGGTGACATCAATTTAAAAATTTAAAAATAAAAAAAAATATCACACTTCAATGAACAAAGTTCTAACAAGGTAACCGTGATGTTACTTTGGATCAAACTCAATAACTTGTGCCAACTAGCCCTGTTCAACCACGGTTTCGAGAAACCATAGAAAAAACTGGCGACGGAAAGGACACTTGGTCACTGTTTCACTTGAGCAGTCACCTGGGCTGTTCACCGGCAGTTCATTTTATTCTCCCCGGTTGAAAACACCCCCACATAAACCCCCTGTTAGCACCTTCCTTATAAGGCTTCTTTGGAACAGGAGTTTCCCAAGAATTTCATAAAAATTTTAAAGAATCAGTTCAATTTTACAGAAAAAATTGCAAAAAAAACAAAAAAATCTCTCGTTTCAAAGGAGGCCTAATTTTCAAAGGGAACTAGCACTTAGATATCTAAAAAATCCTGTCAAACAAATAGTTACATAATTTCTGCCTGCCCTTCCATATGTCAAGGGGGGGAATGAACACATGTATATGTACATTCGATGGACCAAGAATACTATCCCTGTAGACACTAGTCTAAACCACTACCGTTGCCGGGACCCAGGAACAGCAGAGAAGCTGCCATTATCAGACATGAAATAGTGGTTGTAATTAATTCTTGTAACCAGATCCGCGAGGTGCGGGAAATGACCCACATTCAGCTTGAAAGATAGGATCTGCAAAGGATGGGGAGGATATTATGACCATTGATTGTTTTGAATCTACAGAAAAGTTACTGCAGAGGAGAGAATCATAAACCTACCCTCAGGAGAAATACAACGCACTCATCGAATTGCTTCTCAATCCGATCCACTTCCATATCGCATCTTGTCCTCACAGCAGAAGCAATCCCACCGGCACTAAGGGTTTGTTGTATGTTATGGAAGTCAAGTGCCAATCCGAGAATAGTCTTGACTCGGCTGGCAATGAGGGCCCACTGAAGAAAAAAGGCAACAAATATTCTTATTTAAATTTAAACATGTGAATGATGTCCTAATTCTTATAAGAAATGACATGATGCATACCAACTTATCGGACGCCACAAAGCATTGTCGCTGAACAGAAGAGAGATACGCCTCATGGACTTCCATTACTTCATCCAGTGTAGTAGCAGATGCCATGCCATCGCAGAGCTCGGTCCATGCACTATGATACACCTATTCAAAGCTTTGCCATTAGCACGATACAGACAAACTTTGAACAGATGGGACAAATATACTTCAACTCACTCGGTCCATGACATATTGATGAAACGCTTCAACAAAATGGAGGAGCTTCTGCTCCACTATTAACTGCTGTTTAAAATTATGTCCTGTTCTGCCTTTGCCCTACAACAGAAAAGGTTTGATAGACAAATAGTCAAAGCTGATGTTAAAAGTCAACATCAACAGCAACTAAAAAATAGAGAGAATGATTATCATGCTGATAAGCTAGGGCAGAGGTAAATTCTTAACAATATATCAATCTATATCTTTAGTAACTTTATCGAAAGAAAATTGACAATAAAGGATACCATGAGATGATATACCAAAAGGCACGTTGATATAGATGAGTACCTTCCACATCCATTTCCGGGTTTCATCCAAAACGAACTTTGCTCGCTTGACCTTTAGCAAGAATCTCATCACCTGGGGTTCAGCAAGATGACCAACGTCATTAAGTATATGGTAGCCTGTTTGATACTTACAGTAGAAATTAAGACATCACCTGATTATACTTCTTCAGAGCCTCTGTATTAACAATTAGATCGAGAGGCCAAGACACCTGCCAACACAAAATTACATAAAAAACTGCAAGAATTTGGATAAACCTTCTTCAGAGCCTCTGTATTAACAATTAGATTGAGAGGTCAAGACACCTGCCAACACAATACCTTATATGTAAAATTAAGCACATCAAGTGTGTCAACACCAAAACCCAGTGCGCGGCTTTTTTTGGAAGTTGATGAACTTTCTTCACTATTATGTGTGTCATATTTTGCTAATGTGACAACCAAAGAATCAGGTGCGGTTAGGAGCATTTTGTCAGAAGAATTCCTTATGGATTCCTGCAAGAAAAAATAATAAGAGAACTGGAGATGGATGAGGCAAAAATATTAATGAGACATTAAGCTTGCAATAATAGATTTCACCTGCAATAAATTATTCAACTCAAATTCATCATCCCAGGAATTCCCTCTATCAAGCTTATCAAAGATTGTTATCAGAAACTGCTGCAGCATGTCACCTGAAGACTCCAGTTTATCATTATAGAAACAGCAGCAAGCAAATAAAACACTGAATGATGACATACCTGACCCTAACAAATATATAGCACGTAACACAGACAGTTCATCCATTAATCTCCAATCACCCATCAGTTTGGACAAGATTTTCTTGCCAATGTGATCCAACTTAAAAGGAGAAAAATGCACAAATATTTTACCACATATGGATTAACAAGATGAAATAATAACTCTTGAGCATACCTGTCTCTTTATACATCCAGAAAGGCATTCTTGGATAATACCCACTGGTTGAAGAGGATCTTTCAAACTCATACTTCGAATAAACTGAAGAACTTTTGACGCAAGTGTACTATCATTCTGCATTGGTAAGATCTCTGACAGCGGGATGTTTTCCTGTAGGGAAATGGAATTATAGGTGACTAGAAAACATTGAGTAAACTCCTACGGTACGAAAAGATTATTACATTTGCACATGGAAGAAGAGTTGGAAATGTGTAGAGGTCCTCCAAGATTCTTCTGTCATCCTCCTGACGGGCATATTCCAAATCATTGAACTGAAATCCATACTTATAATCAGTTCCATCCAGTCTTGGAAAAGATGTTGTAGATTGTGTATCACCACCTGTGTTAGTTCCTGCAGAATGTCCATCAGCAAATACAGCCCTCCTTATGTCCTCATCATTCAGCGGGGGGAGATGAAAACTTTCAGAGATATTCAATTCACCCCACGAGTTTGGATTCCTCTGTAGCACATCTTTGCAAGCAATGATGGCTGGATTTTTGTAGCAAGATAGGGCAAAATGCCTTTCTACTCCATTGGACGATGCATCTTTTAGGCCACAATGGATAGATGCTGACTCATTTGTAATAACAGTATTCCTGGATAAGGATTTCGCTTCACCAACATATTTCCTTCCTGATGCAGCGTTTCCTAGGAGCTTTACCCAAGTCTTCTCCAAGTTGTTTTCCGCACACGTCTCCTCTGTTTCATGAACCCTTCTCTTTACAAAGACTTTGTTAGGTTGAACAGTATCAGCATGATTTTTCCTTAAATATTCATAAACATGATCACCATTTTCTAATAACCCAGACAGGCATATCAAGAAAATTTCAGACAAGGTTAAGAGTCCCATTTCATGTGAATCATCTCCAAACTGTCCTGTTGGTTCAACAGCGTCTTCAGATCTAGGATCCCCAACTTGGATTCCTGAACTTGAGATATCTGGCCAGAATTTATGTTGATTATTATAACTTGTGTCCTGGTCAACACTGAGTTCCTGTTTGCCTTCACGTGTTCCAACCTGATGCACATCTTGAACATGCTTAATTAGCTGAAATGATTTCCCAGCAGATACAATGGCCCTTGCAATATCCTTCAAGAAAACAGGGCATAAAATATCCAAACTTCCTTGATTGTTTGCTTTCAAGGTAGCTACTGTAGCAGTTGATTCTTGATTGCCTGATTCCTTTTTCTTGATAGATTCATTATTAATTAAAGAAGATGAACTGTCAACTACTGAACCTCTTACTCTGAGCATATAGCTCATTTCCCAGAATGCTGCCTCATCAATTGTAACTGCCTTGTTCGCATAAAAGAACATCTAGAGAAGAAAAAAAATAGCTAAATGAACAAACGTCCAGCCTTTAACATTCAAAGTTACAAATCAAAGAAAGTAAGCCCCAGATAATCAAATGCCAATAGGAATCAGTCAGGCTGGAACTACAAGATCTAAATTAAAGTGCTTAAAGTACTTAGAAAAAAACAGGACAACAAAAAGACATACTTCAGACATCAGAGAGCAATAACTGCATACTACGAACTGGGTATGCAAATAGCATATCAAAAAAAAAAATGTATGTTTTTGTAAAACTCTAAGGGTCATTTTCATGAAATAGTCATGTAATCCTCATCGAACTCAGGTCAAGCAATAAGACATGCTAGATATGTGGCTATGAATGCTATTTATAAAAAAAATCATGAAGTATTCCTTCCATACCTCTTCATAAGGATCATCAAGAATACCATCATAAAGCCAGGAATCAAGACACTGAAGATAAGGTAGTAAGCTTCCAGCGAATATCACCAGCAGCATATGATATGGTCCCCCCTGGAATTTACAGGGATTGGAAGTGTCAAGTTACTTAACATCTCGGTATTAGACATAAATAATATTTGAATAGTTGCGTCTTGTTGTAACCTCGCCATCTTCCACGAGACAGACTTCATTTAACTTCTTAAACAGCTGGTTAAGAATATGAACAGCAACTTCACTTGATACAGTGTGTGTGCTAGAAACCCAAAAGCTATCTGGCACAGTGCCATGCACAACTTGAGATAAATGTTCCGCTCCAGAACATAAACTGCAAGAGGTTTTATTAGTCAGTGAATGGTGGCTGTAAAACTAAAATTTCAAGTGCTAACTGTGAATGTGAAATTCCTGCAGCAATATTCATTATGCAGCATACAAGGTGCCATTTCCAAAAATATTTCTTTACCATCACACATTAATGCAATTGTTTATCTCCATTTAATCAGTAAAGATTATATATCAGTGATAAACTATGATTTTGTAGAAAAAAGAAAATATGCAAAAATGACAAAGTAGATGATAAAAGGTAGTAAGATTTCATAGTGAAGTATCACCTGGACATAGAATTAGTCAATTCCAATAGAGTGATAGTCCTGCTGGCCAAAGTAAATAGCCGTTCTTCCTCCTTCAGAGCTACTTCGCGGAGCCTCTGATTGTAATATGTCAATGGTCATCAAAATTTTGGACTGAATAAATACCATCATTTAGATGAAAATAATTCAACATAAAGAAAGCAATGCACATCTTGAATTAGGCCCTCACCATGAGCCAGGAATTGACTGAACTAGCAAACGCATCCAAAGTAGGAATCCGGGAACGACAGTTCCTAACTTTCCCCACAAAGAGCTCCACGTGCTTCAAACACGTCGCAGCAAACAGAAATGGACTCAGCACGGACCGAAGGCCCGTAAGGGAAAGGTGCGCCACATATACCCCTGATTTCTCACGGTACCCAGGCTCATTATTATCCCAATACAGCAAGGATGTCTCAAAGCCCTGGAGGACCTGGAAAACAGACTTAACCTGCACGCGCCCAAACATGAGCATCGATTCGAAGTTCTGCAGCACTGCTAAAAGAGCTCGTGGATCCATGGACTACCTACCAATTCACGTTCTTCTGTCCTCAGGGCCGGTACCGGCGCCGCATGAGGAAGGCCCTTGGAGATACTGAGCTGAAGCTTACGCAAAAAGCTTTGGTCGCCATCAGTTTCCACCAGTTCCACGGTCCGTTGAGGAAGAACCATAGCTCGGTCACTTGAGGCCGCCAGACGACCTTAGACTGTCAGTCAATAGGCCGTGTTTGGGGGAGCTGCGGCTTCTCTGCGTTTCCCAGAATCGATGTTTTGTAAAAGCAAATCTCGCTTGCCCCGAAGCCAAGTTTTGTAGAAGCGAAGCTCGCCTGTTTGGCGTCTCGGCTTTTGTGGAGCAGGCGAGGAAGTGCACCTGGAGAGCTCGAGGCGCGGCTGCAGGGTCCTCCGTGTGGTGACGGTGTCGTCCCCTTGTGCGGCCGCAGCGCGGGCTCCTCCCTCTTGCTAGCTGCCGGATCTGTGATGAGGTGCGGGCCAGCGGGGACAAGCGGCGCGAGCAGGGGCGTGGGCGACCGCGGCGGGGCGAGCAGGGGAGGGGGCGAGTGCGCGGGGTGAGCGGCTCGGGCACGGCGTGGGCGAGCGCGTCGGGCGGGGGGTGGTGAGCTCGAGGTTGGATGGGAGGAGCGGCGCTGAGGACGGGGCGGAGAAGTTCTTCGAGAAGCGACGCCAAGGTCGATTCTCGCTTTTGATTCGTTCGCTTTTTCCGCTTCTCTGTTTGCAGAAACGACGCCGTTTGGGGTAGGTTTTTCGGCTTCTTGCGTTTTGAAAACGTGAGGCATTAGACACACTGTTCACTGTGATACATATAGATGAGGATCATTCACATGTCAAATTGTTGAAAATCATCACAAAACAAATTTTAAATCATAAAAAAAACAAAAAATGCAGTAAGATTTCACACACAAGCTCTATGTATTCTACAGTTCAAAGAAGATTTGGATTTCAGTTGCTTAAAGTAAAAAATGAGGCAATAAACCAATGTTAATTGGTAGAAATTGAGATCAGCTGATGGGCTTACCAACACGCGGCACCGGCTCAGACAGATCTGTCAAGAGCAAGCCAGCAAGGGGGAGAGATAGTAAAAGATTTGACGGGAAAGACGCGAAGGTGCCGCCAACGAACCAGGGTTTACAAAACCGTTTAAAACCGGTCGATTTTCGCGGTTTTTGGTGAAATCGGTCCAGTCCGATTTTATCGGACAACTGATTTTCGTTTTAAAATTTTTTTAAAAATTGAAAAAATTTGAAATACCAAAAATCGGTTGGCTAACCGGTGAAACCGATGTGTTTTAAATTTTGAAATCTGTTACTTTAGCTAACTGGTGAAACCGGATGGTTACTGTAGCAAACAGTTCAAATTTTGAATTTTTGATTTAGAGCGGTTTTTGACCGATTTTTCTGGTTTTTGCGGTTTTTGTTAAACTGGTCTCGATCGGTTTTAGTGGTTGTAGACCCTGTAAGGAAGGGGGGGGGGGTTTGGGCACTCGCGGCAGTTTTTTTTAGCTATTTCTTATGCGTTTTGAGTGTTAATAGTTAATTTAGCTATTTTTTTTCAACTTTACCTTATGTGATCCTGTTTTTTACTCTAAATATTCAATTTGACATCTATTTGTTAAAAAAAATTAAACAGGTAAAATTTAATGTCAAATCGACAACTCAGAGTCAAAAAAAAAAGCAAAGATCAAATAAGCGAAGTTCTGAAAATATGGTTAAATGTGCTACTAACTTTTAAAAGAGGTTTGTCTCTTTGCAAGATTCCTGCTTGCATATGGGCTCCTTTGGTTATACCTTTATACTGCAATGTTGATTCAGCTATCTATCTCTGCCAAATTAAGGGAAATAGAGTACTAGTTGTGTAGTCAAATTGTTGGATACAATTATATGATGCCCTATGTTGCATCGTCAAGTCAGCTTGATTGGTTATTTGTAACCAACAGTTTGCTTTTGGCATTGATGCTTCATGTAATTGTGGTTTTCTCTCTCTCTTTTTCTCTCTCCCACACACAACATCTGTACGTGAAAAATGATAATTCAACACCGGCTTTCTTTCTATTCACAACAATATTTGTATGTGAAAAAAAAATACTATATCCGTTTCAAAATATAAGCATTTCTAGATTTAGATAAAGTCAAAAAATTTTAACTTTTACTTAATAGTACCTAGAAAATTACATAATTTTTAATATAAAATATACTTTTTATGAAAACTTATTTCACAATGAATAAAAATATATAATTTTTATATGATAAAATATTATTAATTATACATTATTAGTGATTAAAGTTTGACTTTAACTTAAACTTAGAAATGCTCATATTTTGTTTTAACATGATTTATAGTACATAAGATCTACACATAATGTGCAGGCTATAACACATGGTTCCTTGGAACGGAAAAACAAAAGGAAGCAAAAATCAGCTTATCATTTACAATCTACAGCAAGGGTGACACAAATTTATCATAAACTCGGTGTTAGCTGAGCGTCTACTTGTGGCTTTTGAAAGTCTAACCCGAGAAACTGCCCGATATCATGCCCTTCAACTTTGTCGAGATTTTCGTGCAGACCAATCGCGAACTCTTCAGGGCGTTCACTGATATTCGCAAAACAGTCAGCTATCTGCAATAGAAATTTGGGCCACGTGTTAGCATTGTTAGACTGGATTTGACAAATTTGGACACAACCGGAGACAAAACTGATGGATGTCGTAAAATGTTGTTATTATCTTTTTTTTAACCATAGTGAGGTTTTGTAGAATATTAGGGAAAGGGAATGTGGACTTGCATGGTTTGCAAGAGAGAATCCGCTCAATACTGCTGCTTCTATGCTTGAACCCGTAAGCCAGTCACCACAAATGCCTGCTCGCCCCAGGGGATCAAATATGCAGGGGACTCCTGGAGTGTTCATGGGCAGAGCTGCACCCCTGCAATTTAAACATTTATTTTTTTAACACGGTTTAACATGATTGAGGAGTAGCATCCATATGAGTTTCAAGGAGTGCATTTGTTATACCACAACTGCACTCTTGTGTACATTGGTTGCGGAAGGGACCCTTTGGATAACCCCAAAGCTAGCTCCACTCCTTCAAGCATGTCTTGCTTAACTTTTTCCGCTGTCACTTTTGGAATATTTTCCTGCAACAAAGAGTTAAATCGATTGGATAACTCATCTAATAAAGCTGAAATAGTTTATGCTATCTCCTGTTTGAATCTGTGGTATGTCAAATAAGCATAACGTTGAGTGATTGGATGCAACCAATTGGTGCTGCAAGACATTGAACAATTTCAGAAAACAAAACACCTGTGGTACTTTGTTTCTTCTTCCATATGCTGCAGTGCTGAAAAATGTCCAACACTCAGGTGAGCCAGTCTTCATGGGAAAAAGTTTTCGAGTGTTGTTGCCCATCCAAGAGATAGAATCAATATCTGTTACAAATGCTCCTTCAAATGGTCCCCGAGAGTCACTTTGTGAGATTGGAAGAGGATCTTCAAATGCTGCAAGGAGTGCCCATACAGAACTGAGCTCTAGGCTCTGAACATGGAAGGTGAAATGCAGTAAGAAATTTGAAGAATAGATTGTCTCATGAGTTAAAGCTGTGTAACAGCAAACTGTGAAACCTTCATTTGTTTTGTTAGTAATGGTAAACCTGATGTAGATAGCAAACGGTTGGCACATTTCCCTGATTAATGTATAAAAGATGGATCAGCCAAAAATATGATACACATAAAATGATTAGAAGTTTCATGGGTTCTTGAAAAAAAAAAAGACTTACACAAGGACAAGGCACGTATTTATAGTTCAGGATTAGGAGCAAGAGATAGTAAGTTCCTGGTTCTCAAAAACAAAAAAGAAAAAAAAAAACATAGTTCCTACTTTTCAGCCACGTGATTGTTACTTCCAGCATATAATAGCAATGAAAAACATTATCTAAAAAAACATTGAAAAAAATGTACTATGAATGATACCAATGTGATGCTTGATCATCGTGCACTTTTATTTAATATAATGAGAGTCCTTTAGGTTGTCCAAAAACATTAGAAACCGAGCAGAACTAAGTGAATCATACTTTTGCAACAGAAACTTCTTTCATATTAGAAAGGAATTTGCACTAACCATTGTGAGCTATCACAATGGCATCATATTCACCGCGTGGCTTTTCGTTCTCAAACAAGCGCCACATGCCATTAAATGGTTCCAGTTTGCTTATCCAACAAGGACGCACAACCTTAATCAAATCACTCTGCAAACAGGACGTGACTCAGCAACTGAGCGAACATTCACCAGCCAGGTAAAAAAAAAAAAACCGAAAGATATACATGAACTGTAGAGGTGGGGAGGGAGGGAAGACTTTCGATGCAAACTGCACCACTTGGTACATTTTGCTGAATTAAAGATATCAATGGTTAACCATAAGCCATCTTATCCAGACCTCTAACTCTAATGGATCGCTCCAAGATAAAAACTAACATTATGTCTCCAGAACAGGAAGTGATAGCGCATCGCTTCAGGATATGAATAGCTACGAATAATTTCAAGCTAATAACTTGATGAAGCCTACATCAGGATGAGTCGATCGGATATACCTGGGGCAGCATTGCGTCTGCAAGCGGGCGCATCCCGTTCACTCCGACGTACCTCGGCGTCGACGAAGGTATGGGTCTGAAACGGCCACCGGCTTCGAGCTCGCCAATCAAGCCTCTCCACTCGCGGACAAGCCCTCTGTCCAGCCACTCGTCGACCACCTTCCGGAACCTCTCGTCAGTCGCGGTGAAAAACTGCGCCGCGTGGTCGAAGACCAGCTGCTCGCCGCCATCGATGACTCTTGTCGCCATCCTTCCTCCAAGCCCGTGCATCCCCTGCACCAGCAAGGAGCATTCCCGGTGAGCCTCGCACTAGTGGATGGGGTGGAGGGGACGGAGACGGAGACGTGGGGTGACTCAAACCGTGTCGAAGACGACGGCGCGAACGCCGCGGGCGGCGAGTGCGGAGACGCAGGCGAGGCCGGATGCGCCGCCGCCGATGACGGCGACAGAAGGGTCGTCGCGCACAGGCGTGGCGAACACCACCTGCTCCTGGTGGAAGCTCTTCTTGATGGCCGACCGCCGTGAGAACCCCGGCTTGCCGCGCCGTTGTGCGCGCCGCGGTGGCGGCCTTGACGGACTTGCGCCTCCGCCACGTCCGCCCGAGGCGGCCACCACACCGGCTAGGCGAGCTGCCGGGAGCAGGAGAGCAGGCGGCGGCATCGCTGGCGCTCGACGAAATGTGACAGCGGGAGCTCGAACCTCTGACCGTTATCTGTTTACGAGTTGGATAAAAATTTTTTTTAACCTTATTCCTTTCCATTTAAAGAGAGAAATTATTATCATTATGATAAGAATTTAAATTTAAAATTTTAAAAGCGAAGGGAGAACTCTACCAGCATCATGTGGTAATTTTGGATTCGTTGGGATTCAACTAGCCTCTGTTCTTCCAGGAGGGCACCAACAAATTTTCAAGAATATATCTAATTCAACTGAAGACACATAAGCTAATCGTTAAAGTGAAATTACAGAATGTAAGCATATTCCACAACACTGAGAATGCATGCCATTCATGATTCATGAGTTGACAATTTCATTCAACAATAAAACAGTTAGATCGGCAAACAATGGGATCAGAGCCGTTCAGTTTTGGCTTCAGAGCCCGTATGTACATTCTCAGTATGCTTGCCCTCTATGCTGCTGCAGTCCTAGCTGAAGCAGTTGCACCCAAACTTTATTCCTGAATCAACTGTTGCACAACTTATTATTGGCGAAAGTGTTGTCGGGCTTTGCGCTTGGACTCCTCCGTCTGCTCACTCCATGGATAATTTAGCCATCGTTAAGGCCAATACCTTGACCCCGTTTGCCATGTCCTCTGGCGATGCATACTCCTCAGGCTTGTGGCTGTAACCTGCAGTGGACAATATTTTTTTAAGGCCTTTTACTTCATGGCATCTTGGCAAACACTCACGTGAGAACAACTGAAATATTGCTTCAGTTTCATTTAGTTTACTAACCACAAATGCTACCATAACAGAATATTGCTCCTATGCCATTTGAAAGAAAACAGGAATCAACATTTCCTCTTAACACCTTTACTACTCAATTGGTGTTACAAAAGTATTGTCTCGATTGATAGAAAATTAAGATGGAGCACACACCTTTGTAACAAGGAATGAAGATCATACCCATCGGTGATATTCTGCAGACCAAAGACATAGTTGGACATGTCAGTTAATGCAAGTATGATGATGCAGGTAAATGAGACATCTTACCTAGCTTGCCAAAAATGATAAGCAATGAAGTAAATGTTCAATTTTTAGTTTGGAAGGAAAAAAAAAAGAATAATTCAGCTATGGCAAAAATAGCTGTTCGGGACTGGTAATGCACCTGGCCATGAAGAGTGAATCGTGGTAAG
The DNA here is from genome assembly GCA_001602315.1 of Zoysia pacifica. NCBI lineage: Eukaryota > Viridiplantae > Streptophyta > Magnoliopsida > Poales > Poaceae > Zoysia > Zoysia pacifica. The sequence goes on from BCLH01000015.1 coordinate 405,292, forward strand.
CTCTGCTAATCATTCGTTTATACCCAAGTTTCAACTGTTTTGCAGCAAATTCCATTGCATCAATGACTGATTTATCAGACAGGGCAGGGGGATCTTGGTTGATGATCTTGAACTCTGAAAGTGTTACTCCACGCTTCTTTGATATCTCTGTTGCAGACTGGCGGACCTTCTCAATGACATCATTCCTTCTATTCTCGTCAATGTCTCTTACATCTGTATGAAAAATATTGAAACTTTGTTCATTGGAAAATATCATTTTTTGCAAAGAAAAATTGCATCTCCCTTTGAAGGAAATAGGCTCCTACCAATTTCAAGGTGTGATTTACTTGGGATGCTATTGATGGCGCCTGGATGTAGCTGCAGAATACCTGATGTGGAATAGCTTAGATCAGTGAACATTAATATGAGGACATCTTAACAGTCTTATCAAATATTTTTCAAATTTTCCTTATTATAGATAAATCAAAATGATATATTTGTTGAGTACTAGCATCATAAATATGCTTCAAAACTCGAAACTGAACTCAATATGTCAAACTGAGCATCTAGCTGAAAAAGTGGGATAAAACATATGGAAATCGTCCTTAATATTTCATCATTTATAAATCTTGCTGAAAAGTTCGGACAGCACTTGCTCGTGTGGTTCAAGTGAACTTAAGAATACATGTGTTGCATATCTGCTGACTCAGGCAGTCAGCTAAGAATGGTACATTATTACCGGTGTGGAGATAACATATAATTTGATTGGTATGAGTGGAGACAAATGCAGTTCCCTTTCAAAAGAAAAGTGCAGACCATGCAATGAAAGGCAATGCGCTGAGCAAGCAAGCAAGCAGTGCATATTTAATGCAAACGCCTTCAAAATATTATGATGTCACAGGCATGAAGGATATATATGATACGAAAAGAAGAATGTGATTTATAAGAAACCATACCAACAGTTCCAACTGTATCAATTGATTCTGAATCAAGAACATGTTTCTCAACTGCTAATGCCAGCTCCGCTGCTGCTAGGCCAGCGTCATTTCTGTAAAGCACCCCTTTTACATACATTTGTGTGAAGATCGTTGCATCAGAATGAAATCAAACGGATGGGGATGCTAACCTTGCAGGCATGAGCACTGCTCCTGCATGACCTCCATTCCCTTCAAATTCCACCATAATGCTTGCAGGAGCAGCAATAGCAGTAACAATGCCAATGGGGATACCTGTGATAAGAATAGATGTAAGAGAAATTTCATGCTACAGTACATATTGCTAATCTACTTGAAGCCCACCTTCCTTTTCCAAGATCGGACCCTGTTCGATGTGCAACTCTATGAAAGCAGAGTAGCTGCCTTTCTTTATAAACACACTATGCAGGTCGTGAGGTTGCATCTTATAGCCAGCAGAACCTGCAGCTTCTAAAAATGACACGTTCTGATTGTCAACTACCTTTATGAGGGATTGAGCTAGTTCTTCAATCCCTGCCATTAAGCGGCTGCATATTATTCAAAGTGTGAAACAGAGAACCAACAAATTAGAGTCATGCAGCTGTTAGCACAAAGTGAATTAATCTTATTGCTTAAGGGTTCACCTTCCCAAGCAGCTAATTCCAAATCGTGTAGGCTCCTCTGATGTAAACATAATAACCTCCAATGATCTTTTTGGCTGGAAACCAGACCTGTATGATACATTCAGGCAAAACAAGGTTCGTTTGAAAATGAAGAGCACAACTATTTCCTTTTCAAGGAAAGCAATAGCGAGTTCCTTTTCAAGGAAAACAATCATCCTTGTCTCAGAAATGGTGAAAAATAGGCAGCATAAATACCTTTTTAGCATACTGATTGCCTCTAGAGCACCCAGAACACCTACTACCCCGTCATATTTCCCTGAGAATGGGATAGCATCAACATGAGAACCAGTAGCAACTGCTCCTAGTCCATCCTTGGAACCCTTCCTGAAAAGAAGCAAATAATGTTACAATCTGTGCAAGAGATTCCAGACTCCAGAACATATTGTCCAACGAAATCACGAGACAACCACAGGCCCTGTTTGAGTACGATTTTCTCCACCACGCTTAGATTATAAGCTAAGCGAAGATTTTCTCGCTTCTCGCTTTTTTGCTTATCGTAGTTCAAATTTGTAAAGCGGCGGCAAGGAAAAGCAAAAATAAGCGGGGCATTTGGCGGGATTATCACTTATTTTGACGATAAGCCGCTTATAAGCGGAGCCAAACAGGTCCACAGAGAAGGTAACATTCAATGTTCTGGCACAGTATTTGGCATAAAGTGTTTGCAACATCTAGTTGTGGATGATTTGTAAATCCATAAAGTTGATCCAACAACACAATCTAAGGACCAAGGGCAGTGAAAGACCAACTCACCAGCGTCCAAATATGTTACCAACGGCATCTTCCCGCACAGAAAGGCCAAGCTGATTCATTATCCCTTTTATATACCTGCACATAAAAAAGTATAGCCAACAGTCAGCGCAGGTGAAATATAACCACAGTATCGCCACTTAAAGGTAGCTACACATCATATCAGGAATGGATGACCACTGTGTTGAATTTAAAACTGTCCCAATTCATAATTTAAGTTGCATTAGGTTCAATAATCTGAACTAGTGTCGTGCATTGGGTGTTACCGTCGAGCCTGCACGTCCTTCTCGCTGTAAAGCACGCGGGTCACCGATGGCGCCGGCGAGTCGGATAACGAGGCCAGTTCATCAATCTGCAAGAACATGCACATCTGGTTAACCCAAAAAATCTCAAGTGAGTCAGAGAACAAGCCAGCCGCGACGCCTCACAGCCCGATCGAGCAGAACGATCGGTGACGGGGCGGCCGTCTGGTTGTACCTGCCGCTGGAGGTCCTCGGAGTCGACGCTGAAGGGCGACTCGCCGTCTTCCGAGGAAGGGAACCCCGCGAACTGTTCCATCGTCCGCCGCGCCACTGCGTCGTCGTGGCCCGCGGCGGCGGCGGCTACGAGGCACGCGAGAAGGAGGAGATGGTGGTGCCGCGAAACGTGCGACGGCATGCTTCGTGTTGGTTTGGTTCGGCGGGAGAGGCCTTCGTGGGGTTAAAGGAGATTGGCGCGGCCGCGGAAGTGGGAGGAGAGACGGCGCGGCGGCGGAAGGGGGTGGGGGTGACTGGTGCCGTGGTGAGTCCGTGCGTGCTGACGAGGAAGACGACATGAGTCCCGGTGGCGGCTTTGTCGCGGCCTCACGGGTGGGATTGCAGTGGCGGGGCCCGCCCCAGTGATTCCGGATCTTCTGAGGACGATATTCTGTACCGCTTGGCGCCGGAGGAGTGCATGGATGACTGTTCTCCCTGTTGCTAATCTATTCATGGAGCAGAAGATCCTATGCCCCTCACATAAACGAGGGGTCCAGGGACCCACCACTCACTGGAGCACACGAAAGCTCGGGCCCAATAATGGCCCATGCACGTAAAAACCAAAGGCCCAATTTTACCTGGCCCGTGGGCCACGAACACAGCCAGGCAGGCCTAATAACGTACGGCGGTGGCCAGCCAATCCATAAATCAAACCGAATCGCACGAGCACACGCCCCCTCCCGAATCCGCTGTTCCGCACCGGTCCCGTGCTCTCCTACCCGCTCAAAACCCTCCTCCTCTCCGGCGGCGGCGGCGGCAGCGGTGGCTGGGGACGGGCGTCCTCTCCGGCGAGGCCCTTTCTACCCCTCCTCAAGGTTCGCGCCCCTCCTCCTTACTTTGTCTCTCGAGTGCTCCCGTGGGAGAGCACGGGGGACGCGCTCCGCGGTCGGCGGCTAGGGTTCGGATGCTACCGCTGTAGCTTCCTACCCTTCTCCACCTGTTAGGCTGCTGCGACCGCGCCTGGTAGCGGCGCTAGTCGTTTGCGCTCGATTTGATGCGTCTCGCCAGGGTATCGTGGCCTGAGTGCGCTCCTGTGCTTTCCGTTTAGGGTTTAGTTACGGTGCTCGTCTGCCGTGGCTTACGTCCGAGTTATCACTAGATGGAGCTGCAATTGAGTTGGGTTTGTGAGGTCTAGGGGTCGAGCTCTATCTGTTATATCAAAATGCTTGGTTACTGGCTTGTACTGCAGCGGTGCTGCATCGTTATAGCTCTGATTCTGTGGTTCTTGAACTGAATCTTGGTTGTTTCCAGATTGAATGGATGGGCCAGCCGAGGACCCTGTGGAGAACACCATGACTGGGGTTCCTACTGACCTTGGCAATGAGGAACAAGCCAATCCTGGTATGCAAGAGGAGTTCAATGAAGAAATGGAGAATCCATACGAAGAGGAACCCACAGACCCAAGCCATGAGGAGTTGGCGGACCCGGAGCATGCAAATGTGAGCACTGAAAATGTGGTCGACCTGAACAAAGAGGAGCAAGCTGTTCCGCTGCAGGAAGAGGCTGCAAATGCCTATGCCGAGGAAGCTGAAGCAAAGCAACAGGATACTGTTGTGCCTGAGGAGAAGAAATGGCCGGGGTGGCCTGGGGAAAGTGTGTTTCGTATACTGGTTCCTGCTCAAAAGGTTGGTGCTGTCATTGGCCGTAAAGGGGATTTCATCAAAAAAATGTGCGAGGAATCTAAAGCTCGCATAAAGGTTCTTGAGGGCCCTCAAGGTGCAACAGAAAGAGCTGTAAGTCACCCACTCTCTTCTTTAACTGATTGCATTTGAAATTAATTTTTCCCACACTCTAATGTACAGCCTTGTACCCATGCTGAGTTTATGTTTATGTGTGCCATATAATTACAGGCAGCTAAAGTACTATCGTGTTGCCCTACCACAATTCAGTAGAGGCTTTCTGAACATGCCAGCCTGTTCACATTAACTGTTATGTGAATCTCTGATAGCTTGGTGTGCGTTTTGTCTGGTAGCTAGAAATAATTCTAGTGCACTGTACTTATTATTTGCACAGAAATTTCTTCCTAAATATGACAACTTTTTGGAATTTTTTTGGAATGAAAATAGGAACTGGTTATTGACATTCTAGTTTTTATATGGCGCTTGCTTTGCCTAACCCATTCTGAATAGAGCTCCTTTTAACAATGAAACAGTTTAAAGTTTGCAGATTCCTCTCGAATTTAAACAGTTTAGGTCAAGTAAATATGGGTATAGCACTTGTGCTCTGTTAACTCTACTGATTTCTTATATTCTTTTTAGAGTTTATCGTTTAATTTATTACAGACAAATTCATATAACTCTATACCAGCGATAAAAGGTCTCAACAAATTACAGTTACTTGCATATATGGAATGGCTTTATCTTGCAACTAGTAAATAAAAATATTCAGAATGATACTGACTTTTCTAGTTATTTGGTTCTCCTTTTTTTATATATATTTTTACAATAATATTAATAAAGATGCAAGTAAATCTTGTTGTGAGAGTTATTGCACACTAATGATCCTTAAGAAATTAGGGGCCTGTTCGTTTCAGCTCGCTGCGGCTGCTGGTTTATACAGTGAAAAATGATTGAATCTTGCAGCTGCAGCTGCAGGCCAGCCAAACAAACATGCCCTAGATCTGATCAATTAAGATAGGAGTATGGGTTTTGACTAAGTACTTGTATGAGTGCAAGTCAAATTGAAAATAATGGGGCATGGTTCCAGGCTTTAATTAAGCATATACTCCCTTCATTCACTTTTAATTGTCATTCTAATTCTAGGCACATGAATTAATGAAAAGTGAAAAAGATATGTACATAGAAAACGAGGAGAGAAATGTGTAATGGGAATTGAGAATGGCATTTATTATGGAACAAATTTTGAGTCAAATGGCAATTAAAAGTGGACGCCCCAAAAGATTCTGCATCAGTAAAGGGACTCAAAACCTAAAATGTAGCAGAGTATCAGCAAAACGGTGTTCAAGTACATAACTTAATTGTATCAACAGCAATAACAAACTAATCCTTGCAGGTTCTGAATGCAGTCTAAGGCATCAAGTCGAAATATTTATGTATTCAAATGCGAAAGTATAGTCATGGTTATCAAAGTTCATTGTGGTGCCACCACATGATTTAAATCTTTGTATTGGATGAAGATCCCTGTCAAGGAGCTACATATGCTGTCGGGTAATTTCGTTGCCTGTTTGATTTTTTGACCAAAAAGATATTGACTAGTAAAATCTGGAACAAACAGTGTAAAGAAAGCTGAATCGTAAATCCTAACAATTTCGTAAATAGCAGTACAATGCCGTGGAGCAACAATAATATATGCAAAATAAAAAATGTAATAACTACATACGTGTTTAGTTGTAAGTTCAATCTTTGAATAAGTTTATGCCACTTTTCCTGCAATATTTTTTGGGGATTGATTTTACTGAAGCTTCCTATGTAACATTATTATCTCCTATGTAACCATTTGATGTGCCTTCCAAATTAGTGTTAAAATAATAGTTTTGGTTAATAGTGCTGAATTATTTTTAAAACCGTAATATCAAGAAAAGTATGGAAAGCTTTCAC
>BCLH01000015.1:411990-421995 GCA_001602315.1 Zoysia pacifica
TCACATGAATTATTCTAATATAGGAAATTAGTGTTGTTTTGGAGTCTAACCCACTCTACTGAACTTAAGCAACTCTTTTCATGGCTGCATCAATTTGGAAATATACTTGTACAGACTGCGGCAATTGACTTAGCAACATGCTCATCAGTTTAATCTAACTCAGTGTCTTGGGTAATGACATATACATACGCAATTACTGCCTGCTTTTTATGAAAAGTGTGTTGCTAAGAAAAGAAAATGTTGGATAAACCAAGCTCTAATGAATATGGTTATAACCATGTATCTTCCATCCAACTACAACAGGATGGAAATACATGCTCTACTCTTTCTCCATCTTTAAATTGTTGTCTTCGGAATTCTAGTTCAAAATAAACTAGGTTTGTTGTCCTAACAACAGCATTTTACGAATGGAGTACGTCTTATGCTTCATGAATTTTTGTTCATATTTCTATTGATTAATGTTCTCTTCCTGCTGCTTCTTTTCGAGATGGTTCTCAGTACTTCACTGTTTCATCTGTATGCAACATAATTTTTCAACCTGTTTTCTGACATCTTAATATGATCCTCTTTTAAAGGTAATGATTTCAGCAAAGGATGAACCAGATGTACCGCTACCTCCAGCTGTTGATGGTTTGCTTAGAGTTCATAAAAGAATAACAGATGGTTTAGATGGTGAACTTGATCAGCCTCAGCGAGGAGCTGCTGCCGTAGCACCTACACGGTTGCTGGTGCCAGCTTCACAAGCTGGCAGCCTGATTGGCAAGCAAGGAGCAACCATTAAATCCATACAGGATGCTTCAAAGTGTGTCCTTAGAATTATTGGTAAGCCCCCATAATATCATGTCATATTCTTTTTATTCCACCAGTTCTTTTTTTTTTCTGTAGGATTTAGTAGTTATGTGCCATATTGCAGTTTGTGTAATTCAACTAGAAAGTATGTGCAGCTTCCAGGGGTCATATCTACTTTAAATAGTTTTTCCTTGCTCTATTCAAATTTAATTTTATCATGAACCAGAGTTTGATATATCATCTGTTTTGCGCGCTTGATCATGATTGGCCATTTGTACTGAAGTTTTAGTATGCGTTTGATTCCATTTAGGTCAAAAAGTTTGTGCATATGAGCTACTTTTCACTAATTTACCTTTTTTTTTTGTATTCACAGAGAATGCACCACCTGTAGCATTAAATGATGACAGAGTTGTTGAGATTCAGGGTGAGCCTCTTGCTGCTCACAAAGCAGTGGAGCTGATCGCAAATCATTTAAGAAAATTTCTTGTAGACCGCAGTGTCCTCCCTTTGTTTGAAGTGCAGGCAAGTTCTGTTCTGCACCGTAGCCTTTTGCTTCCTTATATGCAGGATTCAATTAACTTAAAATTAATCCCCTCTCTTGATAGATGAAAGCACACAATGTGCCCAGAGAGCAACCTATGCCACCACCTCAGCCATGGGGTCCCCCTGCACCCTGGAGTCATCCTCCAAGCATGCCTCCTGCTGGCCCAGGGTTTGGTGGGAATCCACAGTTCATGCCTTCACGACCACAAGACAATTATTATCCTCCTCCAGAAATGCCTCCAGTGGAAAAGCAACCACACTATGGAATTTCTTCATATGGACGTGATGTACCTCCAAGTGCGTCATCGGGGAATCAACCCCAAACACATGGGTCTTCTCAAGTTAGTTTCTATTCACTGACCAACCATAACTGGTAACTTTTAACTGCTTATCACTATTATAACTTGTGCTCACTTTTTTGTTGATGATTTTGTCAGGTGGCACATAGCATGCAAGTTCCTCTTTCTTATGCTGATGCTGTCATTGGGGCAGCTGGTGCCAGTATCAGCTACATCCGCAGGCACAGTGGTGCAACCATAAGTATTCAGGAAGGTGTTCCTGGAGAGATGACAGTGGAGATAACTGGAACGGCCTCACAAGTACAAACTGCTCAACAGCTGATCAAGGTAACCTTCCTTGTCATCCTAAATTTCACCAGCACTCCAAACTTTGATTACCTACACGCGAAGTGATATATGTGATCTCATGATGATCTGTTCTGGTGTCTTAGTCCCATAATTTTACAATTCACTTGTCTGAGTTCACCACGCCAAGTACAAATCAGATTCACCAATCACCACCAGTTTACTTGCTGCACTAGAGACTGTCAATGCTAGAATGTAGATGTTACATTGCTGCTGATGTTTGTGAAAATGTGCAAGAGTATATGGCGACCTTTTCATTTGGTTTTCATTTCCTTTCTCGTCAACTGAACAATGGTATCTTTTTCTTTGTAGAATTTCATGGCCGAAGCATCTCCTCAAGGGCCCCCACCTGCTCCTGCTCCACCTGCTCAACCAGTTGATGCAGGCTACAACTCATACGCGCCATACGGAGGACCATCATACGGATCTACTCCAGGGAGTGCCGGTCCTGGCCCCCAAGGAGGCTATGGCAGTGCACAGTACCCACCAAGCTATGGATACTAATGAGAAGGAAGATCTTATTTTGCAGACCTTAGGAGTGACCGAGTGAGGGAGGGTTTTTCTGGTTTGTTTGTCAGTCTGTTCATCTGTCTAGTATGACTTCTCTTAGGATTCCAAAACTACTGATGTTGTAAGCGGCTTCTGAACTACACCAATGCCGGTCGTTTTTCGTCTAGCCGTTACGTTGCTCATCGGTGTCCAGAATTGACCGTGAGCCTAATAGTGGCACGTTCTTGAATGAAAACAGAAAAAACCATTATTTTTATTGTGTCCCGAAATTCTAGTTCTATTTTTGCCTAGCACCGCAAAGAAAATATTTAGGAGGCTTGAGTCTGGCTCTGTCACACGGTTCCATGATCTACGAGCATGAAGATTCGAGCAAGAGGAAACGACTAGTAGGCATATGGGAAAGCCATCCAGAATTCGTCAAGATGTTGGATCCATCATCTATTGCTGTGATGGTATTGATGATTTGCCATCTACAAACTTAATCATGCCAATGCCAAGTAGAGCAATCTCTGATTAAGGAGCTTGGCAGGGAAGTGCTTCACCTTCACGTTGATGGAAACTCTGAGTATATCCTGCTTAGAACATCACAGTGCACTCATTTGAATCATTTCACCTCAAATTTTCTGCAAGTTTGCAAGCAAGGCTTACCTCAGGATGTTAAACCTGAGACATACTCAGCAACAGATCCTCACTTTGTTGAAATGTCACTGGCGAAGCTGCATCCCTCCAAATTAAATGTTCAGTCTAAAAGAAGGACATCATGCTAAACATAAAATGTTGGATCGCAAATAAATACTATGTCTAGGAAGTGGAAACCCCCTGAGGTATGGGCGTGGAGCGCATGCTGCAGGGACGTACCAATCGACCGTATTAATAATCATCATAAATACTCCATCCGTTTTAAAATATAAGCAAAGTTAAATTTTTATCATTTGATCACTAATAATATATAATTAATAAATTTTATCATATAAAAATTATATTTTTAAATTTATCAATAAATAAACTTTTATAAAAATTATATTTTTTATTAAAAATTATGTAATTTTTTAGATATTATTGGTAAAAGTTAAATTTTTTTGATTTTATCCAAACTTAAAAATATATTTTGAAATACTTAACATGCTAGCATTACCATCTGTGCCCACCAAGAGGGACAGTTAACCTGTTCCATCTGTCCCTAATCAAAGGCTGTCATATGAAAGGAATCATCCTGAAAAGAGGACTTGCATTTCCTGGATAGACAAAAAGGGGGCTAAACGAAAAAAAAAGTGACTTCTCCTTTCGGACCTCTGAATATGGAAGGATGACGCACTGACGCTGGGCCATTGCTTGACGCCTTGATCTCCATTATTAGAGACTAATAGTAATAATAATTACTACTACTACTTTAATTGCAGGTCTTGGGACAAATCTTTCACCAAGATCCTTCACCTTCACTCCTTCCTCGTCGTTCCCTCTGACAAGACCTGTATGGATTGACAGATCAGAATTGAAGTGTGGTTGACCCTGCAATGAATCATCGGTTGGTGAGACGGTTTTGTCCAGGGCCGTTTGTGTGTGACCTACACTAATCATACTAGTGCTTTCATTAGTTCGCGCCCACAGAACAACCACGGACTCGCACACTGGCAGTAGTGTCCGGATGAATCTAGTTTGAGACCAACCAACGTGTTCAATCCTCAACCTCTCGTTAGAGGCATTGAAACCGACGGACAAGCGTTAAATTGAAAACGCAGATAGGCTTGTCATGAACAAGTTGTTAACATCGGATTCTAGTTTTTTGTTTGGGTTCTCATTAATTTATTTATTTTCCTGGATTTCAGAGAGCATCTAGTTTGTTGCAGATGCAAGAAATTTCAGAACCTTTGATGTAAGTATGATCTCATTTTGCTGACAAAAACATTGCTACAAGATGCTTTACACAAGAGCAACAGTACTAAGATGATAAACCGCACCACACCAACAACTTGCACCTTACATCTGGAATGCTTACACCTGGAAAGGCCACATGATCCTAACATGTTAGCGTTCAGCAAGAAGCACCTTTCAATCCTCAATCTTTTCGTTTGTCAACAAAAGATGTCATCTTGCGATAACGCAAAAGCAACCGCACACAGGCAAGTCATCGCAAGTAAACGTGAGCACGCCAAAAGCCAGCCCGTCATCCGTTCATCAGTCTTCGCTCTCAAATCTTCACACACACCCTTCTTCACGAAAGCTAACTGGTCACAATCCAGCCAGTCTGTTTTCCTCCATCATTTTACAAGTGACACAGTGCCTTCGATGTTGTCGCACTGTGACAGCATGTAGTAGTAGTTCAGGAGGGCCCAAGCAACTCATCAGATCCTCAAATGTTTCCATGATCCGCGCTGCTGCTACCTTCAGAGTTCACCGGACCAAGTTTATCTGACCACCTTGATCATTCTTCAGCATGCAAAGGCATGGCCTAAGTAGTTACTGAATGGAGCACCATGATTTCCTGATGCTCTAGGTCTGGGCAGATTGTGCTGGCGGGCGGGCATGGTTATGCTCGCCTTCGTATGTCACAATCAGCATCGTTGGGTCATCCACGCAGCGCTCAACATGTTTCCTCGCAGGACAGCCCCTGACACTGCTGCACTTGTAGTAACCCCTGCATCGGATTCAAGTTGCGTGGTTACGCTGAGGTAAAGAGAATGTGCGAACAGGGAAAATTCAAAAATCATGCAGTTGCTTTCATGGTACAGCTACGTTTTCCTAATTAACACACCGCTCGCTCCACTTGTGGTAACCCCTGCATTGGGTTGAAGCCACAGGCAAAGAGAATGTGCGGGGGAACAGTCAAACACCATGCGCTTGCTTTCATGGTGTATAGCTACGTTTTCCTATCATCAAGGGCAGACATTAAAGCTTGACATGGGTAGGGGAATGAGAGCAATTAAGATTAGGATGCAGATAGCTTGGCATGGCATTCAAATGCAAGTAGCATCAACAATTGTTTACCTAATTTAGGTCCCACATGGCTGACCCTTGCGTTCTCACAGATAGACATGAGAAAAAGTATTGAACCCCGAGATCATACGTTAAGGCATGTTTAATTGTTCTAGCAACTTATGTATCAAGTCTCAGTTGCAATTTTCTAAAGCTAAAAAGCACTTGGGAGTAACGAAAAGGTGAGTGGAGGATCCACGACAATTATTCTACAGATAAAGGGGCACCCTGAGAGCCTGATGCGATATCCAATCTCGTGGTACAACATGGAGAATAATGCATTAATCATCATGACAGAAGAGGATTTGATAGGCAGCCAATATTTCTTGTTTAGTTCATACCTTGGGTGAGGAGAACCCTTAATTGGCTTCTGCCCGTATTTCCGCCATGAGTATTCATCGGGCGGTATATCAGCTATCTTGTTGCTGATGGCTGGTACTTTGATTGACCTCTTATTTCGTAATTTCCTGCTGAAAAAAGAGCACAATCAGATAATGTCCACAGTCCATTCAACAAGAGAGTATAACAATCACTAGGAGAGCAGTCACCTTCTCTTGGAGCAATGGCACCGGCCAGTAACAGCGCACTTGCCTCTCCCATCCTCCCCCTTCCCCACGCACCGCCGCTTTGGCTCAAGTTGCACATCCACCGGATCGCTAGCTGCCAGCGCACCAACCAAATGGAACGGCCGCTTTCCTTCCAAGCTAACCACACTCCCGTCCATGCTAAGGGACGACATGAAGGACCTCGCCGACGATGTCATCGTCGCCGTGGCGCCGCTGGGGCAAGGGCTGTCAAACTTCACGCTGATCCCACTGTTGCTCCGCTTGAACATCTCGGCCTGCAGCTTCTGCCGAGCAGAAGGCTGCTGCGGAAACGGCCCGATCTGGAACTGCACCGATAATGGCTGGACCAGCTTCGGCGCCCCAAAGTGAGGGGAACCGCTTGTGCTGGCCACATCCAGCCCCCGCGAGTACTCCGACGCCGCGTTAATCCGAGCACGCAGTTGTGCGTAGCTATTTGACGGAGCGGTGGCAGAACCGCTTGGCGTTGTCTCGAGCGAGGCGCCGCCGCCGCTCCCCAGGAAGCCCTTCTGGCTCAAGAACCCCGTTGGCCCGCCTCTTCTCGAGAACCTGCCTCTAGCATGGCCGGACCCACTGGTATCGCCGAGGAGGGCGACCACCTTCCTGAGCTTGGCGCAGGCCTCACCCGTCTCGGAAGCTACGCTTCTACGCAAGGCGGGGTCCTGCTGCTCGGACTGGGAGAGTAGGGCCAGAACACGGTGGCAGCTCTCCACCGCCGCCCTGTTCGCCACCTCCACCGCCTCCATGGCCGAGCCGGCAAGGACGACGATGACGAAGAAGGGAAATACTAAAATTCCTCGGTTTGAACTCCTCCAGGCTCAGATGTACCGGACCGGACCTTTCATCTCCTCGCGACTCTCGCAGGCAGTAGCAGCGCCTCCTGAAGAGCAGGACAAGGGAAACACATAAGTTATGCAGATCTCGTTCGAATCTCGCAACGGTTGGAAATTTGCAGGAAATGGCAGTGGCCGCCTGGCCGGGAAGAAACAACCCAAGCCACCAAAAATCTTTTTTTTCCCCCCTCCTCTTTCTCGCTCTCTTTTTGGTACTAACTGGAAAAAAGCACGGGACTCGGTGGACCGGATTGCATCAGAGCTCGAGGAGTCGTCGATATCACATGGTGGCACTGGGTGTGGCACCGCCCAAGATTCCGCCGCGGTCGCGACAGGCGAGACTGACCGAGGGCACGCCGAACAAGAACCAACAAATCCAACCCGTGACCTACATACCCCCCACAAAAAAAAAGCTCGGCAGCGAGAGCTCACCTGAGACGAACGAACGGTTCGGGCAGGGATCAGGGAGAGGAGCAGCGGAGCAGCGGAGAGGAAGGGAGCGCAGAAGGCGTAGGCGGGGTGATATGCACAGGACCGGGAAGGGCGATTTGGGAAAGTTGGCGCCGTTGTTGGGTGGAGCGGAGGAATGGCCGTGGAGACGTGGAAGTCGTGGGGCAGAGTGATCGCCGCCGCTGGATGCCGCGAGCCTCGACATGAACGGCGGAAGAATGGGTAGTGTCGTTTTCCGCTCGGATCTGGGAGTCAACGATGTCAAAGACAAGGGCGTCAAAGACAAGTTTTTCTTTAAATTTTACTATCTCTCTCTTAAAATATAAGCATTTCTATTATAATCATTAATAATGAAGTATTTACGAAATTTTATTGCATATAAATTATATTACTAAATGTATCATGAAATAAAATTTCATAGGAGTATTATGTAACTTTTAATATTATTTTTTTAATTTTCTAAATGTTATTAAGTTAAAGTTAAAAAAATTAATTTTAACTGAACGGAGATAGTAATACAAGTACTACCATATTTATTTTAAAAATTCAATTATATAAATCGTGTGACGAGGGACGAAGCCGTTTTGGAGTTGGCCGCCGCCGGGGCGGAGACGTCTGTTGACCGCCGCCGCAGCCTTGTCGCCCCGGGTGGTGGTGGACCTGGTGGGCCCGCCGTCCGTTTCTCAGTGCCGTGCCGTTTTCCGTGGCGGGGTCCACGTCGTCGATTCGGCCTGCTACCTGCGTTTCGGGCCGCGTGCAACTAGGGCCCGTTGAGTGGCAGGCCGTTAATTTACGGCCCAGTTGATGGCTGGTCCAGGTTTGGTCCGGCACGGGTCGTGGTTACGTGGGCCGGACCGGTCCAAGTATGACCGGAGAAAGCCCGGCCCAGGTTCCAGCTCGATGGTCGATTCTCATGTTACGAGAAGAGAATGTACAAAGTAGCTGCAAAAGGAGCATGTAACAAAATTTCTTGTTTTATACTCCAATAAAATAATGGACTTAGAAAGTGGCTTTGAAGCACTTTAAATACGTGTTGTTCAGCATTTTAGTACGGGTTGCTATACGGTTCATGCTTATTGTTTCACCTTCTGCTTCTGTATTAGAAATGCTACTTTACAAACATGTCTATTTTTTGAGCTTCATCACAAATTTTATCCTTTTTATTTAGGGTACTGGACTTGCAGTAAAGTGAATTTTTGTATGCCTGATTGACAGGGCTTCTCAGTCCGGAGCGTCAGGTTGTCATGGGCTCTTCCCATGTAGCTCTGGGAAACCGAAAAATCAGAACGAAGAAAGGTAGATGTATAATTCATCATAGGAATATCATATTTCTTTTGGCTATCACACCTCACAACATCTGCCCTTTCCTCTGTACGTACGTATGGCAGACACAGTTGAAGTCATCTTAATTTGGTACTATATGATGATGAAAAATGACCATTGTGTGGCGCTCGGCTTCAGAAGACGGATGGAAAATTGCTCTGGCTTGCAATTAGGACCGCCTTGTGTTCATTCTTTCATGAGGGTTTCTGATGATAAGGGGGGGGGGGGGGGGGGGGTTGGGGATCGAGTTGGATATCCAGCGATAGTGTTGACGGACATGAGGATCTCAACAGAAGCTTCTGATACGCCCATGCTTGTGCAGACATTTGAATCTACACCATTGTCGTCTGCTTAATCGCATCGTTGAGACGACTGATCAGTAGTGGATTGATGCCACTCTTCTTTTCCTCCATTGTTCCATATTTTTTTTTACAATATTAATTGAGTCTACGATGACATCTTTGTGTTTACGAAAACGTTATTGGTTAGAAGAATGGATTACCTTGTTGTTAACTTCTGATTTCCTCTGAGGAACCATGTCCTCCTATCTTAGATTGTGCATTGAAACAGATTCTTCAGTGAGAGCTCTATCGATCCGTGACTTCTATGTTAGAAATTGATCTCCACCCGTTTTGGCCCAACGGTCTTAATGAGCCATTGACCTAATCGCACCCTGATCGGGGGCGCCCAGCCCATTATGGCTGGTGGGCCTTTGTCGCCAGCGCCACAATAAATAGAGGTGGGGGGCCGGTCGGAACTAATGACCTAAGTTTATCCGTACCGCCGCACCCTACCGACATCCCAAAACCCGATCTGTGAGGGAGCGCTGTGCCGACGGGAAGCACCACCGCCACGACGACCGCCGCCACCGAGAGATCGACGACGTCGCCGTGACTCCAACGGCACTGCCCTCTCCACCGACCGACGCTGCCCAAGTGCAGAGGACCGCACCGACAAAGGGTAGATGGCCGGATCGTCTTCCTCGACTCCGGCGACCGGATCCGAAGGTATTGACCACCTCCGAACCACAGATCTATTCTCGACACGGAAACTCTCGGATCTACACTCCTAGACCCAGAGAAAAGATAACTACATTGGCATCAGAGCCAGATCTAGGAGTAGATCCCGACGAGTATGAAAAAACTCGCCGGAACCCTACCCGCGAGCAAAGATCCGAAAGAAAAATTGTAGCCACGGGCTACATTGTGGCGGACGCCTAGGGCTCCGCGAAAGAACCGCGAAAAAGAAAGAAAAAGAAAAGAAAAAAAAATAGCAGCCGCAAAGGATCTCGTAAAAGATCTAAGGAAAAAAAAAACAAAAACAAAAAAAAAGCAATGGCACTGGCCTCGCGCCGCG
>BCLH01000015.1:448998-469155 GCA_001602315.1 Zoysia pacifica
TATATATATATATATATATATATATATATATATATATATATATATATATATATATATATATATATATATATATATATATATATATATATATATTCCAGAATGTTTGTGAGAGTCATTGTTGATACATAGAGGTACTATTACATAGGATCAGATGGTTCTCCCAATCAGTTCACCAGACTTCCACCCCTCCTGGCCGTGGATCCAAGAGAGACACCACTGTCTGCGCGCCTACATCTCTTTGTTCTTAAAACTGCTCACCTCCTGAACCTTTGGACACAAACCTTCCACCATCTGATCACAGCCGGTAGCGTCATGTCGTCCCAGATGATGGGCCTTTCTTGCCAAACTCCACTATGGAAACAAAAGTAATTTTTCGTAAACATATTAAGTTTTAGTTTTTTACTAAAACAAACTTCTTTCACTAATCCATTTCCCTGCTATAACTTGATACTTTCTGCTGAAGCTATATAATTCAATGTATATCCGGCTGCACACATCCAGAAATCATTGTGATTGACACATTCTTTGTTCAAGGCAGAAATCACTGTATATTACGAACCCTTGACTAATTCAGTCCATAAAATAATACAGACTCAAAATATAATCCTCTATTAGACATATATTGGACACAGCTAGCTAGCCCTGATCACCTGAACAGAGTAAAAGGAAATCTCATCCCTTTACCAGGAGCAATTATATATATGTTGCCTTCTGTTTGGCGCCCATCGATCCAGCCACACCGTCTATCTGTTTGTTCTTATTTGATCATAAGGATGCCGGCCGCTGGTATACGCTCATCAAGGATACCGGCCGTCAGGATGCCCAGCAGCTGTATTCAGTTTCCTGTTGCTAACATCCTCCCCGGTGTAGCACAGGGTTTTGGAAACCGAATGAAAATCGGTCGGTTTTCGAGGTTTTCGTCCAAACATATCCGATCCGGAATAGAGTTGGATAGAAAACCGAAACTAATATTGTAGCAAACACGCTAGCCGGCTGTTTTTTTTTTGTGACCAAACCAAAAACTCGGTTTCTAAGGTTTCTAAAACCCTGGTGTAGCATATTCATGGCGCCGCAGCTGTATACAAATACGGCAAGGACAGACTACACAACAGATCTCTGCGATAAAATTTCCTTCCATGGAGCAATTTTCTTCTCAATGATAACATTTATTTTCAAAATAATTACTTACCTACTAGTATATAACATGTGCAACTTTTTATTACTTGTTGATTCTCTTTCAATTTAAATATTATAATAATTATTAATTATTTTAGTGCTTTTACCTTCTAGAAGGTAAAAGAACTATTTTTTTCTCGAGATCCGTGTAAATAGATGGCTCATGTTTATTTGAGTCTACCGTAGAATTTGTCAAATATAAACATTTCTATGTTTAAGTAAAAGTCATACTTTTATCATTTTGACTATTAATAAGATAGAATAATAATGTTTTATTATATAAAAGATATATTTTTTGATTCAACATGAAATAAGCTTTCATAAAAATATACTTTTATATTAGAAATTATGTAATTTTTTAGAAACTATTAGTAAAAAATTAAAAGAATTTGAATTTATCTAAATCCATAAATGCTTATATTTTGGAAGGGATGTAGTATTATTTTCCAGACAATATGTTGCTTATCATATAATGGATGCGCATCTTTAAGATGCGATAATATTCCTCTGGAATCTAGCCACCCTGCATATCTTTCCGATGAGTAGGATGATTGAACCATGCACATGCATGCAGACAACAAAACAGAAACGCAGTTCTTGTCATCATCATCGTCTTCAACCTGCTAGGAGTTGTCTATGTGGCTAGGCTTGCTTAATTTCATTCCATGGCTGTGTAGCGTGTGCAAACTGCTACCGAATTAACTCACAACAAATTAACATAAGAGCATCTTCAGCAAATGCTTTAAAATGGATTGGAGCTTTAGAAGAGTTACAGGATCTTTAAAACAAATTTTAGAGCACTTTTTTTATAGCATCTGTTGTAGATGCTCTAATAACTTTGTTAAGTACTTCTTCCGTCCTAAAATAAGTAATATTTTAAAATCAACGTTTGTCTATTCATTTTATTTAAAAAATTTACAAAAATGCAAAATAAATAAATCAAGCATAAAGTCCTTCTAATTTTGAATTATTTCACAGAAAAATAAATAATATTTTCAAAAAATTTTGGAATAAAATAAACAGTGAAAAATAGAAGTTTGAAAATTAAAAAACAACGGGGAGAGTATCACTAAAAAGCCTAGCTAGATCACCAACCTCTACTTTGTAAACTGTGATCCCAGCTAATCAGTAGTAAGTATCATGTTATCAATTTTTCTATTTTTTTTCTTTAATGGCCACTGATAATCTTGTCGTTGCTGACCTTTCTCCTACTCCGTACAAGTCATTAATTGGAAAGGATAGCAAAGAAGATAACCAACCAGTGGTGGAGTAAGCAACAACATCCAAACACATCACATGATGGTACTCCTCCGTCTCAGCCAGTGTCGTTCTACGACTGGTAAAATGTCCCACGTAAAACTGTCGTTTTAGCCTCTATCGAAACCTTTCACCGACAGCGACATCCAACGATAGCGACAGCGCACTTATCCTTTCGTCCTTGTCTTTCCCTAACCACACAATTTGCATCCCCCAGCACGCCCTTCCCTAGCCATCTCCTCCCACCCACAAGCGGCCACCCCATCCTCCGTCTCCACCCATGCACAGTGGCCATCAATCGGGCACCAGCCGGTGAGTGAACCACGTGGTCGACCTTGCGAGCA
Organism: Zoysia pacifica; assembly: GCA_001602315.1. Classification (NCBI taxonomy): domain Eukaryota; kingdom Viridiplantae; phylum Streptophyta; class Magnoliopsida; order Poales; family Poaceae; genus Zoysia; species Zoysia pacifica. Next base: position 451,776 of record BCLH01000015.1, read on the forward strand.
GGAGCACAACGCGATGGGGCAGCAGCCCGATGGAGCGAGCTCTCCGAGGTCCGACGGCCTGGTGGAGCGAGCTCTCTGAGGATGCGGCCGCCCGGCGGAGTGATGGCTCGTCGGAGTGGCGACGAGGCGGCGTCGACAGACGAGCTCCGTCCCCTCGTTCCATGGATGGCAGCGATTTGAGCTGCTTTGTCCACGGTTCCATGGCGCCGACATGGGGACGAGGTTCTTCCACTCGCTCGACGGCGGCGTCCGAGCTTCTCGCTTCTCATCCCCCCTCCTTCTAGAGCTCCTCCCATGAATGGAATCTTCGTCCAGATCCAAGTTAGGTGGCGCGATGCTTCGCCACGGACGCCCACAAGGTGACGAAGAAGCTTGGCGAGGAGGATAAAGATTGAATTGCATTAAATGAAGATTGCCAGCTGTAACTAATAGGGGTGTTCAGGTCTTTTAACTTGCCTGCTATTTCGATGTTTGAAACGTCAGATGTATTGGGATAGAGGGAGTATATCGTTAGTTTTTGTTTGGTAGGAGAAAAACAATAGGCTTTGCGGAAAATAATGTGCAAAAATTTGAGTACAGACTGGGGGTGGTTGAGAAAGGGTATCTTCCGAACTTTTGATTCCATTGGGATATTCGTTACTGACTCGTTTTAAAATATAAACATTTTTAAGTTTGAATGTTAGAAGGGTAAAATGTAAAACATTTTAATGTTACACTCTTTGATTTTAAAATATTAACATTGTTTACTCAGAGTTTTTTTAATGTACTTAAATTTTTTTTTAGCATGGACCATATCAGTTAGGAACAAAAGAGCAGTTGCTGACATGCAAAATTTTAAAAACCGAATTTGCGTCGGTTTTTAATATGATAAAAAATCGATTGGCCGACAAAACTGACTGAGTTAGCCAGATTTATTACAGTGCCACGTGCGGCTTTCGGTCCAAAATGGGACCCAACATTATACCTGCTGGCATGTATGTTGCGGCCTAGCTACAAGAACAGTACTACCGTGCCGAGGCCTCATCCACTGAATAGAAGAGTCAACTATTGTGGCGACGAGCAGCAGCCATGAGCATGAGCTGGTGGTGGTCATCAGTCGAGACGCCCGGCGCAGACAAGAACCGCCGGGACGACGAGCGCCACTCCGCCAGAAAGTCTGATCGGCCCTTCCGCAGCGTCGCGCTCGTCGTCGGCTCCACCGGCATAGTAGGCACCTCTCTCGTCGACATCCTACCCCGGCAGGATACCCCCGGCGGGCCATGGAAGGTCTACGCCCTCTCCCGGCGCCGCCTCCCGCCATGGTCGACCTCGGCTCCATCATCCACCTTGGCGTCAGTGATCCACGTCCACGTGGACCTTACCGACGCCCGAGCCGTGGCCGAGGCCCTCGCACCGCTCAACGACATCACCCACGTCTTCTACGTCGCGTGGACTCCGCGCGACACGGAGGCGCAGAACCAGGAGGCGAACTCCGCCATGTTCCGCAACGTGCTCTCCGCCGCCATCACCGGCTGCCCCGCGCTCGTCCACGTCTGCCTCCAGACCGGCACCAAGCACTACATCGGACCGTTCGAGCTCATCGGCAAGGTGCCCTCGCCGGAGCCGCCGTACACCGAGGACATGCCGCGCCTGGACTGCCCTAACTTCTACTACGACCAAGAGGACATCCTCTTCGACGAAACCTCGAAGCGCGGCGGCGCCGTCAGCTGGTCCGTGCACCGGCCCAGCCTCATCTTCGGGTTCTCGCCTCGGAGCACTTTCAACATCGTCTGCAGCCTTTGCGTGTACGCCGCCATCTGCCAGAAGGATGGCGCCGGCCAGCTTCGATGGCCGGGGTCACGTGGCTCTTGGGAGGAGTTCGTCAACGCCTCCGACGCCGATCTCATCGCGGAGCAGCAGATCTGGGCGGCCGTCGCCGTGGCCAAGAACGAGGCGTTCAACTGCTGCAACGGAGATATCTACAAGTGGAAGCAACTATGGCCGGTGCTCGCGGGCCGGTTCGGGCTGGAGTGGTCGGGGTACGCAGGAGAGGAGAACAGGTTCAGCGTGGCAGAGGCTATGGCGGGGAAGGAGGCCGTGTGGGCGGAGATCGTGAAGGAGAATGGGCTCGTGGAGACGCAGCTCTCCGAGGTGGCGAATTGGTGGCTCATCGACGTCGTGGTCCATGAGCACGGTGTGATTTGGAAGCTCTTGGACAGCATGAACAAGAGTAAGGAGCACGGGTTCTTCGGGTTCCGGAACACGGTGAAGTCCTTCGACTCATGGATTGATAAGATGAAGGCTTACAAGATTGTTCCTTGACGCCTTGATTGATGCACAACAGAGTGCCGACTTGTATCCTCTGTTTAGTTTTCAGGGTGAGAGTACAATATCCCTATCTGATGGATGTGTCGACCTTTTAGCAAAAGTATTTAAGTCATGGGTTGAGGTCGTTGAACCTACTCTCTCTATTCAATTTATAAGTTGTTGATTGTGCACGAGAATTAAAAAAAATATAAGATGTATTAAGGTTGTTTTTTGAGTTAGAGCTTTTTAGAAAAATTGGTTGGTAGCTAATTCAAAAGCTGATTGATGAAATTTAAATATTAGCTTTTGTAATGTATTTTTAGCTTTTCTGCACATGAAAAACTTGAAAAACAGTCTTCAGTGAGCTTTTTAGTTTTTAGTTCATTTATACAAAACTAGTTTTTTAATGTTTCAAAAGCTAGCATTTCAAAATTTTATTCGTTTCATTTTTTCAGTTTAAAAAAAGCTGAAACAAAGAGAGACTAAACATAAAGACGAGAGATAGAAATGAAATACTATTAGAAAGAAAGAAGCGCAGCAAAAAATGAGAATGAATTATAATTTTAAAAAAAAGAGTTTAGAATGATTTATAATGTAGGATAGAATTAGTAGATAGCAACACCTCCAATGCATAGATTTTACCCTAGAAAATCCTCATATACTATGTTCAAAAAGTGAAAACATCTATATTCAGCAAATAAGCACTCAATGCTCTGCAACTGCAAGCTTTTGGTGTAAGAGAATCATTTTATCTAATATTTTAGTCAAGTATTAAAAAAATAAAAAATAAATTATTTATATATTTTTGAAAATTTAAAAATATAAAAAAATATTTTGAAAATAAATTCATAAGCTTACACATATATCATTTTTTTATAATTTTTTTAAAAAATGGAAATTAAATTTCGACGACAGTACCAACAGGTACACCAACTCCTGTGGTTCATTGCTCCACCGGCAGGCGTGGAAGCGTCCCATTGATCACTGCTCCTTCTGCGCCACGTGTGGCACCGTAGTCTCATCCCCGCCTCCTCGTCTCTCCCGCTCACCGCCTCGCCTCTCCCGCTCACCGCCTCGCCTTTTCCCGCCATAAAAGCACGGCCCCCTTTCCCCGTCCTCCTCCCCAAGTACCTTCTTACCGTACGAATCCAACCCCCCCTCTCTCTCTCGGTCGCTCCCCTCCAAGACCCTTCCCCGGAGACCGGAACCGGAACGCGCCGCCATGGCCTGCACTCCCACCGAGATCGCCCTTGGCGCCGCTAGAGACGGCGACCTCCGCCTCCTCAAGGGTAAGCGCCGTACGTGCTCGATCTCCGTAGTCAATCGCACCGATTTCGGCACATTTCTTCTTCGTCTCAAAGCTTTTGGTTTCCCACCTACTCGATCGTCCCCTCCGTCCACCCCCGTGACGACTGTTTTCCTGTTCCTGCGAGATGAAATGGCGAGCAAGGTCAACTTGCGGAAGGCGACGGGCTTCAAGGACCGGAACGCGCTCCATCGCGCCGCCCCCGGTGGGCACCTGGAGATCTGTCGGTTCCTCGTGGAGGAGGCCGGGTTCGACGCCAACTCCCCCTCCGCCGAAGGTGAACGCGCTATCACATTCTCACTGTTTTGTTTTCTCGAGGGGCAAAAAAGACGGACTTTTGTTTGAGACGCTTCTCTCCGCCGTGGCAGGCGAGACGCCGATGCTCGTCGCTTTGGAGTATGAAGAGGGGAGGTGGAACGTACATATTCTGAAGTACCTTCTCGCACGCGGCGGCGACCCGGCCAGGCCCGACGCCAGGGGGTACACGCCGCTGCACAACGCAGCGGAGGAAGGTGAGTTCCTAGTCGTAGCTCGAAATTCTCCGTTTCAGGACACAAATTAGCCGTATTTATTCAAAGGGATACCTTGAATACAAATTAGCCGTCTTTATCTGCTCGGTTGAGGAACTTGTAGCTCTGGCTATTAGGGTTTGGTTTGGAACTTGTGTTATAACTGCTATGTTGAACTTGTGCTGTACTGCTACGTGTTTGTCTCTGTGCCTTCAGGGCATCTCGACGCCGCAAGGCTGCTGCTCTCTACAGGAGTTCCGGTGGATCCTGTCAATCATCGTGGGGCGCCGCTGCATTTGGCCGCCGCCAAGGGCCATGATCAGGATGTGAAGATCCTACTCGAGCATGGTGTTGATGTAAACCTTTATAATATTAATGTACTTGACAAGGTGTCACCAAAAACACATGCTTTCTCTATGATGAATTAGTTCGTTGTATGAGTTTTAGCACTGTTGTTTACTGCTCCCTGATTATTTCAATTAAATTTCGATGATCTGCCAAGAAGTCAAAAATTGTATTTATTTCTCTTTGCAGCCCAACAGAGTTGTAAAATGCATCCTTCCACCATTGGTGACGGCGTGCTCTGGGCAGTTCTTGGATTGCATGAAGCTGCTTGTTGAGGTACGATATTCACTGGAGTCCCTGTATTTTCTTTTGTTATATCTTATAATACATGTATGGAATTGGATCCAGGCTAACTGATAAGTCCTTTTAATTTCATTGCACTTGTGATTTCTCAAGGCATTCCTCTTTGAAGCTTTTGTGCTTTCAATTCTCTAGGCTGGTGCTGATGTGAATGCTACAAGTCCACCTGGGCTACCTGTTTTGATGAGTGTGATCTATGAGGGCTTTACTGATATTGAAAGTTTCTTGCTAGAGGCTGGAGCTGACCCTAACATTGGTGATGAGGTAATCATGGCTGTCTTTTCCTCTGCTATTTTATTCTTGAAGGTTTCAATATCCTAGACCCCTGCATTCCGATTGTTGGTTGGTTAAGAAAAACTCAGGTCTACCAGTCTGAGCTAGCAGTTTCAGTTTCCCTGATTTGCAGCTCCAGTAAAGATACATGTGTCTGGAATTATGAATATTTACATAATTCATATAGATTAGATTTTGCATCACCGAATTATGATGCAAGTAGTTCCCAAACGGCTCATTGAAATTCTACTGTCCAAAGGTGCACCTATAATGTACGCTCTTTAACACTAACTAGAAATCAGGAAGTAGTAATTTTGCAAGCCTTTTCTGTATTATGTTCAATGCATTTTATTATACATACATATATATATATATATATATATATATATATATATATATATGAGTACCATATGTAATAAGTAGTTGCCTATGAATGAAAAGAAGTTTTTCATCGGCCCAAAGCTCTCCACTCTTCCTCTCAAGTTCAGCTAACACCTGAACTGCCTCGATCCAATTTAGGGCCAACAATTGGTACCAGAGCCTTGTCTATAGGGTAGCGATGTCGGCTGAAGCTAGACCTGTTGCTGCAGCTGCTCTCGGAGAAAACACCAAGCAGCACCACCTCCGTCGATCTCCATCTGCGACACACCGTGACAGGCGTAGAGACACCCGTGAAATGGTCGTCACACGCGTGATTAAGGAGGCCAGAGGTGCGTCGTTTCCGTTGCTGATGAAAGACAACTATGAAGAATGGAGCCTGCTCATGAAAGTGAAGCTCGAAGCACGCGGGCTCTGGGAAGCGATTGAGTTCGGCGATGCCGACCATCAAAACGACCGCATGGCACTTGAAGCCTTGCTTAGCGCTGTGCCACCGGAGATGACCCGGACCCTGGCGGTTAAGAAGACAGCGAAAGAAGCCTGGGCGGCCATCCGCTCGCTCCATGTCGGCGACGATCGTGTCTGTAGGTCAACGCTAAAGAGGTTGCGTCGAGAATGGGAGTTGCTCAAATTCAAGGAGGGCGAGACAGTGGATGATTTCGCGTTGCGGCTCTTCAGATTGATGAGCTCCCTCAGCATCTACTATGACCCCGTCGAAGAGCAACATGCCATGGAGAAGCTTCTTCGCGTCGTTCCGCCCAAGTACTCGCAGATTGCGTTGTCAATTGAGACACTCCTCAACACAGCAACGCTCTCGCTTTCACAGGCAGGCTTAAGACGGTTGATGAACGCATCGAGTTCGCACCCGAGCCAGAACAGCTGCTGCATGTTGGAGGTAAACTCTACCTCACCGAAGTGCAGTGGCTCGCTCGGATAAAGGAGAAGCAAAGCGGCGAATCCAGTTTGAAGCCGCCTCGAACAAACAAAGGGGTTCAAAGACTACGTGGTGCACGGAAGAAGGGAAATATTGCACCCGAAGTGAAGAATGACAGCGATGATCGTAACCGTTGCCACAATTGCGGTCGATTGGGGCACTGGGCAAAAGATTACCGCAAGCCAAAGCGCGCGCAGGCCAATCTTGTCCAGGCCAATGAGCAAGCTGACAACCAGCCAGCGCTTCTCATGGCGCACCTCACCTCGCTTTCACCGGTGCCAAGTCCTAAGCGCATCCACCTTGAGGAGCCCAAGGCTCACGTGCTCCTTTATGCTACCGGTGAAACAGAGGAGAAACCAATCGATGGATGGTACCTCGACATCGGAGCTACAAATCACATGACGGGCAACGCTGATGTCTTCACCAACATGGACCAATCTGTCCAAGGCACCGTCAAGTTCGGAGACGACTCCCTTGTTGACATTTGTGGCATCGGCACCGTCATCTTCGCCGGCAAGAATGGTGAGCATCTAGCACTCGTCGGCGTCTTTTACATCCCCAGGCAGAAGAATTCCATCATCAGTGTTGGCCAACTCGATGAGAGCGGCTCTCGCATGCTGATTGATCAAGGCATACTTCGGATTTGGGATCAACACGGCCTTCTCATCGTCCGAGTCGAGAGCAACTGCAATCAGTTGTACATGCTTAAGGCAGAAATTGCCCAACCAATCTGTCTCGCCGCTCGTCACATTGACGATTTTGGCGGTGGCACGAGAGATTTGGGCACATCAACTTCGATGCACTGAATAAGATGGGCCGTGAAGCCATGGTTCGTGGACTACCGTGGTTGGAACATGTGGAGCAGCTCTGTGAGGTGTGTGTCATCACCAAGTATCGACGAGCTCCATTCCCACAGGAAGCCAAGTACCGCGCTGAAGAGCCACTCGAACTTGTTCACGGCGATATCTGTGGGCCAATGACATCGGTGACTCCAGGAGGCCGTTGATTCTTCTTATTGATGGTGGACGATGCCACTCGCTACATGTGAGGGGTACTCCTAGCAAACAAGTCCGGCGCTGCGGAGGCAATCAAGAGGATCCAAGCAGCAGCGGAAGCACAGTGTGGGCGCAAGCTGCATGTCATTCGCACCGACAACGGCGGTGAGTTCACATCACAAGAATTCGCCATCTACTGTGCGAATAAAAGAATCGTGCGACACTTCTCTGCTCCCTACGCCCTGCAACAGAATGGAGTGATTGAGAGACGGAACCAGATCGTTGTTGCAATGGCTCAAGCTCTGCTAAAATAGAGGAACATGCCTGTTGAATTTTGGCGGGAGGCGGTGACCACTGTCGTGTTCCTGCTGAACCGTGCTCCTACCAAATCGCTCGCCGGCAAGACGCCATTCGAGGCTTAGCATGGTCGCAAGCCACCTGTCCACTTCTTGCGTATATTTGGTTGCCTCGCCTATGTCAAGAAACAGGGGCAGCTACACAACCTCGATGATCGCAGCGTGCCTGTTGTCTTCATCGGCTATGAGGAAGGTGTGAAGGCGTACAAACTACTTGATCCAGTGACACGTCGAGTCCGGATTGCTCGAGAGGTGATCTTCGATGAAGACAAAGGTTGGGATTGGGGAACAGACAACAACGCGCGTGGCAACGACGGTGGTTTCAGTGAATTCCACATCGAATACAACTATACCATGTCGTCCCCTATTCCAGCACTACCGGCAACACCATTCCCTACTCCAGAATTGGCACAATCTGCTCCAGCTTCATCAAGCGTCAACGCAGCAACACCAGCTCCAAGTACGACATCAGCTCCAGGTGTCATTTCAAGTCTAGAAGGGCCTAAATTTGTCACGCCAAGAGAAGGAGATGAAGATCGATTGGATGCGTGGCATGGTGACACGCCAATTCGCTATCGCACCGTCGACAATCTGATCGCCGTCGAGCCACCAATGCCCGGACTCGCCTAGCGCAACCCTGAGGCTGAGCTGCCGTGCTCTTTTGCTAAAGCAGAATGCGACAAAGCATGGAGGGCGGCGATGGAGGAGGAGATAGACTCCATCGAGCAAAATGGAACCTGGGAGCTTGTTGATTTGCCACCTGAGCAGCGGCCGATCACCCTCAAATGGGTGTTCAAGTTGAAGAAGAACGAAACTAGAGAGGATATCAAGCGTAAGGAGTGATTGGTTGCGTGCGGCTTCGTTCAACAAGCTGGTGTTGACTTTGAAGAAGTCTTTGCACCTGTAGCGCGCATGGAATCCATCCGTCTACTGCTCGCATTTGGAACTGAGAAAGGCCGAAACATCCATCACATGGATGTAAAGTCGGCCTTTCTCAATGGTGACTTGAAGGAGGAGGTCTACGTTCGCCAAACCGCTCGGTTTCATCGTTGCAGAACAAGAGCACAAGGTCTTGCAGCTACACAAGTCACTCTATAACCTACGCCAAGCACCACGGGCGTGGAACGAGAAGCTGGACCAAACACTTAGGAGGCTCGGATTCCACCGGAGCGAGCACGAGCACGCTATGTACCGCCATGGCGACAGTAACTCTGTACTGTTGGTCGGTGTGTATGTGGATGATCTCATCATCACTGGGGTCTCACAGAAAGGCATTGAAGCTTTCTGTGCTGAGATGAAGTCCAAGTTCCAGATGAGCGACCTCGGGCTCCTGTCACTTTACCTAGGCATCGAAGTGCATCAAGATGACGACGCCATTACACTCTGTCAAGCTAGCTATGCTAGAAGCATTCTAGAACTAGCTGGAATGGCGAACTGCAACCCAGTGCATACGCCAATGGAGCAACGACTCAAGCTCAACTGTAAAAGTACCGCACCGGAGGTGGACACGACCCATTATCGACGACTTGTCGGTAGCCTCCGCTACCTTGTCTACACTCGACCGGACCTAGCTTTCGCAGTTGGGTTCGTTAGTTGATTTATGGAGTGTCCAACAGAGGAGCACCTTCAAGCAGTAAAGAGGATCCTCCGCTATATCGCCGGCACCCTCAACTACGGCCTGCGCTATGAGCGACGGACATGAGGTACATGCTTGGTTGGCTACTGTGACAGTGATCTGGCCGGTGATATTGACACTAGGAAGAGCACCGGTGGCAATATGTTCTTCCTCGGTAAGTGCTTGATTAGTTGGCAATCAATCAAGCAAAGAGTGGTGGCACTCTCATCATGTGAAGCAAAGTATGTTGCTACCACCACTGTTGCAACTCAAGCAATCTGGCTAGCTCGGCTGCTGAGTGAACTCATTGGAGAAGACCCACAAACAGTTGAGTTAAAGGTGGATAGCAAATCCGCCTTGGCGCTTGCTAAAAATCTAGTCTTCCATGAGGGCAGCAAGCACATTGATCTTCGCTATCACTTCATAAGAGACTGCATGGAAGAAGGAAGCATAAGCGCCACTTACATCCCCACTTCGGACCAGCTCGCTGACTTCCTTACAATGGCTCTTGGATGAGTTAAGTTTCAAGAATCAAGAGCTAGGATCGGGATGGTCCAAGTTAACTAGTAATACAAGGATTAAAGGGAGAATTGTAAGATAATCCTTGTATAATTTTGTCCTGCAATAGGTAGAAATTTGTAGAAGAGGGTAGGAGCTAGTAGTAGCTTTTAGGATCTTTCCTTTTTGCTTCAGCAGCAAGTAAGAGGAGCTGTCAATAGGAGTAGCAAAGTTGAATTTTGCTTGATAAGCACTAGCACCATGTGGGTTGTTCCAGAACCTCTATATATATATATATATATGAGTACCATATGTAATAAGTAGTTGCCTATAAATGATAAGAAGTTTTTCATCAGCCCAAAGCTCTCCACTCTTCCTTTCAAGTTCCGCTAACACTGAACTGCCTCGATCCAATTTATGGCCAACATTATTGTCTTAAACTTGTTTTTATTAAGAGAAAAAAAGGTGTAACTTGTACCGTCAATCTTCTTTTCACCTAACCTACTTGATTATATAATACTGTAACCGATTTGATTTTGGCCTTTGTGGAATGCAGGATGGGGAACTCCCAATCATGTCAGCAGCAATTTGTGAACAACGTGAGCTTGTTGAGATTCTATTTCCTCGGACAAAACCAATTCCATCTCTGCCCGACTGGAGCATAGAAGGGATTATTAGAACTGCGAAATATATGGATTCCAAGCGTCAGGTTGGTAGTGTAGTAGTATAGTGGTTTCTTATGAGCACACTTCCATGATTCCATCAGTACAACTTGTTGATAGAGGAAAAGAGTACTCCCTCCATTCTGTTTTTTTTTTTTGTCAGTTAGTTCACAAAAAAAATGACGGAGGCAGTATGGGGATTTTCTTTTTTTGAGACTCGAGGCAGTATGTGGCTGTGATTTCATGAATTAGATGTCAAAGCACAAATTTGCTGACTGTAACTGTAACTTTTATCTTTCTCTTGGAGCCTCTGAAACTATATATCATATCTAACTATACATCATATCATGTTTAGGATGCTATTTCAGAGAAACAAAATTTTGCTGACTGGAAGTCGCAAGGAAGGAAATCTTTTGAAAAGGGGGAGTATTTTACTGCTGTCCACTTCTACTCATTGGTAAAAGCTTGAGCCAGCAATGTTGGTTGTTTATTGGGATGATACTACATGTTTTATGCTAGATACATGGGGAATGCTCTTTAAAATAGTGCTCTGGAAACATGAAGTGCCTTCATTTTCCTTCGTATCCATAAAGTTGTTTTCCTAATTGTTGAGTGCAAATAGTTTATGGTGACATTCCATAGTCCTTCACATTAGATGGAAGAGCATTCACACTAATTTCTATACAAGTTGCCAAGAATTTGTCTTGAATTGACCCTTGTTTGCGTGAACCAGATGATATGTATATTCTTGATTTGCTCACAACAAATGTATTGCAAACAGAACCTGTTAAACAAACTTACCATTGCTCAAATGAATCCCAGATACTGAATGCTAACTTGTTAATGCAGGCAACGGGGATAGACCCACAGGATGCCACCTTATTTGCCAACCGGAGCCTATGCTGGTTGCGGCAAAGGAAATGGGATCTAGCCTACGTAGACGCTCGGCACTGCAGAACGTTGTCTCCTGGTTGGTCCAAGGCATGGTACCGTGAGGGCGCCGCTCAAAGCTTTCTGAGGGGACACATCTTTTACCAAATCTAAGCCTTGCTGCCTGATCTAACGTGTCCAACCTGCATCTCACTCACGTGGTAATCCCCAATGCGCAGAAATACAAAGGTGCTGTTGATGCGTTTGTGGAGGCTCTCAAACTTGACCCAGCAAGCGATGAGATCAAGAAATCTCTCAGGCATGCCTCCTGCTCGCCTCCTCAACTGCTACTTCCAGCTCTTGCTGATAACTGATTCCATTTTTCTATTATCTACGGAAACATGAACGCCCATACCCTAGCCCTTCCCCCATACAGCTTTGAGATCTCTGAATGGCGTTTGATTTCTGAATCTTGCAGGGAAGACATGGAGGCTATGAAGGATGCTTCTCGCTGTGCAGAACTGGACCCTTGAGCTACTAATCGGTTTACATATCTCCAGTGTTAGTACCAGATGTGTAATGTATGGGCGTACGCTACATATAGCCGCAATGAGGTGCTGCAAAGACTGTTTGAGCTACGCTTGCTTGTTTTGCTCTTTTGGGGTGACCTGTAAGCCCACAAATACTGTATGGGTGCACATTAGTTAAGTTTCAGACAATGGATGTATTGGGAACCACAATTGCAGGCTTGCTGCGATTAGTTGTAACCATTATTGTGATCAAACATTTGCCTGTTTTCATCTCTTTTCATTTATTTTAGGCTCCGTTTAGAATGCAGTAATCTCACAGGAATTTTGTAGTAATTTAACAGGTTTTAATTCAATATCATAAGAAAAAACACGAAAACAATTTTTTTCCTCCGTTTCAAATGAGATCTTAGAAATTGCTACCCCAAAACCCTACACCATCTCACGGGCCATGGTCAATTGTTTTTTTTTTATTAATGGAATTTTTTAATATCGCCATTATTTGAAGCGGCTCATGGTGTCTGGGATGGGCCAGTCTCTCTGAATTGGGCCCAAAGTCGAGACGGCGAGTTTTTTGCGGGCCGGCGCATCGGCCCGCGACCTTTCCCGTTTCCCGCCATTAAAACGCCGCCGTTCCCCCTTCCTTCCGGGCACGAATCCATCCGTTCCGTTCCGTTGATGAGTATCCCCTTCCGCTTACGCTCCGCTTAAACCCTAGCACCCTTCTCGAACCATCCGCGGCCATGGCCCCCGCCCCCTTCGAGGTCGCCCTCCAGGCCGCCGTCGACGGCAACCTCCGCCTCCTCAGGAGTAACTCCTCTCTTCCTCTCATCTTCGATTGTTTTCGACACTCGCATACGTAGACGGCGGCGGGGTGGTGTCAATCTGATGCTCTCCTTTGGTCAATTTCCGTGCTATCGGGGCCTAGAATATTAGGTGTAGGCCCTCTCTCAATTTGTACCGTTGGATTTAAGTGGAAATGGTCAGTGACGCGGGACGAAATGCCCTACCGTGCTGTTGGTCGATCGGGGTGCGGCCCTGTTTATGCACGAACTCGATTCGGGCGAAGCTGTCCCCTTCGATTTGTTCCATTCGCCTCGTAATTATGTTTCTGGGGTGGGGAATCCACACTAGTTAAAAAAAGAACTGACGAATCACTGTACCTCTACCCTTAAACCCTAGTACTATTCGGTTTTAATTGTCTGTTTCTGTGATTCTTTATGGCTATTCTAGTGATGGCGAACAAGGTGGACCTGCGGGTGGTGAAGGACAGCAAAGGGAAGAACGTGCTCCACCTTGCTGCGGCCAATGGACGCTTGGAAATCTGCAAGTTCCTGGTCGAGGAATGGGGGCTTGATGTCAACTCACTCTTCACAGAAGGTCTGAATCTCACGCATTGGAGGCAGTAGGGACTAATTTGTTTTTTTTTTTCTTTTTTATCAGGAACATAGGAGGTATATGAATGATGACTGTTAATAGCCAATCTTCTTAAATGTACTGTTTCAGGTGAGACCACAATGCACATGGTTCTGCAGTACTTCCTTGACCATGGTGTTGACCCAGCGACGACCACCAGCAGGGGCTCCACGCTGCTGCACGAAGCAGCTGAGAACGGTGCACAATCTTGCTCTTTTGTTTTTACCATCATGCTAACTGTTAGTGACATTCTTTGTCACTCACATTTGTGCTTCCAGGGCATTGTGAGGCTACAATGCTGTTGCTGTCCAAAGGTGTTCCTGTGGATCCTCTCAATCATCAAGGGACACCGCTGCACTTGGCCGTAGCGAAGGACCAGGATGGGACAGCAAAGGTCCTGCTGGAGCATGGTGTTGATGTAAGTTCGCTAGTTTGTTGGTGGAATTTTTGTCTGAATCATCTTCCTATGATCCGATTAGTTGTTGCGAAAACTATGATTTGCTTCCCTTTGCAGCCCAACAGAGTTGTCCATCATGTATTTTCACCACTCTTGATGGCGTGCTGTGCACCTGCCTTTAAATGCATGAAGCTACTGGTTGAGGTCTGGTGATTTATTTATATGACTATGTGTATTTCTCGTATGCTTTTACTTTCATCAAACATGTCATCGTGGTAACATTTACATTTAAAATCCTCTCTTAACCATCTTACTTTTTTATGTATGATTGCTATTGTTTGCCTTTTATTTTCAATTAAATAGGCTGGTGCAGATGTGAACTTTAAAAGTTTGTGTGGGCCATCTTCTTTAATGACAGCAGTTGATGATGGCTTGACTGACATTGTCAAATACTTGCTAGATGTTGGAGCTGACCCAAACATTCCTGATCATGCGAGTATGGCTCTGCATATTTATAGCGTTTGCTATCTTATAACTTATGTCAATCAAGTAGTGTACAGTAGGTCTGGTGTCAAACAGCATGGTTATATATCTGCTAAATTGGAGCACTGGTGATAAGTTACCGTTTATAGATCAGATTTTGGATCCTTTTCCAGTGTTCAGTAGGTCCAAAGCAGGATAATCCAATGTTTTTTAGAGGAAAATGCAGTAGGGGAAGCCCTTACTATGGTATTGATACTCCAATATTGAAGTGTTATGTTTATTTACATCTATGATGCCAGCCTTTTGATCACTCTAATTAGAATCAAGAGAGTATTTTTATTGTGTTTCCTTGAAATTCTGCTCTATTTGATTTATAACTTGCCAGATGACTGCAGTAACATATATCGTATTTCAAATTTTTTTGTATCAGAAAAAGATAGTTTTTACTTTTTGTTACGGGTTATCTTACATGCTTTTTTACGCAGCATGGGAGAATTCCAATCATGCGTGCAGCACATTCTGGACGACGTGAACTCGTAGAAATTCTCTTCCCTCAGACAAAACGAGTCCCATTTCTGCCAGACTGGAGTGTTGATGGGATAATACGAACTATGAAGTATATGCCTTTAGATGCCCAGGTCTGTAAAAACTCGTTTCTTACTTGTATTCCACCTTAACATATTTCCTTTTTTTAAAACTAATAAGTCACTGTTCCTTGTTTTATATTGACTGCATGAATTAATCATGTTGTTGTACAATGCTCCGCGTTGTCTTTTAACCAGCAACTCAACTGCAAGTTTGGTAGCATACACATAAATGATAAATCTCTTCATGCCATTATCAAACTTCAAAATCCCATGTGCCACTGTGACTCAAGTGGGTCCCATCATGCCAGCGGCATATCGATGCATTTATGGGTACTTCGAAACTTCCCAATGGCACAAAAAGAAAGTGTGTGCTCCATGGACCTGACCATATGTTACAACAACAACAAAGCCTTTTTGTCCCAAGCAAGTTGGGGTAGGCTAGAGATGAAACCTCGAGAGCCAGACCAAAAAGGAACTGACCGTATGCTATTTCTACTATTGTTTCCAGTTTCCAGTCAGACACTAGCAGTCAGCAGAGAACTTTTTCATAGTACATACTGTAACTAGAAAGCTTTTGAACCCAGTAGTTCCCTTTATGATGGGCGTTGTAAATCATGAGAACTACCTATTCAAATTCAGGCTGCTGTTTTATTTCATAGAAAAGAAATAGACAAGGGCATGGTTGGTTTTATGGACACTTCCATGGGCCAGCCCAGCCTTGTGAAGTTAAGATATTGCAAAACATTATTACAGTTGAGGGAATTTGAACGAAGGAACACAAATTTACTTGACTGTAACATTTTTATTCTCAGGAATCTGTTTCAGTGGAAGAACGTATAGCTGATGAGAAGGCACAAGGGAAAGAAGCAGTTGCAAAGGGTAAGTACCTTGAAGCAATCTACTTGTTTGGCCTGGTAAATGCTTGAACCTATCCAAAAAGTGTATAATTGGTCATGTACCTATGCATAAGGTTGCATGATCGTTTGTTAGCTCTGTTCATGTGAATTGTGGAATATTTTATCGTCTTTCTCAGGACACTGTTCCTCCGTTGTTCATAGAAAAGGATATAGATGATTCGTTCTGATATAATTTGCTCAGGGGAAATGAAGTGGATTCAGTTTCATGATAAGTTATTTGCTGACTGATAAATTGTAAGATAGGCTGTCCTATAGTATATGTTGATGTGTCCTTATGATTGGGAGGAGTATGAAATATTGGAATGACATCGGTGTGAATTAATCAGATGATAAGGTTGTTTGTGGCATGTTAAAATAATGTAAACAGAACCTGATAAATTGATTAAACAATTCACAAATAAATTCCCGAGGAACTAAGTTCATGCTGATTGTTAACATAGGTAACGGAGGACGACCCATTTGATGCCACCTTGTTTTCCAACCTGAGTCTATGCTGGTAGCGGATGAATGAAGGGGGTCAAGCTCTGGAAAATGCCTGGAAGTGCAAGGTGTTGCGTCCTTATTGGCCGAAGGCATGGTACCGTGAGGGTGCAGCTCTCTACTTGCTGAAGGTACAGTATGCAGTACAATATATGCGTCAGATTTAGCTTTGCAATTGGACCTCACCCTTGTCACATCTTTATGCCCAGGACTACAATGACGCTGCCGATGCATTCATGGAAGCGCTGAAGCTCGACCCAGAAAGTGATGAGATCAAGAAAGCATTAAGGCAATGCCCTTACTTCCATCCACGGCTCCTTATCATTTATATTGAATTTCCTAATTAAGCCCACTCGCCAAAGGAGCATGCCACTAAAATTCCAACTCTTCCGCACACGTGTGTTTATGAGCTACAAACTGTATTCTTAGCCTTTGTGCTTCTTGAAACTTGCAGGGACACCATGGATGCTATGACGATTGCAGCTCGCTCCCAAAAACAGGAGCCTTAAGCGGATGCAGTACCCGTTGACCCATCTCACGATACTAGACCTGTCTATATACCATACAATATGTAAACACTACGTACTGCTGCAAAGACTAGCTGCAGCCTTCAGCCACGCTTGGCCTTTTTTTGGTGAGATTTAAGGCATTTTGTGGCTGTCGTCTGTAAATTTTTAAGTATGTGGTTTGTCAGTGAGGTGGATCGAACTAGTGATGAAGTACTCCCTGTAATCAGGGAGTATGTGACTTGGACGCCTTTCACAGTTCCAGTAAAGGTGCTTGTCTAATTATATCCATCAAGTATATATATATATATATATATATATATATGAATGAAATAAAGGTGCTTGTCTAATTATATCCATCAAGTATATATATATATATATATGAATGAAATACAAATCGTGTCCACCACTTGATGGGTCCAGTAAAATTCCAGTAGGATGGTTCTGAGGCTCTGAGCTACTAACATTTTTATGCGCTGCACACACACAAGGCACGGATTAGAAGCAGCGGTTCGATCGATGGGTAAGGTCGGTCAGTTGCGGGCCATGTAGGCGACGACAGCGTGCGCCACGAACGCCATGTCGCTGAACCGCCCGTTCTCCGAAGGCAACGCAGACGCCGCCGCGGTGGCGCTCCCTTCCGCCATGCCCTCGCACCCCGCGGCCACGTACTGCGCCGCCTGCAGCACCTCTCGCGCGCCGCGGAACCGCCCGGCTCCCACGGACGCCGCCGCCCACCG
>BCLH01000015.1:470879-482195 GCA_001602315.1 Zoysia pacifica
GCCGGGATCGCGTGCGACGCCGCGCTCGCGGGCGCGCCTGGGGCGGCTGCGGGGAGGAGGATGGAAGGGGCTAACCGTGAGTTCGACCAGCTCTCCACCATGACCACCGCGTTGCTCAACGCCGTCAGCTAGCTGTGGCTTAATTCATCAGGGACACGCTCCGTGCTGACTGCCATGCACAACGTTTCTAGTAGCGGCTCCAGATCAGTAACTACGTACTTACTATTTGCAGTAATTCACCACGTTCTTGTATGTTTGGGATGAATCATTTTCATGAAATTTTTTTTTGTGTGCTTCCAATGCATGTGCTGGCTTGAAAGCTCGAAATTCAATCAGTCGCTCGCATCAATCTCGTTTAAACTTGGAATTCTCATGTGCGCATGGATGCGGTCGTCTTCCTCATGCGGAACTTGGAATAGAACAGAGACCGAGTTTGTGGCCCACGAATCGAATCAGCCCGGCCCATAAAATCGCAGCCATGGCGGCCCACTATATAAACATTGAGGCCTACGCCTTCCGCCCGTTTGTTTGGGTCCTGTTGAACCAGCACTGATTATTAAAAACTGGATTATAAAGTAGTGTTTAGAGCTGGATTATATAAACTGGTTTTTAGTTTTTTTCATATCTAATGACTTGTTTGCCCTTCATTTTTTTTTAAATAGGGGAGTGGCAAATCTTTGTAATTATCTGCTAACAACGAAGGGTAATTTGTCTTTTAAAAGCCATAATTAAATTTTAGCTGGGCGGCTAGATTATGGGTTTATATAATCTGAGGGTTTAGTTTTTATAATCTAAGTAATAAACTGGCATATTTGGAACCAATAGATTATTAATCTGGTTTATTATAAATCACAGGCAGGTGAATCACGACAGTTCAAGACAGTCAGGAAAATTAAGTACTGTTTGGAACCACCTAGATTATAATAAACTAGATTATATAATCTCTACTGGTTCCAAATATACCAGTTTATTGACTAAATTATATAAACTAATAATCTGGTCTACCCCAGCTAAAATTTGATTATGACTTTTAAAAGATCAACTACCCCTCGTTAGTTATAGATTATTACAAGAATATACCACCACGCCCACCTATTTCTCCAACCTCCAACCGCTGTCTCCGCACACGCATATATCTGCCACTGTTTCATCAATACTCCCTTTGTTAGTTACAGATAATTGAAAGACAAACAGGACATTTGATGAGAAAAAAAAATAAAAAACCAGTTTATATAATCTGATCCCCAAACATCATTCATAGATTATATTTATAAACTAAATTATAAAAATTATCTCTATAATCCAGATTATAATAATCTCCACCGGTGAAAGTCTCTGGAAAAAATTCCACCAGAAGGAACAATTGGGCCACTTTAAATATTTTTTCAAATGGCCCGCTTAAATCTCCGTAATTCCACCGAAATTAAAGTCCAAACTGTGGCCCATAAGAATTCCAAAAACTCTGGCCGAAGCGGGATGAAAACCTCGCGGCCCACGTGAAAACCCGTGCATGGACCGGCTTCACTCCCCAGGTCCTTTAGATCAGCGTTGTTTGATCGAATCGGACGGCCGAAAGTAATCACGCGTCGAACAAAACCGCCGGCCGAGCGGGGCACCGAATGGCTCACGGCCGAGCCGAGCTGGCCGCTGGCTCTGGGCATCTGCGGCGAGCAAGCCTGTCCGGCCAGCGACTCAATGTGATGATGGGGTGCTGGGCCGAGTTGCGACAAGCACTATATTATCCGAGTACGAAGGATCAAAGTCAGATTAGGATGTCGAC
The DNA here is from genome assembly GCA_001602315.1 of Zoysia pacifica. Classification (NCBI taxonomy): domain Eukaryota; kingdom Viridiplantae; phylum Streptophyta; class Magnoliopsida; order Poales; family Poaceae; genus Zoysia; species Zoysia pacifica. Next base: position 472,660 of record BCLH01000015.1, read on the forward strand.
AATTTCCAAAGAGATTGCTGTGGATTTGACTTCTGCTTTGGTTCGGTCTTTGGGGAATACAATTCAGGGTGTCTTCGGGATCTGGGAAAATTTCATTGTGGTTTTACATAATTTTTCCTAATCCCTTCCTTTTGAGATGCTTAACTGAAGCAAAACCCTTAGGCCTGCATCTAATCAGGCAGTTTGGCATACATAAATAGAAGCTGATTTTAGCGATCAACGTTAACAGTATGGTAATTAGGGTTCACGATTAGGCTAGCAGGCTATGATTACTAAATGTTAGAACTAATTTGATGCTAATCCCGTTGGATCAACTAGCCAGAGACATGAACACCTATCGATCTTAAAGACTGACCTGAAAATTGTGAATGATCGATCGTGATGAACCAGGCAGTAGTGCTTCCCATCCTCCATAGAGCCCTAGAATCGGTCAGTTCAGATCTCAATATCTTCCTTGTGTCTCTGGATCGGTCGGGTCGTTAGGGGGCTGATCAGGGTGCCTCATTTTCTCCTCTGGCAACTTAGGTTCTGTTTGTAACACATAAATTTTACTAAAATCTCATAAAATCAGTTTAATTTTACAGAAAAAAATAGAAAAATAAAAAATCTCACGTTGTAATCAGAACTTTAGTGGCCAGTCCCTTAGAGCACCCACAACTTTGGAAAACATCGAAGCATGGTGCGGAAGAACCGATCTAGATACATTGTTGGAAGCGAACCGTAGTTGTCAGAATTCAAAATCGCACTCTTTGGTTCGATCCGAAGCGCACTGAGCGCAGTAAAAAATTAATTTTTCTGTTGAGATCACATCTCCACCACACAGAGGAGGGTGGAAGGGGAGAGGAAATAATAGTTAAATCTTTGGTAGAACCCACATACATTGTTGGCAACGAACCGAAAAAAAAGGTGAACCGACGCATGCTGGCTCGGTTCGGCGCACCACTGCGGCTGCCCTTAGGGGAGGCTGGTAACTGCAGTGAATAGGTTAGGAAAGCGGACCTGATCAGGAAGTAATTACCCTCATTATGACTTGGTCAAGTTTCCAGTCTTGAGATCAATCCTAACATGAAAGACATCGTATCTAGGTTACTGCGCTAGTAGTAACATTTTTATACGCCGCACACAACGCAACAAGGTAGATTTTGAAACTCAACTTTTGAAAAGCGAAATAGATGTGATGTACATATATTTTATTTTTAATAAACTCTAATGAAGTTTTAGAACTTGGATTTTACCTGGATTTTTTATTAATGTTGTTGAAAACTCCACTAACAGAAATTGCAAACTGGCAGCGCAAGCAGATTTGACGTCGTGATGAGTCAGCAAACTCTGCCGCATGACACCAGTCAACGACCGTACAATCTGCCGCGTGGCTGTAATCGGTGCGCCCTTCCCCGCATTGAAAGGCCACCGTTTGCTTTCAAAACAATCTTTTTACGTAGGTGTGTCACGTGTGTAGCGGCCGATAGCGATAGCACTTTTTTGATTGGTCGCATGTTGCCGCCTTTGTCTTTCCTTGCCGCGACGTGGAAGCTTCCAAGCTCCCTGGCGCCGCGCGGGCATGTGATGTGGTGGCTGCGCAAATATCGCCGCTTTCGCTGTCGGGAACGTTTCCCCGTCGCCTTCGTGAAGTAACTGTCGCCGATTAATTAAAAGAGGCTGATTTTAATAACTAAAGGTATACTCAGTACTACTTCAGTAAAAAAAAATTGATGTTTTTGATTTTTTAAATCATCGTTTGACCATTTATTTTATTAAAAAAATAAAAAAATTATAAAAATAAATAAGTCAATTTTAAAGTATTTCTAATAATAAATCATTTCACAATAAAATAAATAATATTTTCATAAATTTTTTGAATAAAACAAAAGATAAAATACCACTGCTTTTGCTGGACAGCAGCTGGACCCCTAAAGTCAAAACACTAGGAAGGAAGTTTTGGGACTGTTCGGAGACAATTAACATCTACAATTCGGGTGCAATTTTCAAATTTCTTTAGCGTGATTAAATTTTAGCATAGACATGCGTGTCACAGCAGAAGCAGATGTTGCCGTTGCCGCAGCTGATGTTTTTTAGGCCGTCCGCAGGAGCACAGCTGATGTTGAGCCATCACCACCTTGAATCAGATGAATAGAGCCGCGTACAGAACACCTGCACTGCCAAGCGATTAACGCTTTGCCCTACTTATTTTAACATTTTCGGGCCAAAAAAGTTGGCGTTCCCGCCACACCTGCCTTTCAAAATTGGCAAACTCTTCCGTGACCTGCAAAAAGGAATTTGACTTATTTTACGGTTTTAACCTATATAGCGTTGGGTTGTTTTGGGATGGAGGGGCCTAAAGCTGGGCAATCGGGCTGCCCGACATGGCCCGGTCATCTAACGGCATGGCTCGTTCAGACCCAGCCCTTAAAGGCCCGATGGGTCATGCAGAGCTTGTTGTGGTGTACTACGTACGTATACATCGGTGCTCATTACGTACGGTTTGCATAGGGACCCGTGGAGCTTGTTGTGGCGTATGCGCGTATACATCAGTGCTCATTAGGCTTTGTTGCAATGGCTACAAGTTAGGTGATTGAGTCGTTAGCAAAAAAGCAGCGGCTAATAATCAAGGATGACATGCATTGACCTCCATTCTGAGCAAGGGATCAATATAGTATTCCCCGAAATGAATAGGAGCGCTAAATCGAATTGTGAGCACCACCTTACAAGTATTTCGGGTTAGCCCTACACGAGACACCTCATCATTTTTTTCGTAGCGTAAGACATGATTCCATATCTGACTTCTTAAAATTTTAGACTCAACATGTTGCTCTGCTATTCAAGGGCTCGAAGTTCAGAACCTCCAAGCTATACAGAGGTAGTGTTTACGTGCAATAGTATTTTTTTTTTCCGAATGAAGGAAAGGGCCATGCCGGACTTGACGCGCTACGTGGCTAGGCATCATGCCTAGCTAGACCGGTCTAATCGAGTCGTGCGCAGGCTGGCTCAGCGAGCTTGCGGCTAGGCCTAGATATGGCCTGCTTCCATTTCTTCTGAGATTTTTTTTTCCCTCCCTGCGTTGAGCTTCTTCGTACTACGTGTTCTCCGCAATGTGTGAATCCGGTGTTCAGGTTTGAAGGGAGGTAATTCTGCGATTCAAAATGATTATCCTTCGTTCTTGATCCTTGGCGATACGAAGGTACAGCGACAACACAATTCTGGAGAATCGTTCCTTGTTTTTTATTCTGTGGCACTGAGTTGATAATTACTGGCGTGACTAAATACTAACACCACTACTCATACCTCTTTCATTAAAATTGCCCACATCTGCCATCTACCGTTAACCGCCTCGTTTGGGCCTAACACCTCCCGGAAGCTCTCCGACATAAGCTTGCTCCGATGCTGCTGCTGCCGGCTGACTAGCCGATCCTATCTTGTTTTTTTCGTGCTTAAGTAGCTGATCTTTGGTTTTTTTTTTTAATTTCTCCATTTGGTTTCAAGAAAATTTGATCTTTTGTTACCCACCCGACGATAATGTTTTTTCTGCTTAATCGGCTAGCTTTGTCTGTGATAACAAAGTAAATAGGGAGAAATTAAATCAATGTCAATCTGGAGGATTTGTTTTCTTTGTTCCGTCCTGCTAGTTTAGTTGGTCGTCATCACCACACTAGTAGACCTCTAAATACTTTTCGACTACATGCGACGACTAAGGCACATGTATCTTTGACTATGGAGTACTGCTGTACAATTTTGTCCGCTGCTGGGTTGAGTTTTCTCTCTGTTTTGTGCTTGGAGTAACCAGTGATAAATGAAGTAACTTGTGACAAATGAATAAATAGTATTGTTGTCTTCATATAAACAAAAGGAATAATAAACAGTTGTCCTTGGCTAGAAGATTGATCGATCTGTTCTACTCCTAGTTGCCACGAGTACATGTCCAGCACCAGAGAGTGGCGTCATGAACTCATTAGGGCATTGTTAGGCGAACGTAAAAAGTGATGAATCCAAGAAACGGCCATGCATGCCGGTAGAGCTGTTTTTACTGTTACCGATAGTTTTACCCATTATAGTACTATAGTACTCCGTAGTAACATAGAGTACGGTACTACCTGGCACCTGCTCCCCATTCCTCCTAATCAATCAACTAAGACCAAGGGAAGATCCACGGGCGAAGCTACCTTAGTTGGCAAGGGCCCCTTCGGTGTGGTGACACCAGCGAGTTCAGGTGCTGCCTTCGCCCCTGCTTCCTAGAACCAGCTACTACTTGGCTGAAGCGGTCTTGTGGGGTCCAGATTATAATAAAATAATATAAAGCAGCCGTCTGGCTCCGCGCAAAATTGATATTTTTATGAAAGAGAATCTCGCACGCTGCCGCCCTGTCGCTCCATACTTTCTAGGCCCATTCGCTGTAGCTTCAAGCAGCTGTGGCTGTGGCTGCTGCAAGTGTGATGAACAGTAAAAATACCAATAGCTTTTGGTTTTGCAGCTACGCTCGCAACAGTGATGGAGCTATAATACACATGTAGGATGGGTCGCAAAAGGTAAAATCTTGAGCGCAGAGTGCTGTAGCACTACAGTGGTAGCTAAAAACTGTTCGTTTTCTAAATCCCCAGGTGGGCCGGCTCACCCGGTCACCCACCTGCCTCCGCCACTGGCTCACGCCGCAAGATTACTTGGAGAGATGTATGGCTAGGCACGGTGCTGCGGAAGCTTATTCTTCCTAGTTGTTAAGTATTTGTGAGGATCCGAATATTAGATCGAGTCTCTGATTGTGTGGTAAATGGCCGGTGGCAGCTACGCTTTCGCCGTCAAAATTTTCCTTTGCCAGATGTACCTAAACAAGTTGCAGAGTAGATCCTGTTTGAAATCTAGAGGTTGGAAAGGTACGAGCCGGTGTTCTACACTTTCATCCATGACGACTTGCTAGCAATCTAGCACTGTGTACGTAGAAAAGAAAAGAGATGGCCACCAAACTTTTGTCGTATATATATCGTGTTGTATGAACTTGATCAGTTCCCAGCAAGTGGCGACGAGCAAAAATGTGTGTTAGATGGTAGGGTTTAGGTTCGCTGATTATAAGCTTCTTAAATATAATAGCACGTATACTCCCTTAGTAAATCCAACCAACCTCTTATTAAATGTTCAAGTACCTTGAATATATATATATATGTGTGTGTATCCTTGAGATAAAGAAACATACAGGTCTGAATATTTTCACCACAAAACACACATGTTTATTTCGACATACAATAACCAACACACGAACATCCCGTTACCTCCCCCCCCCCCTTCTCAAAATATACATATCAAGAGGAATAAGAGGCAACACATACGACATACATTCACCGACACGTACGATCGACTCACTACGTACAGTTTTTTATTTATTGATGTATTAAGAGGAATAAGGCAGCATGCAATAAGAGCTAGCTAGCCTTTCCTTATCAGACGACCTCGACATCGCCTGCTGGCTCTGCAGCACCTCGGTTATTGCCCCAGTTCCAGAAGAAGAAGCAATTGTTGTTGCTGCTGTTAGATGTGCAGGTTGAATATGCCTAAGTAATCGAACCAGAGATTGGAAACTGAAGATCGTATCTTAATTTTGAACTGTCATTTTCTCTGAATTTGATGTTTTTGAGTTTTTTTTAAGTGTTCTTGCCACCTAGGGCTAGATGAATCTTTTTTTATGCTTGACAGTGCCTCTTGATTGGGTTTTATAGACAAATTCTCTTAGGAGGTGAGCTGCTTCTCTCTCTCATGTTTTGCCCTTCTTTTATACGCACTGCCGCACGGAGAGCACCCTTTAATGTAATCTACAAGCTTTCAATCAAAGCTTTTAAGTTTAGATCAAAAATGGTGACTGGTAGTTAACCAGCCTCATTCACATCAAAACCGGTTTAGTAAACTAGTTTAGCTGTGATTTAATTTCACACTAACAGTTGCAGCATCTCTTGGCGTCGTCTACCGTGAAGTAGATGAACAGGGCCGCGAACAACAACACAACAATTACAGGGATGGGAATGATGTAGTCGTACATAGCCGCGTCAGCAGCAGGTGATTTCTTCACAGAGATAATGCACGGCCGTTAAAAAAAAGAGGGCAGTGCTTAAGTAGGGTACACTAGCGATCGAGTTGTAAATCAGAAATGTATATAAAATTATGAGAAACACTGTAAAAGTAATTATGTTGCCGAAGACGTTTGAGCCTTGATGATCAGGAGGAAGAAGCAGGTATGTTGCAGAAGTCGAAGTCGCCGGCCGCCGGGGGTGCAGGTAGCTAGCTAGCTATGCGCAATGGTAGCGATGGCGGAAGCTAGACAACGTACTTCCTCCGTCCGGGTTTTGATCAATTGGGATGGAACAACCTCTGTTATTTTTTGTTGAAAGGGATGAGGTGAGCTATTTTTTTTTTACTCGGCAGGAGGGATGAATGAAGTATGAGGCTGCTCCAATTTTTATTTGGATGGATGAGTGAGGATGAAAGTTCAACTGTAGATATATACCTCCTCTGATTTTAAAATATTAAAATATTAATACAGTTAACTTTTAACAATAATTTTGATCATTCATCTTATTTAATTATTTTAAATTATTAGTTGTATCTCAAATATTACTAATGATAAAATAAATTATAATAAAATATATTATATTAATTATATTTTTAATAAAATAAAAAAATTAATTTTAATATTAAAAATCAACCGTATTAATATTTTAAAACCAAAAAAACTACACTGAAAATGAATAAGATTCCTAGAGTTTCACTACTACTAGTAGTAGTATGCTTTGCTGGATCGAAGCCCTGTCACGGTAGTCAACTGACACGTAGTACAATAACTCGAGGCCAAATGCGACGCTGCGTGGGAAAAAGCAGTGCGAGCTCGGGAGCGGAGGCACGAGGAGCGAGCGCGAGGTTAGGGGCAGCCGCGTCCGCTCGTCTTCGGTGGATGGAGCTGCGCCGGAATATGAGGGAATATTCGGCTCAGGCCATTTCTTTAGTTGTCTCCGCGTGGATAGTCTGCCCATGTGCATTGGCAACGAAAACCAAACAAAAGCTAGAAGTTCTTATAATAACGGACAGAGGAAGTACTGTTCAGGATCTGGTGCACGGTTGCCTACTGTGATGAACACCCAACTCCTGGCGCTCATGGCTTATTGCTACCGCTGCCTATTACTGTATAATGACCGCGTATAAAATTCTGAGAAACCTCGTAAAAAATCAATCTCAGACAACCACTGAATATAGATCTGAAAAATCTTATTAAAAATCAATCTTAGATTACCACAAAGAATAGGGGTTTTCGTAGGCATCATCAGATCTAACCTAATAAATAATTATTATTAACTCGAAGCACTGTACTAACCCTCTAAAATATAATATTTCACACAGCCCCCTACTGCGAGCCATTGGATTTCCTCAATCCAACGTCCACTGTCAGAGCTTCATCCCCCACAACACGGCGGACCGGCCGATCCGGGCGGCCGACGGCGCCCACGCCTGGTACAAATACCGAGCTGGCCCCGTGCTCTGGGCGTGCGCGGCGAGCAAGCCTGTCCGGCCAGCGACTCATTGTGTGATGATGGGCTGCCGAGCTTAGGTGCGACAAGCACCATATTGTCCAAGTAAGAAGGGTCAAAATCAGATTAGGATTCTGTGGACGGCGCCCACGCATCGCTACGTAAACGTGGTGGGGCCCGGACGTGTGGACGTGCGGTGCGGCCGCTTGATGCCGGCGCAAGCCGACACTTATGCGTGGAATATATAAATGGAGCAGCCAACCACTTATTCTTTCTTGATCCGCAGAAAGGTGACTGTTGGATGGCACTTAGGCTCTGTTGAGTTGTTGTGAATTTTTTTTTGTTTGTTTCTGAACTGCTCCGTATGCGTTTTTTATTTTGAAATTAATTGGACCGTTTCTCCTGAGATTTTCACTGTTAGAGATCGTGATCCAGATCAAAATTAACTTCAGGTGTACTGCGAGATTTATTGCAGAACAATGATACACACAACCATCATGCCCGAGTAGCACACACAACCAGCGTAAACGTCCGGATACACTACACCGATACACACAACCACGTGCGGAGGGACTCCCGCATCTATTCGGTACGTAGTGGAGCCTCGAATTAGACGAGCTCGACTCCTGCTGGCTCTGCGGCGCCTCCGTTGTGACCCCACCAGTTAAAGAAGCAGCACCTGTTGTTATTGCCACACCTGATCGCCGGCTCCTCTCTGTTACAGCAGCAGGGCAGAACCGCGTACAAAACGCTAGCCACGGAAATCACAGCTACAAAGCTGATGATGACGTAGTCAGCCGCTTGCGCCTGCTGCTCACTAGTCTTCATAGTGATGTTGCATTGCTATTAAAAAAAGAAGGCAGCAGGAGTAAATTAATCAGAAATGATCAGAAATGAAAAATAAATGGACAGTTTAAAAGTGATTGGATTGGAATATACGAGACGAAACTACGTACCTTGCACAGAAACTTCTTGAAGGTAGTGTTGATCTCGTTGACGTCGTGATTCTTGTTCCGGTTCGCATCAAGCTCATGCCGGAATGTCTTCTCAAGGTCCGCGTCCATCTTCTTCGTGCAACAACTCAAGCCCGTGATATTGCAGAAAGGAAGTGCTTCGGGAAGCATAGTAGGAGAATTACCTAAAGAGAAAACGTAGAGGATGGCGTTCATGATGGATATCACAAACACAAAAAACGAAACAGATGGCAACGCCTCTCTTACCATTGGCACAAAACGCTGTTGCAGGATCGAAGTTCCTTCCCTCCGGCGGTATGATCTCGCCGGAAGTCGCACCACCGGCTATCAGAAAGAGAAAGAGGAGCGCAAAGTGTTGGGCAAGCATGTTTGTGCCCGGGGTGTTAGGAATTGATCTCCACCTGTTTTAGCCCAACAGCTTTAATGAGCCCTTGACCTAATCGCGCCTTGATCGGAGGCGCCCAGCCCATTATGGTTGGTGGGCCCCTGTCACCAGCGTCACAATAAATAGAGGTGGGGGGCTGGCCGAAACTCATGACCTAAGTTCATCCGTACCGCCGCACCCCATCGACATCCCTAAACCCGATATGTGAGGGAGCGCTGTGCCGACGGGAAGCGCCACCGTCACGACGACCGCCGCCACCGAGAGATCGACGACATCGCCGTGACTCCAACGCCACTGCCCTCTTCACCGACCGACGCTGCCCAAGCGCAGAGGATCGCATCAACAAAGGGGCAGATGGTCGGATCATCTTCCTCGACTCCGGCGATCGGATCCGAAGGTATTGATCACTTCCGAACCACAGATCTATTACCAACACAGATACTCTCGGATCTACACTCCTAGACCCAGAGAAAAGATTACAACATTGGCATCAGAGCTAGATCTAGGAGTGGATCCCGACGAGTATGGAAAAACTCGCCGAAACCCAACCCGCGAGCAAAGATCTGAAAGAAAAATTGTAGCCACGAGCTACACTGTGGCGGATGTCTAGAGCTCCGCAAAAGAACATGCAAAAAAGAAAAGAACAGCAGCCGCGAAAGAACCGCAAAAAAAAAGAAGGAA
>BCLH01000015.1:482533-501294 GCA_001602315.1 Zoysia pacifica
GTGCAACTGTTGCTGCATGCCGCGCGACGCGCTCGCCGCAAGAGCTCCGGGCAACGAGTGAAACCGAGAAAAGAGGAGAAATGAGTTAGAGTTAGGGTTGAAAACACCTCCATCCCTTTTGTACCTCCGAAAAATGAGCGCATCCGTCCGATCTCAATCCAACGGTTCAGATCGCGCGATGGCTAAATGAGGCTAGATTTGGCCTAAGAGGGAGAGTGAAATTTTGGCCCAAGCCCAGGTTAGCTTACCCGAATTGCAACAGGCCAATGGGCCAGGCCGAATTTCAATTTCGGCCCAAAAGAAAAGTTTTTTTATTTCTTTTTCAGAGGCATTTTTAATTGATTAATTAGGTAATTTTTTTACCTAATTAAATATGTTAAAATTTGAACCAACGAGATAATTTTAACAGAACAGAAAAATAAAGTAAATGCTTCTAAAAATTAAAAAAAATTTGTTTTCCGCTGCGTACTTCAAAGAAATTATTTTTATTATTAAATTCAAACCAACGGGAGAATTTAATTTTGGAAAAATAGTAATAAATTTCAGATAATTATGATATTGTTATTTTCTGACCAACGTTGATAATAACAATATTATAATTTTTTGTAATTGACATTTATATATTTTTTCTATTTCTGCCCAACGGTGATGTAGATTTAATGTATAATATAAAATTGTGTGTCATATTTTGACTAACGTTGAAAATAAGACATATAATTTTACTGTTTTTTATGTTCTCACTTTATTTGATTTGTTTTCAGGCGGATACAACTTAATGAGTTGTATCAAAGAGATACCCACTCTCAAAGGCGACAACTATGGAGAGTGAAAGAAAAAGATAGACCTAGCGTTTATCTTGGCTGAGGTGGACTGAGTCCTGACTACAGCATGTCCCACTGAGCCTGAGGAGCCAGTGAGAAAAGAGAATGAGACTGATGCTGCTTGGCAGACAAGACAGAGGGATTTTGCTTCCTTAAAGATGTCCTATAATCTTGAGCATAGGAAATGGACCACAGCCAACAAAAAGTGTATGGCTGTGATAAAGAACACGATTGAGCCTGCAATTGTGGGTTCAATCGCAAAGTGTGACACCGTTACAGAGTACATTGAAAGAATAAAGAGTCAGTTTACTGGCTCTTCAAAGACATACGCCACACAAGTCATTAGACGACTTGTGAATGAAAAGTACTCTGGTGACAACGGTGGCATTAGAGAGCACATACTGAGAATGAGCAACATGGCATCGAAGCTCAAACCAATGGATCTAGGTCTCAAGTATACACTCCTTATCCATTTGATTTTCACTTCTTTGTCAAAAGAGTTTGAAACGTTTATTGTCAACTACAATATGCAACCCGAGTCTTGAGACTTGAAAAAGTGCATAGCAATGTGTGTGCAAGAGGAGGATAGAATTAAAGCTTCACATGGTGGTTCTATCAACTATGTGAAGGATAACAAAAGAAAACACTTCAACAACTACTCCTCAAAGAACAAGAGAAAAAAAAACACTTCAACAACTACTTCTCAAAGAACAAGGGAAAAACTCCTGTCCATCAGCCTCAACAGAATAAATTTGCAGTGGACAAAGATCAGTGCCTTCACTGCAAGAAGACGGGACACTACAAGAAGGACTGTCCCTCATATCTAAAGATGATCATGGCAAAGAAAGGTGAGAACATTATTACCTTTATAAATGAATCTCTATATGTGTAATATTCGAAATCTACTTGGTGGATTGACTCTGTAGCAACTGTTCATGTTGCTAATTCATTGCACAGATTTCGTTCGACGAGGACTACGCAAAGAAGAGAAAGATGCATTAAAGTTACAAACGGAGTCCAAACTGAAGTTGAAGCCGTTGGCGATCTTTCATTAGAGCTAGCTAATGGCTTCATTCTTATACTTAGAGATATTCTTTATGTACCTTCTCTACAGAGGAATTTGATTAGTGTTTCATGTTTGGATAATGATGGTTATGATTGTCATTTCGGAAATGACAAGTGTGAAATAAAGTTTAATAAAGAATGTGTTGGTTTTATCATCTTACAAAATGAGCTTTATTTGCTATCATTACGTGATGATGTGAATGCCGTATGCGATAATGATAATGTTACATGCGAAATAAAAGAATCCTCGTCAATGAATGAAAATAGAAAACGAAAAAGAACTCTAGATGAGTCGTCCAAATTATAGCACTGTCGTTTAGGCCATATTTCGAGGGGGAGAATAGAAAGACTAGTTAAGAATAATATTCTTCCTCCACTAGAGTTCTCAGACTTAGAACAATGTCGAGATTGCATTAAAGAAAAATACGTAAAGAAAATTAAGAAAGATGCAAAAAGAAGCACAGGAGTTCTACAAATTATTCATACGGATATTTGTGGTCCCTTTTCTGTGAAGAGTATAGATGGTTATGACTCGTTCATAACATTTACAGATGATTACTCCTGATATGGATATATTTATCCAATTAAAGAAAGAAATGAAGCCTTAGATAAATTTAAGATATTTAAGTCTGAAGTTGAAAACTAACACGATTTAAAGATAAAGATAGTCCGATCTGATCGTGGGGGGAGTACTACGGTCGGCATACCCCGTATGGACAAGTCTCTGGACCTTTTACAAGGTTTCTACAGGAAAATAGAATAGTAGCCCAGTATTCTACACCGGGCGAACCTCAGCAAAATGGAGTAGCTGAAAGACGCAACCGTAACTTGATGGATATGGTGCGAAGTATGATGAGCTATTATACACTGCCATTGAGCTTGTGAATGGAGGCGTTAAAAACTGCCATTCATATTTTCAACAGAGTACCAAATAAGTCGGTGCTAAAAACACCGTACGAATTGTGGACAGGTAAAGTTCCCTCGTTAAATCACTTACAAGTGTGGGGGAGCCCAGCTGAAGCTAAAGTATTTAACCCAAATCTTAGGAAACTAGATCCCAAAACTGAGAGTTGCCATTTTATTGGTTACCCAGAAAAGTCAAAAGGTTATCGTTTCTATTGTCCAGACAGACATACAAAGTTTGTAGAAACGAGACACACTGTCTTCTTAGATGATGAGATGATGAGGGGAGCATGGTAGCTCGAGAGATTGATCTTGAAGAGAAACGGGCGTATGCGCCCACTCCGATGAATCAAGAGCCATTCTTTACACTACCTGCTGTCACTGCACCGACAGTGCGAGACACTGTGGTGCAAGCACCTGTTATTGTTTCTTCTGTGGCAACAATGAATGAAAATGAGGAACCTGTTTCTCAGGATCCAATAGAACCTATTGTCACAGATGAGGGGGAGCAAGAACAGGCTCAAACAGAAAATGTACAGAATGAGGAGGCCCCGAGAAGGTCTTAAAGAATAAGAAGATCAGCTATTTTTGATGAATATGAAGTTTATCAGACAGAAGAATTTCAAATAGAGGATGATCCCACCTCATTTGAAGAAGCTATGAGAAGTGAAAACTCTTCAAAATAGCTTAAGGCCATGAAAGAAGAAATGAAGTCTATGAAGGCTAATAAAGTCTGGAACTTGAAAGTAATTTCCAAAGGAGCCAAAACAATAGGCTGTAAATGAGTCTACAAAACAAAACTCGACTCCTAAGGGAACGTAGAAAGATATAAAGCACGACTCGTGGCAAAAGGCTTTACTCAAATAGAAGGGATTGATTACAATGAGACCTTTTCTCCGGTCTCATGTAAAGATTCTTTCAGAATCATAATGGCACTAGTGGCTCATTATGATTTAGAGTTACATCAGATGGATGTAAAGACAGCATTCCTAAATAGGAATTTGGAGGAAAATGTTTACACGACACAGCCGAAAGGTTTTGTTATGTAAGGAAGTGAGAAAATGAGATGCCATCTAAAGAAATCGATTTATGAGTTAAAGCAAGCTTCAAGATAATGGTACTTGAAGTTTGACAGCACGATAAAGAAATTTAGGTTTAAAGAAAATATTGAGGACAATTGTGTTTATTCAAAGTTTAAAGATAGGAAGTTTATCTTTCTAATCCTGTATGTGGATGATATCTTACTAGCTAGTAGTGATGTCAGTCTACTACTGGAAACAAAGAAAATTTTGTCCTCTAACTTTGACATGAAAGATCTTGGTGAAGCTTTATTCGTTTTAGGAATCGAAATTCACCGAGATAAAAACAAAGGGGTATTGGGACTGTCACAAAAGGCATACATAGAGAAAGTATTAAAGAAATATAGTATGCATAAATGTAGTCCATCACCTGCACCTATAGTTAAGGGCGACAGATATGGGGAATTTCAATGTCCTATGAACCAATATGAGATCGATCAAATAAAAGCGGTTCCATATGCTTCAGCTGTCGAAAGCTTACAGTATACTCAAGTATGTACACGTCCTGACTTAGCATTTGTTACCGGGTTACTTGGCAGATTCCAGAGCAATCTTGAAATAGAGCATTGAAAATTGATAAAGAAAGTCTTGCGTTATTTGCAAAGAACAAAAGGTCTCATGATGACGTACAGAAAATCAGATTCACTCCATATAGTGAGGTATACAGATTCTGATTATGCGGGAGATGATAGAAAGTCTACATCCGAATATGTGTTTACTCTCGCTGGAGGAGCTATTTTGTAGAAAAGCTCAAAGCAAACCGTCACTACATCGTCCATAATGTATGCCGAGTTTGTTGCATGTTACGAGGCTACGGGGCAGGTGAACTGGCTTAAAAAGTTTATACCCGGTTTAAAAGTGGTTGACGACATCTATAAACCACTTAAATTGTACTGCGATAACGAACCCGCAGTAACGTATGCACACAACAATAAGTCAAGTGGTGCTGCCAAACACATTGACATAAAGTACTATGTTGTGAAAGATAAAGTTCGAGATCAAATCATAAGTCTTGAGCATATAAGCAACGCAAAGATGCTAGCGGATCCGCTTACTAAAGGCTTACCACCCAGAGTATTTATTGAACATGTTGCCGGCATGGGTTTAACAGAAAGCCTGTGATTTCTAAACTAAAAGATGGCCCAAAATGTATAGTAACTATTTTAGAACAGAAAAATGTATTGTAGCTGTTAAGTCTATCGGCGATTGACCGTGACGATGAGGCAGTTCTATGCATTAATCTGTAATGAAATGAGTAAAGTTAAAAGTAATAAAGATAAAAGTAAAAAGTGAGATCAAGGGAGAGAATGTTAGGAATTGATCTCTACCTGTTTTGGCTCAACGGCCTTAATAGGCCCTTGACCTAATCGCGCCCTGATCGGGGGCGCCTAGCCCATTATGGCTGGTGGGCTCCTGTCGCTAGCGTCACAATAAATAGAGGTGGGGGGTCGGCCGGAACTCATGACCTAAGTTCATTCGTACCGCCGCACCCTACCGACATCCCTAAACCCGATCTGTGAGGGAGCGCTGTGCCGACGGGAAGCGCCACCGCCACGACGACCGCCGCCACCGAGAGATCGACGATGTCGCCGTGACTCTAACGCCACTGTCCTCTTCACTGACCGACGCTGCCCAAACGCAGAGAACCGCATCAACAAAGGGGCAGATGGCCGGATCATCTTCCTCGACTTCGGCGACCGGATCCGAAGGTATTGACCACCTTCGAACCACAGATTTATTACCGACACATATACTCTCAGATCTACACTCCTAGACCCAGAGAAAAGATTACAACACGGGGATCAGGTGTCTACGCAGTGGTGCCGGGTTGGAGGGTTGAGGGTTCTATACGCGAGACGTACCAAGCGTGCGACCGAGCGAATCGACGAGTGGGATCAACTTCTTGCTTACAGCAAGGAAAGGCTTTACGGCAGAAAGATTCTCACTCTATCACCAATGCTTTTGATTCTGGCGCCTTTTGATTTTCTGTAAGAAATTCCCTGCGGACCGTCCGCAAAAGCCCCGGCTCGCAGTGAATTTTTCTCCGCGGACGATGGTGGTGCTGTGACGTTTCCAGGGCGAAAAAGTTCTTGTGGCTTGAGCGCCGGCTATCGCCACGAAAAAGGGAGAGCACGGCAATCTGTGGTGGGACCGCCATAGCTTTTGTGGCTTCTCTCCTCCGTGGACAGGTTGCTACTATATGTGTCTCGCAGCTCGCACAAGGCACAACTGCGCAGCATCCGAAGTGGCCTGCCGCATCAGCCCGCATACGACCGCTTTTGCTTCGCGGGTTGCCGTACGCCTTGCTTTGCAAGCCGCAAGTCACGAAAACTGATCAATACTATTGCAAAATGGCCGGAGTTTAAAATCACCGTCACAAAAGATTTGGAGCGGCCAGATACCATTGGAAGCTCATTTCAGCTGGAAATTACCATTCCGTTACGTTTTTCATCCAAATGGAGCTCAAATCACATTAATGTATAGAGAGAAATTTTAGAATATCTTTTGCCAAACTTTAGGAACTAACAGAATAATTTTAAAAAAAATTGAAATGCACCACATATCCTTAAACTATTCTATTTAGGTATAGCCATCTAAATCCCTAAACTCTTAAAGTGATTATCTAGGTCCTTGAACCATTTTGATATAGTCATCTAGATCTCTTAACTCTTAAAGTTCTTGAATAATTAAAAGGTATATGTCTAGATCCATCTAGATCCCTTAATAAATTAAAAAATGTATATCTAAGTCCATACCTTTCATAAGTGAAACAACTGATATTGGCCATGCCAATATGGACGATGAGTCACGATATCTAAGTCCACCTCACCCACAAGCTCACGCCGGTTGGATCCATTTGTGCTGGCCGCCTCCCCCAAGAGCTCATGCCTGTCGCATCCACTCCCACGAGTCATGTCCTAGCAAGCTCGTGCCGGTCGTTAGATCCAGTCATGTTGGCCTCCTCACTCATGCCGCCTCGGCCCTCATTGCCTCGAGTCGCTGCTTGGCTTGACCTCACCGATAAGTGTCTCGATGAGCAGACAGGCATGCATGTGAATATCAGGTATTCACGGATAGTGGGTGTAGGTAATATTTCCTGTCCATGACAGATATCAGGCATGATCATGAAATTCATCTCGTGGATATGGCACTACTTCAACATGCGGCTGATGTCATGTTTGCGGAGCTAATCGCATCGGTGTGATCACACACAGTTGTGGATCGAGCTGAGTTCTTCGCTCTCCCCGATCATCCTCTATATCAATGACTTCCACGAAAATAGGATTGTGAGAATAGAACATAGCCAACAATCTTTTTCTATTAATTTGTAAAGTCAACAATTAATGCACGCCGTCCACACTGGCACAACCATATTGGATTTTCCTTGCTGATCAAGGGGCATGGACCGGGATATATGCCTCTTAATTAGGTCAAGGATCTAAATGGTCACTTTAAAAATTTAGGACTCAGATGATCATACCAGAAAGTTTTAAGACCTAGATGGTCAGGTAACTAGATGAACATAGCCAAATAGTTTAGGGACCTGTATAATTTTAATTAACTTGACTAATATAAGATTTATATTTCTAGATTCATCATACAAATATTTTTATAATACTGTATTATTAAAGTTGATTAAATTTATAAAAAACATTGATAAAAGTCATAGTCAACAAATCTAAAAATAAGCTTATCCTGCCATAGCTTGAACCAAAAAGAATGAATGTGTTTTATCTAACTTTTTTCCTATTTTAAAAAATTATTAATTCCAGAGTTAACTAATGGATATGGAAAGAGGGGTAAACGTTGTGTTCGTTTATGGCCACGGAAATCACAGCTACAAAGCCGATGATGACGAGTCAGCCGCTTGGGCCTGCTGCTTACTAGTCTTCATAGTGATGTTGCATTGCTGTTAAAAAAAGAAGGCAGCAGGAGTAAATTAATCAGAAATGAAAAATAAATGGGCAGTTTAAAAGTGTGCCTCTAATTTTTGTATATAAAGTTCTGAGAAAATCTGTAAAAATAATCAATCTTACACAACCACTGCATAAAATATAAGATGCCCCCATTGCCACTCCTTAACCTACTTTGCATAAAACTCCCTAGAACAAATTACATAACTTGTTGACGATGCCGTTGCCATTGCGCCCCGTGTGCCCATGTTGCCGAAAACAGGAGGACGCCGAACCGCCGACCTTGATGAGGAAGAAGAACGAAGAAGCTACACAACATACGTACGGTGGAGTAGCCATGCAACAAGCGCAAGAAGAAGGAGACGACCTCGACCACGTCAAGAGAACAAGTGTAGACCATGGACAACGGCATGCAGGAGATGGGGGAGAAGGGAAGAGGGATAAGTGATTCGATTGTTTTCTGTGACGCTTTCGTGAAAGCACGTGCAAGCTAGCATCATCCCGCTGCTAGTGCTTTTTACGTTTCTTTGTTCCATGGCAGCTTCATCCCCAGACCGCCGCCCCATCTTCGTGCAACAAGCAAGTCAAGGAGGCGGGGTTGAGTCAACTCATACGAAACAATTGCATTGTCGCGTAGCGGTAACGGCAACAGCACCGACATTAACACGTATGGATCAGTACTATTCCTACCACAGTACTGTACACATACTCGTACACGTACACAGAACCTGCGGCGGGACGTAGCCATGTTTTTCCTTAATTTCCTTCAAAACAAATGTCAAGCACCGATGCCACAGTCTCTATGGATCCGTCCCTATCATTTCAAAGAAGTTACTACCATGTGCAGTCACGCGTCTACCACTAGAGGTTTACGTCATAGTAATTTCACTGGAGTCATTTCAAAAAATATAAGTAGGAAGAAATTTTCTTCGTTCCAAATGGGACCTAACTTTTTCTCGCTTTGCAGGCTTGCGGATTAATCCTGGTCGTGCATTTTAGAAAAACGGATTAGGTACGTGATTAGTCAATGTGTGCAAAAAAACTGGCTCCTTTGGTGAATGCTGACCCGCTTTCTATGGCCTGCTAGCTGTATATTTCACTGTAATAGAGCACAGTCAAAGAGTAAGAGAATCAAATAATCAAAATTGATATTAGAAAAATCATTGGCGACGATAATTTAGGAAACGAGAAACTATCAGTTTTGACTTTCAGACATAATGTTTGCTTTTCATCTTATTAAAAAATTTATGAAATATTATTTATTTTATCATAAATTATTTAATCATTAAAGTGGGAGCATAATTTCAACCTGTTCGTACATCTTTAGTAGTATTATAGTAGCATACAAGTGGATGTCGCATGCATGGAAGTAGGTGGCTGCAGGTGTACAAAACAGGTACGCACAACACGTAGTCAACACTTCACAAAACCCATAAACAACGGAGGGGCGCAGACGCACCTCGACTTACACATTGCAGGACTCGTAACATAGAGAACATGATACACACATCACTAGCATCCGTTTACAGTACACTCATAACCAACACGCAAACAACACTATCGGACGCAAATATCACTATATATTGACGAGCTGGACATCTGCCTGCTCTGCGCCGCCGTTGGTGCCCCACCAGTTGAACAGGCAGCACCGATTGTTGTTCGCGCAGCTCATGGACGGGTCGTCTCCCTTGCAGCAGATGGATAGTCGCGTACACGACGTAAATAATGGCGATTATAGAGACCAAGCCGGCCACTATGTACTGGTAGATCGTTGCGTCAGCCGCCGCCGTCGCGTGCTTATTAGCTGTCGTAGAGACATTGCATGGCTGAAAAAAGAAAAGAAAAATTTAATAGTCCTAAGTACTCCTAGCTAGGAGCGTGAAAAATTCATATTTGAATGGTGTGTGATATCGCGTTGACTTGACGTACGGTGAACAGTGTGTTCTTGTTCCGGGCAGCGTCAGGTGCACGCTTAAAAACCATCTCAAGGTATGAATCCATCACCCTCGAGCAACAGGCCGGTGATCAGCCTGTGGTACCTATTACCTCCGTCATAATAGAAGTGTTTATTTTTAAGTTTTGTTAACTACAACTTTGATCAATAATTTTAATAAATTTAATTAATTTTAATAATATAAATTATATATATTATAAAACTATTTTTTGATGAATTTATAATTACAAATATTAGTTTTTCAAATTTAATCGAACATATAAAAATCATTAGTTAAAATTGTAGTTAAAAAATTAAAAATAAACTTTTATTTAGACGGAGGAAGTATCACAGAAAGTCAGAGGTTCGTGAAGGATCAGAGGAGCCTAGCCTAGAATGAAAACGTACAACACATCATGGGTGTTCAGGATGGACAAACGGAAGAAACAGATGGCAACGCATATCGTACCATTGGCGCAAAACCGTGCTGCAGCGCCGGCGCTGGTTCCCTCAGGCGGTCTCTCGGACGAAGCCTGGCCGAGCGCCGTGTGTGGCGTCTCCTCTGCGTGGCACTAATAACACGCGCTTTTGAAAAGCAACACAAGAGATTATACATAGCACAAAGTTGTTTTGTCGCGCTCACTTACGTCCACGTCGTCTGGAATTCGCCCAGCCGTTGGACTTTGATAATTGCGCGCATGGCTCGTCGTCCTTATCCTCCTTGTGGTCATCAGATTTTCACCTACGCCTCAAATTGAGATCGTTGGCAGTCGACTGCTGATCGCGGCCGCGTGGGACTCGCTAATTAATTAAAAAGTTTATCACTGCTGTGTCCGAGTCTCGTCACGTGAACAGCAATAGCAACGCGCCGCTGCTCGTGGCACCGGGCAATGGCATAGCCCCGTAAGCTTGCCCCAACCCTCCAGCACCGCCTCCGCGCTCGCCTGCCGCTGCTTCAGTCGCCACTTCTCGCTCGACGTCGACGCGCTAGCTGCTGCCGTGTCGATCGGCTCCGTCGTGGACGCGCACGAGCTGCTCGAAGCCGACGACGTTGAGATGGTTTTCGACAGTCGCCGGTGCACGCCTAGGAAGACGAAACGAATAGGTAAAGAGCCGTTGTTTCATGATCTCAATCCACCTTCTTCGTTGGGTTTCAATCTCCGGGAAATGAGAGAAAAACGAAAAATGAGGGGCTCTTTTCCTTATCAAAACGAGGATATCCCTGGCCCAACCTTACTGCAATCCAGGCCTTTGAGCACGATGAAAATAGGAAGGCCTAAGCTTGGCCCATTAGTACGGTGAAAACAAGTCTCAAGCTTAGCCTAATTTTCATTAATTACCACTATGACCCAACCTTAATCCTATAGATGGATAAACAGGCCGCACAACGTTAGCTAGCCCGATGGTTGTATGTAAAACTACATCGTTGTGGTTGAAGACTCGTAGGACATGCTTGTAGCATACCTGCATAGTTTAAAAAGTTGTTCGCAGATCTCATGCATGCTGCTGCGCATGATCTCATACAGTCGTTCGCAATCTTGTGCCACTGACGAAAGGCGTGCAGCTCTAACAGAGAAATGGAATCATTAGACATGGAATAGTGGAGGCCGAACAGATGTTTTGCTTTGAGATTAAAATTGATAGGTGTCTAATAGAGGACAGAGGTCTCTCAGAGATTAGAATTGACAGTGTATAATAGAGGACGGAGGTCAGGAAGCCTGCAGCTAGGAGCTGGGCGTGAAAGGTCTCGAGGAAGGTCCCGTTTGATAGGGTTTCTCGAGGAGATTTTTCGTTGGCTTTAGGTGAAGCCGTACCAAACTGGTACGGGTGAAGCTGATTTTTCTTTTTCTTAGGGAGAAGCCGCACGTTGAATCAGGAAGCCGCAAAAAGAAGGCTTCTTAGGCTCTCCCATCATACTACTACGTGGCATCGTATATCCGTTGATGCCCCTTGCCCCTCCTACCAAATCTTTCACAACCGAAGAAAAAAAAAAGCTTCCTCGCAGGTGACCAGCGATTCCCTTCCGACAACTCGACTTCTCACCGCGACCAGCGACAAGGCGGCTCCCTGGCGACCTCAGCCGCACCCGATAGAGGCCAAGCACGCTCGTCTCGTCAACGCGCGATCGCGTATCTGTTTCATAGGCGACCAACGAGAGGCGGGTTCCACACCGGCGGTCAGGCGGAGACTTCAATCGGGTGGGCGCAATGATATGCTTCCGGCGAGGTACGACTACAAACGAGGGAGCCGATCGACTCGGACACAACGAGGGCACGACTACAAACGTTCAGCGGGGTACGACTACAAACGGACGAACGCTAAAAGGCTTGGTAACTGAACAGACTTTTTGAATTCAAATTCAAGGGTATCATGGACATTTACCTATATTATCCTCTTCTAAAAATAAAAGAAGTCACAGGTAAAATCTCCCTTTACCAAATATTTTTTTAAGTGTCAGAACCGAAGCTAGAGAAATCTCTTTTCTAAAGAAACCAAACTAAAGTCGTTTTTAAAATAGCTGAAACCTTAGCAAACAAGGCCGAAGTCTCCCTTAATCACATGCTCTAGGTCTCTCAGAGAAAGTCTGCATACCCTGTATTCCTGTACTTTTTCCCGAGGGATAGTCCTACATGCGGATCGTGCATTCGTGCACGTCCCTGGACGCCCCCTCCTATGCCCACGCGTCCGCTAGGCTTGACGGGCATTTCCCCTTGGATTTTTCTCTACGCTGTGGCCTGGGGGCCTGGCTGCCTCTCAGAACGTGGGATGTCACTGTCCCACTGACGGGGACGTATCTATCGCCGATTAATTAAAAGAGGGTGATTTTTACTAACTACTGTAGTACAGTCCAGTGCTATGTCGATCGCTAAAGTGAAAATGTAGGAAAGATGTAGTCAGGCAAAGCGCGTGCCCTCCGTGACCTGCTCGATCGTACAAGCCATAGAATAACAGCACACAACATTGAGGTCGAAGGAACTTGCCGGTATAGTCCATACAGATCTGGAGTATTTTTTACACCCCACCAGATCACAAAACAGTACAGACGCGTCATAAGTTTATTTCGACACATACTGAATGGCCCAAGGTTGAGGATGGTTGGAGACCAAAATCGCGAAAATTGTTTCAAATCGAAAAATTAAAATTTAAATGAAATATTACAGTAAATTGATCGGTTTTTCGGGTTTATTAGCCGATTTCTCTAGTTTATTGATCGGTTTTGTCGGTTTTCAGATTTCAAATTTAAAAACCACAGGTTTCACTGGTTTATCGACCGGTTTATCAGTCGGTTTTATCGGTTTTCAAAATTTCAAACTTTATTAAATTTTTAAATTTTTAAAAAATTTTAAACCGAAAATCAGACCGAACCAGTTTCATCGAAAATCGTAAAAACTGACTAGTTTTGACCGGTTTTGTAAACCCTAAATTGCCCATAGAGCTTGTCATGGTGCCGATCGAGGGCCCATGGAGCACAAACACTGCCCATGGAGCACAATGTTTCTAGTAGTGGCTGTTGTAATCTTTTCTCTGGGTCTAGGAGCGTAGATTCGAGAGTTTCTGTGTCGGTAATAAATCTGTGGTTCAGAAGTTGTCAATACCTTCGGATCCGGTCGCCGAAGTCAAGGAAGACGATCCGGCCATTTGCTCTTTGTCGGTGCGGTCCTCTGCGCTTGGCAGCGTCGGTCGATGGAGAGGGCAGTGACGTTGGAGTCACGGCGACGTCGTCGATCTCCCGATGACGGCGGTCGTCGTGGCGATGGTGCTTCCCGTCGACACAGCGCCCCCTCACAGATCGGATCTAAGGATGTCGGTGGGATGCGGCGGTACGGACGAACTTAGGTCCTGAGTTCTGGTTGGCCCCCCACCACTATTTATTGTAGCGCTGGCGACAGAGGCCCACCAGCCATAATGGGCTGAGCGTCCTCGATCAAGGCGCGATTAGGTCAAAGGCCCATTAAAGCCGTTAGGCCAAAACGGGTGGAGATCAATTCCTAACATTCTCCCCCTTGATCTCACTTTTTACTTTTATCTTTATTACTTTTTAACTTCACTCATTCCATTACAGATTAATGCATAGAACTGTCTCATCGTCACGATCAATCGTCGATAGACTTAACAGCTACAATACATTTTTCTGTTCTGAAATAGTTACTATACATTTTGGGCCATCTTTTAGTTTAAGAATCACAGGCTTTCTTTTAAACCCATGCCGGCAACGTGCTCAATAAATACTTTAGGTGGTAAGCCTTTAGTAAGCGGATCTGCTAGCATCTTTGCGGTACTTATATGCTCAAAACTTATGATTTGATCCCGAACTTTATCTTTCACAACATAGTACTTTATGTCAATGTGTTTGGCAGCACCACTTGACTTATTGTTGTATGCATATGTTACTGCGGGTTTGTTATCGCAGTACAATTTAAGTGGTCTATAGATGTCGTCAACCACTTTTAAACCGAGTATAAACTTCTTAAGCCAGTTCACCTGCCCCGTAGCCTCATAACATGCTACAAACTCGACATACATTGTGGACGATGTAGTGACGGTTTGCTTTGAGCTTTTACACGAAATAGCTCCTCTAGCGAGAGTAAACACATATCAAGATGTAGACTTTCTATCATCTTTCGCATAATCAGAATCTGTATACCCCACTATATAAAGTGAATCTAATTTTTTATATGTCATCATGAGGCCTTTTGTTCCTTGCAAATAACGCAAGACTTTCTTTATCAATTTTCAATGCTCTATTCTAAGATTGCTCTGGAATCTGCTAAGTAACTCGGTAACAAATGCTAAGTCAGGGCGTGTACATACTTGAGCATACTGTAAGCTTCCGACAGCTGAAGCATATAGAACCGCTTTCATTTAATCAATCTTATATTGGTTCCTGAGGCATTAAAAATCCGCATATCTGTCGCCTTTGACTATAGGTACAGGTGATAGACTACATTTATGCATACCATATTTTTTTAATATTTTTTCTATGTATGACTTTTGTGACAGTCCCAATACCCCTTTGTTTCTATCTCAGTGAATTTCGATTCCTAGAACGAAAGAAGCTTCACCAAAATCTTTCATATCAAAGTTAGAGGACAAAACCTTCTTCGTCTCCAGTAGCAGACTGACGTCACGACTAGCTAGTAGGATATCATTCACATACAAGATTAGAAAGATAAACTTTCTATCTTTAAACTTTGAATAAACACAGTTGTCCTCTATATTTTCTTTAAACTCAAATTTTTTTATAGTGCTGTCAAACTTCAAGTACCATTATTTTAAAGTTTACTTTAACCTATAAATCGATTTCTTTAGACGGCATCCCATTCTTTCATTTTTTTCCGTGACAAAACCTTTCGGTTGTGCCATGTAAACATTTTCCTTTAAATCCCCATTAAGGAATGCTGTCTTTACTTCTATCTGATGTAACTCTAAATCATAATGAGTCACTAGTGCCATTATGATTCTGAAGGAATCTTTACATGAGACCGAAGAAAAAGTCTCATTGTAATCAATCTCTTCTCTTTGAGTAAAGCCTTTTGCCACGAGTCGTGTTTTATATCTTTCTACATTTCCTTGAGAGTCGAGTTTTGTCTTGTAGACCTCTTTACAGCCTACTGTTTTAACTCCTTTAGGAATTACTTTCAAGTCTCAGACTTTATTAGCCTTTATACACTTCATTTCTTCTTCTATAGCCTCAAGCCATTTTGAAGAGTTTTCGCTTCTCATGGCTTCTTCAAATGAGGTGGGATCATCCTCCATTTGAAATTCTTCTGTGTGATAAACTTCATAGTCATCAGAAATAGCTGATCTTCTTACTCTTTGAGACCTTCTCGGGGCCTCTTTATTCTGTACATTTTCTGTTTGAGGCTGTTGTTGCTCTCCCTCATCTGTGGCAATGGGTTCTATTAGATCTTGAGGAACAGGTTCCTCGTTCTCATTCATTGTTGCCACAGGAGAAACAATAACAGGTGCTTGCACCACAGTATCTCGCACTGTCGGTGCAGCGACAGCAGATAGTGTAAAGAATGGCTCTTGAATCATCGGAGGGGGCGTTTACGCCCGCTTCTCTTCAAGATCAATCTCTCGAGCTACCATGCTCCCCCTCATCATCTCATCCTCTAAGAAGACAGCGTGTCTCGTTTCTACAAACTTTGTATGTCTGTCTGGACAGTAGAAACGATAACCTTTTGACTTTTCTGGGAAACCAATAAAATGATAACTTACTGTTTTGGGATCAATCTTCCCAATGTTTGGGTTAAATACTTTAGCCTCAGCTGGGCTCCCCCACACTCGTAGATGGTTTAACGAGGGAACTCTACCTGTCCACAACTCTTACGGTGTTTTCGGCACCGATTTACTGAGTACTCTGTTGAGAATATGAATAGCAGTTTTTAACGCCTCCATCCACAAGCTCAATGGCAGTGTAGAATAGCTCATCATACTTCGCACCATATCCATCAAAGTATGGTTGCGTCTTTCAGCTACTCCATTTTGCTGAGGTTCGCCCGGTGTAGAATACTGGGCTACTATTCTATTTTTCTGTAGAAACCTTGTAAAAGATTCAGAAACTTGTCCATACGGGGTATGTCGACCGTAGTACTCCCCCTCCACGATCAGATCGGACTATCTTTATTTTTGAATCGTGTTGGTTTTCAACTTCAGCCTTAAATATCTTAAATTTATTCAAAGCTTCATTTCTTTCTTTTATTAGATAAATATATCTATATCGGAAGTAATCATCCGTAAATGTTATGAACGAGTCATAACCATCTATACTCTTCACAGAAAAAAGATCACAAATATCCGTGTAAATAATTTGTAAAACTCCTGTGCTTCTTTTGCATCTTTTTTAATTTTCTTTACATATTTTCCTTTAATACAATCTATACATTGTTCTAAGTCTGAGAACTCTAGTAGAGGAAGAATATCATTTTTAACATGTCTTTCTATTCTCTCCCTCGAAATATGGCCTAAACGACAGTGCCGTAATTTCGACGAATCATCTAGAGTTCTTTTTTGTTTTCTATTTTCTTTCATGGACGAGAATTCACATCATCACATAGTGATAGCAAATAAAGCTCATTTTGTAAGATAACAAGACCAACACATTCTTTATTAAATATTATTTCACACTTGTCATTTACAAAATGACAATCATAACTATCATTATCCAAACATGAAACACTAATCAAATTTCTCTGTAGAGAGGGTACATAAAGAACATCTCTAAGTATAAGAATGAAGCCATTAGCTAGCTCCAATGAAAGATCACCAACGACTTCAACTTCAGCTTGAACTCCGTTTGCAACCTTAATGCATCTTTCTCTTCTTTACGTAGTCCTCGTCGAACGGAATCTCTGCAATGAATTAGCAACATGAACAGTTGCTCTAGAGTCAATCCACCAAGTAGATTTTGAATATTGCACATATATGAATTCATTTATAAAAGTAATAATATTCTTATCTTTCTTTGCCATGATCATCTTTAAATAGGAGGGACAATCCTTCTTGTAGTGTCTCGTCTTCTTGCAGTGAATGCACTGATCTTTGTCCACTGCAAATTTATTCTGTTGTGGCTGATGGACAGGGGCTTTTCCCTTGTTCTTTGAGGAGTAGCTGTTGAAGTTCTTTCTTTTGTTATCCTTCACATAGTTGATAGAACTATCATGTGAAGCTTTAATTCTATCCTCCTCTTGCACACACATTGCTATGCACTTTTCTAAGTCCCAAGACTCAGGTTGCATATTATAGTTGACAATAAACGTGTCAAACTCTTTTGGCAAAGAAGTAAAAATCAGATGGATAAGGAGTGCATCCTTGAGACCCAGATACATTGGTTTGAGCTTCGATGCCATGTTGCTCATTCTCAGTATGTGCTCTCTAATGCCACCGTTGCCACCCGAGTACCTTTCATTCACAAGTTGTTTAATAACTTGTGTGGCGTATGTCTTTGAAGAGCCAGTAAACTGACTTTTTATTCTTTCAAGGTACTCTGTGACGGTATCACACTCCACGATTGAACCCACAATTGCAGGCTCAATCATGTTCTTTATCACAGCGATACATTTCTTGTTGGCTGTAGTCTATTTCCTATGCTCAAGGTCATAGGACATTTTTAAGAGAGCAAAATCTTTCTGTCTATTCTGCTAAGCAGCATCAGTCTCATTTTCTTTCCTAACTGGCTCCTCAGGCTCAGTGGGACATGCTGTGGTCAGGACCCAGTCCACCTCAGCTAAAATAAACGCTAGGTCTATCTTTTTCTTTCACTCTCTATAGTTGTCACCTTTAAGAGTGGGTATCTCTTTGATACAACTCATTAAGTTGTATCCGCCTGTAAATAAATCAAATAAAGTGAGAACATAAAAACAGTAAAATTATATGTCTTATTTTTAACGTTGGTCAAAAATATGACACACAATTTTATATTATACATTAAATCTACATCACCGTTGGGCAGAAATAGAAACAATGCATAAAATATCAATTACAAAAATTATAATACTGTTATTATCAACGTTGGTCAGAAAATAACAATATCATAATTATCTGAAATTTATTACTATTTTTCCAAAATTAAATTCTCTCGTTGGTTCGAATTTAATAATGAAAATAATTTCTTAAAGTACGCAGCGAAAAACAAATTTTTTTTAATTTTCAGAAGCATTTACTTTATTTTTCTGTTCTGTCAAAATTATGCCGTTGGTTCAAATTTTAACAGATTTAATTAGGTAAAAAATTACCTAATTAATCAATTAAAAATGCCTCTAAAAAATAAATGGAAAAAAAACTTTTTTTTGGCTGAAATTGAAATTCGGCTTGGCCCATTGGCCTTTTGCAATTCGTGCAAGCCAACCTGAGCTTGGATCGAAAATTCGCATTCTCTCATGGGCCAAATCTGGCACATTTAGCCATCACGCGATCTGGACCGTTGGATCTAAATCTGACGGACGCGCTCTTTTTTCGGAGGGTATAAAAAGGTAGAACTCCTTCCAACCCTAACCTTAATTCATTTCTCTTTTCTTCCCAGTCTCACGAGGCTTCTGCGGCT
>BCLH01000015.1:501413-522709 GCA_001602315.1 Zoysia pacifica
TTTTTTGTCTCTCTCTCTCTGATCTGTGGATTTCTTTTTCTTTTCTTTCTTCTTTTTCGCGGTTCTTTCGCGGAGCCCGAAAGCTACCGTCACAGTGTAGCCGACGGTTACAATTTTTCTTTCGGATCTTTGCTCGCGGGTAGGGTTTCGGCGAGTTTTTTCATACTTGTCGAGATCCACTCCTAAATCTGGCTCTGATGCCAATGGTGTAATCTTTTCTCTGGGTCTAGAAGCGTAGATCCGAGAGTTTCTGTGTCGGTAATAAATCTGTGGTTCGGAGATGGTCAATACCTTTGTATCCGGTCGCCGAAGTCAAGGAAGACGATCCGGCCATCTGCCCTTTGTCGGTGCAGTACTCTGCGATTGGGCAGCGTCAGTCGATGGAGAGGGCAGTGGCGTTGGAGTCACGGCGATATCGTCGATCTCCCGCTGACGGCGGTCGTCATGGCGGTGGTGCTTTCCGTCGGCACAGCGCCCCCTCACAGATCGGGTTTAGAGATGTCAGTGAGATGCGGCGGTACGGACGAACTTAGGTTCTAAGTTCCGGTCGGTCCCTCACCTCTATTTATTGTGACGCTGGCGACAGGGGCCCACCAGTCATAATAGGCTGGGCGCCTCCGATCAGGACGCGATTAGATCAAAGTGCTATTAAAGCCGTTGGGCCAAAACAGGTGGAGATCAATTTCTAACAGTGGCTCCAGATCAGTAACAACATACTACTATCTTTTTGCAGTAATTCAACACGTTCTTGTCAGTTTATCACCTTTTACTACTCCTACATCAGTGTGTACGTGTTATCGTCAGCGTACAAACATTACCGCTGTTTGGGTCGAACCATTTTCATGGAAAAATTACGCATATGCTGGGATTTTGAAAATACTCCGTTCTTAAATTGCCCATCGCGGTTAGACTTCTAAGACTAATTTTGACTATTTATTTTATTAAAAAATGTAATTCAACTGTGTAAATTTATTAGTTGTGATTTAAATAACTTAACTATAGAAGAAAATTATATAAAAATATATGACATTCATCGAACTTTTTTGAATAAGACGAATAGTCAAGTCTATGAATTAAGTACCATAATTTATATATAATAAAGCATCATTAATTCTTCAGTATTAATAGTTAAAGTTAAAAAAGTTTTACTTACCAATCCAGAAATGTTTAGGTCCCTTTGGAACGCATGAATTTCACAAAAATATCACAGAATTTTTACAGAAATCAGTTCAATTTTATAGGAAAACATAGAAAAAGTAAAGCTCTTAAAATAGCCCATAAACTGGAGCCAAAAAGTTCAGAGTAGATTGACGAGAGAGAGACATCAGATAAAATTATTATAAATAAATATTGTCATATCTCGAGATAAAATAAAATAAAATAAGCCTGATAGAATTATTTAGTTTGGCCCAAAATTGTACAGCTTAGTTATTCGGCATGCTAACATAATCCCCTAAAAAAATTCACCAGAAGGAACAATTGGGTGGCGCTGTTAGGTAACGCCCGTGCCAATTTACAGCCCCGTGACGCGCACCCTCCGCGCGTGAGATTTTTTTTGCATTTGTCGGCCGAATTTCGCTGATAGGCTATTTTGTGGCCTGTTATCACACACCCCCACTTCTCGTATGGGCTCACTATTGTCAACTTCACGGCCCAAATTCATCCATCAGTCGAAATTCACAAATGGGTAGGAGTCAAATGGGTTGCTGGCTGCTTACAGGCTAGTGGGCCGCGCCAAAAAATAAGGTAAGTGGTATTTAGTTGGTATTTTAAAGTTTAAATTGATTCTATTTTAAAATATACCTTATTTATTAAATCTGTTTGAACCATTGTATTCATCATAAGTAATAAAAATATATTTTGTAAGAATATTATTATTATTATTTAATTTAAAATGTTCCATTTTAATGAATGAATTTTCTATCAGTATGATTTAATTGTTCCAGTTAAAAAAAAATTATTCCAGCAGTAAAAGTCAATTGTTCCGGTATAGAAAATAAATTATTCCAGCAATAAAAATCAATTGTTTCGGTACTAAAATTAATTGCTCTAATAATAAAAATAAAATTTTCTAATCGCACTAAAATGAGGAAAGGAAAAAGAAAAATATAATTAAATTTAAAACAAAAGGTAAAAATAAATAAAAACTAAGAATAAAATTATAAATAAATAAAAATAAAGGTAAGGATAAAAATTAAAAAATAAAATAGATTAAACTTTGACCAGCGATGGCTGCGCGGTTGAAAAGCACGTGAGGTGGCCCAGGTGGGAGAGTGAGTGGACAACATGGACCACGCGGCTGAAAAAGGGCTTGAGGTGGCCCAGGCGGAAGGGTGCGCGACAGTAGTTCTGATGTTGACATACGGCCTCTGGGCTGATTCCTGACAACTGGGCCACCTAAAATATTTTTTTTCTGATCTCTAATCAAATGGCCCACTTAAGTCTTCGAAATTTATTTTGCCCATAAGCTAGATTAGCACGAAATTCACAGCCTAAACTGTGGCCCATAAGAATTCCAAAAACTCTGGCCGGAGCGGGATGAAAACCTCGTGGCCCACGTTAAAACACGCACACGGCCCAGCTTCCCCACCCAGGTCTTTAAATCAGCGCCGCTCGATCGAATCGGACGGCCGAAAGTGATCACGTGTCGAACAAAAACACGCCGCGCGGGACAAACATTCATCAATTTGTAACGTATTGTAATTACAACGTAATACATTCCGTTAAAACCTTTTTTGTCTGAACCCACTCTGTATTCGAGTCCCACGTAATCAAGGTAATACAAATTTGATAAACATCTCATACCTCGTAATAAGTGTCACTGCACTTTTATCCATCGCATCATATGTTTCACAATGCAAGACATGAATCCATATCTGAGTTTTTAAAATTTTGGCGTCAACATGTTAGTTCTGCTGATCAAGCCGCAATGGCTCCAAGTTTAGAATCTTCAGGCTCGATTATGTTAGTTCTTAGAATAACTATTGAGTCTCTATTTAAAATAAAGAAAAACTGTATAATTTTTACATTTCAAACGGAGACTAAAGTCACAAACCGTCCAAATCCAAAACCCTGCACCGACGCCATGCTAACCCGACCGACAGAGAGCGTAGGAGTACTAAGGATTTTGGTGCTGTAGACCAGCACGAACACGAACTTAGCGCTGTCTGACCACGCACGATCCTCCCGTACGCACACAATTAGCTCCGTTAATCACGCCACTAGCTAGCCGATACGAAGCACACGTCTCAGGAAACATTTGCGTAGAAATGGTCTGGGACTGGTTTGACCCTGGTCAAAATCCCTTTAAATTTAAAATTAAAATGTAATCAAAATGTTATAAGTAAAATGGTTGGTGATGTCGAACAGTTTTTTTAGTTTACCAACTATTTTTGTAATTTCAAAAATTAAACATAATCGAAATTTTATAATAGAATGGTTGGTGTTGTCGAAGGGTTTTTTTTCAGCTTACCAAATATTTTTGTAATTTCAAAAATTATAATTTTTTCAAATTTTTTTTTTAAAAATATATTTATCTGTGAAATCGGACTGGTGCGGGCGGCGGGGTACGGTTGCGCGAGCGTGCGACCGAGCGTGTTACTGCAGATTTTAGCA
Organism: Zoysia pacifica; assembly: GCA_001602315.1. NCBI lineage: Eukaryota > Viridiplantae > Streptophyta > Magnoliopsida > Poales > Poaceae > Zoysia > Zoysia pacifica. The sequence goes on from BCLH01000015.1 coordinate 505,029, forward strand.
CGCACATGGCGACCCCACCGAATCAGCACCGATGAACATGTTGCGTGATGGAGGCATGATTGCACGTGAAAAAGTACGCCACGACAAGCTCCACGTCGACACCAGCACGGTACGGGACGCCCTTGTCAAGCCTATAAAGCCTAGCTACAAGCCTGTACGCGCACATCTAACGCAACAGTACCGGCTTCCCATAAACAATTTGGACAGGCCAGATCCAGCCAAAGAAAAAGATTAGCAGAGAGAACGACCTTGTCGAACAGGAAAAGTTCGCCACCTTGATGGTGGATTGGTACAAAGAATCAGAGTCGAGGGCTGGGATACCAAGTATCAAGTTAAAACAGAGGCGGCAATATGCCACCATCAAAACCGAGGGCTAGAATGAGTGGGAAAAAAAAAAAAAAAAGAAAAAACCGAGCGCTAGGAGGTGGTATTGGCCGGCACACACGCCCACGCCTAAAAAGATTGTTTTTTTTTTTGGGAGGAGGTGTGTTGTGGGTGAGGGGGGCGGGGGGAAGCAGACGGTGGCCCATGACTAAAAGTTTGATTAAAAGATGAATCTGTATTTAGATATTTACTGAAATTTTAGTTTGAACTTGACAGAAATGCTACACATATACTCTATGGGTTTTGAAATTGTTATTGTTATTAATTTTTAATATTAATTTTAACTATTCATTTTATTTAAAAATTAGTTTATATTATATTTTAAATAAGTTTCTTTAACTTTATAAATTTTTTAAAAATTTTCTATTAGTTTCATCTTATCGAACCTTGTCTCCGAATTGGTCTAAATTCTTAAATTGGACTCTCTCTGTTCGGTATTAATCATCGTTTTAGTCGTCCGCACCGGAAACAAGACATTTGCAAACTGGACTCTGCTACCCCTACGCAACTAGCAGGAATGAGTGCGGCAGTGCAAGGAAAAGCAATAGACCAGCTCCTTCGCCATGCTTTAGGCGCGTAAATCGAAGCGCAGCAAAGGAAAAAATGAGCCATTTAATAACAGTAAAAATGGAAGTTGATGGTTAAAATTGTGTTGGAAAATAAGAGTAATAATTATTTAAAAACAAAATTTAAATATTAAAATAATAAATAAAAATGAACAGAGGGAGAAACATTTAGTCTCGTGGAGCCCCTTGCCAGCGAGGTCCGACCACTGACTGGCGGTCGTGGAGAAGCTTCTAGTGGAAGGCGCTGAAGCGTTATTGGAACATGGACGATCACAGGGATCAGAGGGAGCAGAGTGCTTCTAGTAGTGGAGAAGCTTCTAGTGGCCAGCGCCGCGCCTCCGGTATCCGCTGTTCCGTGCACCTTACTCCTTTAAAAAAAAAACAAAAACTGCGGAGTGCAAAGTGCACGGCTCTTGCCATCCTGATCATTCTCAGGCTGTGGCGCTAGCTGTTTGCTTTCTGTCAAAGTTTCCAATCTATGATAAAGTTTTTAAAACTTGATTTGTTAGTTTCATCTTAAAAGCTCTTTGTATAGGTATACTTCAAATTTCTCCAAGTTTTAAGTTTGAAATGTTTATCCTTGTAATTTTAACTTAAATTTAATTTTAAAGGTTAACTTTCAAAAATTGAATTAAGTTCCCTCAAGTTTTCAAATTGTTCTGTTAGTCGTCGAGCTCTTCTTATAAGTAATCTCTGAGTTGCTCTGATTTCTAAGTTTGAAACATTTAATCTTATAATTTAAATTTGAATTTAATTTTGAATAGTTAATCTTCAAAAATTTTAAATTTTTTTTTCAAATTTATTCTGTTAGTTTTATCTCGTTGAGTTCTTCATGTAAATACCCTCTGATATCCTTCAAGTTTTAAATTTGAAATGTATGATCCCATAATTTAAATTTAATTTTAAAGATTAATCTTCGAAAAATTTAAGGGCACCCTGCGGCGTTCCCTTCCGTCACGCCGTCGCACGCCGCGGCCTGCAGCACCTCCCCGCGCGGAACCGCCCGACGGCCACGGACGCCGCCGCAGACCGCAGCGCCGCTGCTTTGTCGAAGGGTAAGGCCACCAGTCGCCACCACGGAACCTCCATGGCATGGTCCAAGGATTGCTTCCACCTTTTTATTCGAAACCGATTTTCTTTTGGGTTTTTTATCTAATCTGTTGGCTGATTGACATCCTGACGCACTTGCTGCAGGCCCCTGGTCCCTGAGAGGCTGAGAATGTGCGAGCTTTCCACTGATGCAGGAAGCAAGATGCTCTACCTGCCTTGCGAATAAAGTTGCCTTTTTATCCAGCTCTGTCGGATACCGATGCGCTGTCTGATACCGATTCGCCGTCTGATACCGATTCGCCAGACGATGTAATCAGAGCATCGACAGTTCTTTAAATCTGCATCGAAATTGTGTTCCTGAGATTTGAACAACCTTAAAATGTACTATAAAGTTCCATCCAAATTGGGTTTCCCTTCCATCGAAAAACGTAAACTGGGGCATTGTTATTGTATATTTTTTACTGTTTGTCGTGCTGTAGTATCTGGGACGGTTCAAAATTGGACAGCAGAACCTACCGGGTGAGGAATGCTTTCGTGTAGAGCGCGCAGGTCATGGTCAATGCATGCTTGCAGCAAGTATTAAAGGTAACCATCCTCGAATATTAGCCACTGCTTTTTTCGAGCTAGTGGGCAGCTTTCCATGGTCACCCATGCACGGTTGGTCGGGCGCTTGAAGCCTATAAAAGAGCAACCGAAATCCCGCCGAGCAATGGAACAGCACAAACACAAACACAAACACAATGGCCGTCCAAACCATCACTCTAGTTGTTTGCCTCTCCGCGCTCATGGCCGGCGCCGAGGCGCGAGTGCTACGGAGCTTCGTCGACCCCGGATTGGCGTTTTGCATCAGTGGTAGGAGAACGAACTTCGCCATCTTGTTTATTTGCGTCGATCTCCATCATCAGCATTCGGTTAGTTACATTTCTCTGTACATATCGTGCCTGATTGCCGGGGCCGTTCTCGTACGTTGTTCAGGGGCTCCTCCTGTGATGCTGCACGAGCCTCTTCGCTTCTGCAACGTCACGGGGCTGAGCTGCTGCACGGGGGAGAAGGATGCCGCGCTGCAGAACACCTTCCTGCGCCGTATAGCCCAGTTGAAGGAGCCTGACGACATCAGCAACTTCAAGAGATTCCTCTGCAAGGTAATCACTTATGTCCTCCATTCCCTTTGACGATCTCCCCGCATCTCCACCTCTGAGTTTTCATGGTAGCCGATAAAACTGGAGATGCAGGTTTTGCATTTCTTGGGTTGTCTATGACCTAAAAACTCTCTTAAATGAACTAGAAATTTATTTCATCTTCACAAATTAATCACACAAATATACTATAAGGTTGACCCGCAACTAACCATCGGTAGACTATAGAATTTCTTTCTTTCTTTCTTTCTTTCTTTCTTTTTTAAAATCCGCGGAGTATTTGGCTCTCCACTTTCCATCCCCGTCCGCACTTCGTCTCTGGTGTGGGTGGGTAGTAGTGCTGCTATTGTTTTTTCGTTCAGGGCGGGTAGTACTCCTACCAGCGTTAAACTAATGAAGCACTGACCTCCTTTTGAACAGACATGCATCATCTCCATGAAGACCACGAAACCCAAGGCTGAGGCGGCTGCGGACCACATGGTCCTCTTCATCATCCCCGTATCCATATGCGCCGGTGCTGGCGTTCTGTGCGTGGCTCAGTACATCTGGTTCAAGATGGTTCAGGAAGACAACCAGACGCCGACCTTCGACTGCGGCAACGGCAACATCTTCTTCTGCTGTTTCCCGGGCAACAGAGAACGTCGCTCGGATGAAACCAGATCCGCTGCCGCTCGTACCAGCGACTCTCGTCCCAGTGACCAGCAGCCGCACTCCGCCGCCGCGGGGGCCATGCACCAGTGACGCGATCCGGTTCCCTCTCGGACCAGGCATGACCTTCTTCGTGTCTAGGAGTGTATTGTCCTTTCTTGAAGGGTATGTGTCGCACTTCATCCCTCTCGATAGAAGTATGTGTCGATTTGAAATAGTCATGTGCAGAGGTAGTTCCCTAGTACTATATTATTAGGAGGAAAGAAGGCAACGGACAGGGCTGCGGACAGGCCTGTAGCCTGGTGGCAAAGACGCAAGGGAGCGCTGAGCCGGCGGGGTTCGATCCCCGTTCCCGCACCTGACTCCAACGAAGGCAGCGGCAAGGTGCCGTATATTTTTTTTAAAAAAAGGGCAACGGAGAGAGTGCTTACTTTAATATAATATAATATAATTCTGTTGGTTTCATTCTATGGCTGTTGCTCGCACGTGACAACTTTTTAGTGATCATTAGATTGACCCATCTGCCTATTTGAAGAAAAGTTTTAGCCTCAACCCGGATACGATTTGTCTATTTGTCCAACTAAATCTAGTACGCAACAAAGCCGAATCAGAAGCTTTGAACGAATCATGAGGTGGTCGCTTGACTGCCCGGCCGTGACTGGCTGACTGAGGAAATTGTTTGAAAACGAAAGGCCATGACTCTTCGATCCCAATCATATAATATGGACACATCAACATATCCCCGGCCTGAGCAAATTGTTTCAAAGGCCACGATCAACGGGGAGGTTCTGTCGCCGTCGGGGACGTAACTATCACCGATTAATTAATTAAAAGAGGCTGATTTTTAATAACGAAAGTGATACTAGTGGTCGGCTGATTTTTATATACTCACTCTGTTTCATAATAAATAAACTTTTTGACTTTTTAAAATCAATATTTAACTATTCGTCGTATTAAAAATTTTACGAAAATACAAAAATAAACAAGTCAAACTTAAAGTATTTTTAACAATAAATTATTTTATAATAAAATAAATAATATTTTTATAAAATTTCTAAATAAGACGAATAATCATGTTTAAAAATCTACAAAGACATTTATTATAGAACGGAGGGAGTACTTCAGATGAGCTCTTCGAATGCGTTGAGTCAAACTATCCTGAAAAAACTTGCATAAATGCGTGTTTTGGACTACTCCTGAAGAAACTTGCAGGTGGTCGGTCTTGAACTGAACTTCGTTTTGGGACTGTTCAATCAAAATGTAAGGGCCGGTGCACCTTTTCAAATTTGTTTTACATAAATGCAATGCGTGTTTAAATTTTTTTTAGCAACGAGACGCCTTCGTCCATGCCTATGGGCTATTTCTTTTCTTCAGGCTGAAGCAAAATTTTGGAGGGGGCTTTTGCTTGCAAAATTAGGTTAACTAAAGAGAGAGTGAACATCGTGAACCTCATATTGTATACAAGCTCCTTTTTATATCAAAAGATATCTCTGCCTCTCCCTTCCTTTTTCTTCCAACTTGCAGCCGTGGCACTTGGCGCGCTCGCAACCGCCGCGGCGCGGCTGCTCGTGGCACCGGGCACCGCCCACACGCTCCTTTTTCGATCAATCTCTTCCCTCTCTCCTTTTTAGCAACGAGACGCCTTCGTGCCTAGCTAAAAGTTATTGTTCTTTCAACTAAAGTGAAAGTGAACGTATAGTATGTAGCTCGCCCAGCTTTTCTGGCACGCTCCAGGTTCTTTCGTTTTGTTCAAACCCCCAGCCAGGTGGAGGGTGGACTAGAGTCAATCTCGCCGCAGCGAGATGGGGAACGTAGAAAGGGAAGCATCGTGGACCTCATGTTGTATCTCAAAATGGCTATCAAATTTTAATATTATCTTTAATCATTATCTTTGTTTTACTCGCTTCAATTTGCAACCGAAGGTGTCTATATGTTATTTCTATAATCCTGACTAAATGATCGTCTTTTTTTAAATTATTATCTTTGTTGATTTTAATATTATCTTTAATCATTCATCTTATTAAAAATAATAAATCTCAAATCTTTAACACACAGTTGTGTATTCTACACGCAGCACTTATTATTTAGCGAAGCTAAGTGAAATATATTAGTATTCCACAGACGATTGAGAATGCGCGATGCTTGGAAGAGGTGGCAGCTCGCTATCTATGACCTGCACGTCCTTCCAAAAATCTTGGCTATCAAATTTCAATCTACTAGTAGTGTTATACTCATCGTAATACTCGTTATGATTAAATCTTTAAAATACGATCTCACTTGATCATGTTTCAATGATTTGTTAAGAAATAACATATAGACACCTCATTTCATGGCAGTAACATTTTTGCTAATTCGGTCCACCATTTCCTACTCCTACGTAGCAGCATGCTTTATTCAGTTTGCTATACGTCTGGGCAACATTCATGATGACAAATAACAGAACAAAGGGAGGCACATGCGCGCACGAGCCCTCCGGGGGGAATACTAAGAGCTTTTGGAACTCAGGATTTTCATAAGAATCGGACCTGAACTTCAAAAAAATAATTAGTTTAATTTTAAAAAAATATAAAAAATAGGAAAAAATACTCCGGTCCCCCAAAGGAGACCTAAGTAGTAATTACGAGTATTACAGCTAAAGCCATGGACGTACTTGACTGGATTCTGTGCATGCTGACCTTCTCGTAGTAGCACACTACTCCTTATATATCAGCGGGAACAAGGAACGTGGCAAGCACTAGCAGCGGCCAGTGGGCTGGTGCATGCATGAAGGCGTCAGGAAACATGTTTTCTCCGCGGGGTGATGGCCAACCCAAAAAAAATAAGGAGTAATCGTACGTGTCGGTCAATGTATGTCGTGCGTACCACTTACGTAGACCATCATATCAATGTCACTAATTATTACTGAATATATATACATATATATGGATAAATAATCAAGAAGTTAACAAAACGATCACTTTTTCATATATATAGATATAGATATATGTGTCTTGGGAATTATCCCACTGACTCAAAAACTATCACCACGTCACGATACAATGCACAGGCGCAGGTTTTTTCTACATACAATGAAAGCAACATTAAGACTACCGCTGCCTTTTTTACCCTCCACAGTATACATATCTAGAGGAAAAATAGGGCGGCAAATCTTTTTCCAGCCTCCGTCCCTTTTGAAGCTTATTTTTAGAATTTATTGACTGTGGTTTTAATCAATAATTTCTATAATTTTAACTAACTTTTTTTAACAATATATAGATTAGATATTTTTAAATTTATTGAAATTATTGATTAAAGATACAGTCAACAAATCTTATTTTAATAAGCTTCAAAGTGAGACGGAGGGGGTACATGCTAGGCAACCTGAACTTCACCTGCCGGTGTCGGGTCTGAGTCACCTGCCAGATATGAGCCGCAGCAGAAAAACAAGCTGTTGTTGGCGCAGGTGATAGCGAACGTCGGATTTTCAGTCATCAGCTTAGCGCAGATGCATACGATGGTGATCATGAGAACGGCGATTATCGTCAGACAGATGAAGATCATTTTGTCGTGCATGGCAGCGTCAGCCGCGGGCGTCACAGATAGTATCATGCATTTCTGTTAAAACAGAGAACAGTGAATAATTAGATTACTAGCTACTAATAGTAAACCAGAAACGAACAGTACTGGGGCCACACGTAAAGCCAGAGGGGGACGTAGCGCCATACCTAAGGTGATGTTTGGTACATGGTCTGGCAATGATAACTACTGCATCTGTTCCAAAATAAGTGTTGTTTTTAACTTTTTGAAATCAATATTTGTCTTATTTAAATTTTTTTAATAAAATAAATAATTAAAAGTAGATGTTTGAAAATTAAAAAAATATACTAAAAGTGAGGTGACGTAACAGCATCCTAAGCCGCAGTCGTCAGCTGCTGCCATGCCACCGCCCACTGCGCCGAGCCCCAAAGCCACCGCCTCCGCGCACGAAGCCGCCGCCAGCTGCACCGAGCTCCGAAGCCGCCGCCTCCACCGCCAGCTGCGCTAAGCCCCTAAGCCCCGAAGCCGCCGCCTCCACCACTTGCTGAGCCTGAGTCGCGGGGGATGCACCAGCTTGCTGCCATGGCAATGCGACCGTAGACCGGCATCTGTAACCCTTGCAGGGAGCAATAGCGGCAGAAGTGGCTGAACACCCATCCGAAAGCTTGCTTCGGTGCTGGTTCAACAGCAGAAGAAGGGGTCGTACAAAGATGCTTTACTGAAGAAATCTGACAAGATCAACGCATGCAGGATCGACACCACTGATCTCTGCATCCACGACTCACTAATCGGTGCACGACGCACACACATCGTTTGTAAGAACCAGTCCCCAAAGCTGGCCGTTAACCACGCCGCAACGGCCTCCACTAATCACCATGCAGCCCACTATTCTGCCGCACATGACAGGCTCGACGGCCACAACTAAAACAACTCACGCAGCTGACACACACACGATTAAACACTCAAAAACAACAAGATTAAGTCTAACAAAACGCTCGATCGAAAGCCATTGAAAAGATAAGGAGCGAGAGCAGTCCGCACTCTCCAGCCCATGCATGTGGCCGATCGATATGTAGTAAGCTTTGGTGGGGGGGGGGGGTGTGGAGGCTGTCGTTTTGCTTGACCAGGGGGGGAGGTTGTCGTTTTGCGTGACCAAGATGCTGGTGAACATTCTTGTCTACTGTAGATGATGGGATGGAGAGCACATGTCATGCGCCAGGGTGCAGGGGTATAGATTATTTCGCCACTTTTTATTTAGCACTGGGCCAAGGGGTCATGCATCTCCAAAGGAGTAGTACCACTGTGACATGATCAGAGTGTTCGATGTCGCTGGCCGCTGGCTTTGATGGAGTAGTACAGGCGGTAACCCTTGCAGGGGCTCGTCCCAGCTGGCCGTGGACCTCTCGCTGGGGCTGCACCTCGCTGCCATGGCCATGGCAACCCTAGACGGCGGTAACCCTTGCAAGGGCTTGTCTCAGATGGCCGCGGACCTCTCGCTAGCTGGGGCTGCACCTCGCTGCCATGGCAACGCCACCGCAGACGGCTGTTACCCTGGCAGGGACTCGTCACTGGCCGCGCGCCGCTCGTTGCCCGCGGACCTTAAACAGCAAGAACGGTACAAGTAGCTGAAAATCCATCCGAAAGCTTGCTTCGGTGCTGGTTCGTTCAACCGCAGAAGAAGGCAAGGGGTCCTCCAAAGATCAAGGTCGTAAGGAAGATGCTACCGAGTGTCAGGATGGGCGTGGTTCAACCGTGGAGCGAACCGCCCCAGGTCCATCAAACCAGTGGCACTTTCCGGGTCACCAAGGATCAAGGTCCGAGTGGGAGAAGGCTGGCAAGAAGTTAAGCAAGCCTGGGGTGTCCAACTCCTTGAAGAAGCTAAAGCAGCAGCAGGAGGAAGACGAGGAGCAGACAGAATTACGTACCGTGCACAGAAACTTCTTGTAGGTGTTGATGTCGGGATGCTTCTGCTCTATTCGTCCAGCAAAACGCTCGAAGGTGATCTGCAAGCTAGCATCCATCTTGTCGGTACAGCAGCTGAGGCCCGTGATGTTACAGAAACGAAGGGGCTCTAGCAACATGACAGGAGGGACCCCTGAACGGAGAAGAATGCACAGGTGAACAATTAGTCCTGATGATGCCGGACATGCAAAGAAAAATGATGGTAACGTCTCTCTTGCCACTGGTGCAAAATGCTGATGCAGGATCGCCGGAAGCCTCACCGGTGCCAGCCATTAGAGCGAGGAGACAGATAGCGAGAGTGGGAGGTTGGGCGGCCATTGTGGGTGTGCCTAAAGCGAGGACCCCATAGTCTCCTTATAGGCTCAGCTCAGCACTTGCCTTGCAATTGCCATGCTCTTTTTGTTCCATTTTTTTGGCGATATAACAAGATTGTGTGTCGCTACACGGCTCGGGAAAAAGGCTGTAAACTAGTACTATTTCAAAATATAAGCATTTTTATATTTAATCAAAGTTAAATTTTTATCAGTTTGAACATTAATAATATATAACTAATAATATTTTATCATATAAAAGTTATTTTTTTATTCATTATAAAATAAACTTTCATAAAAAATATTTTTTATATTAGAAATTATGTAATTTTTTATATATTATTAGAATTTGATTTTATTTAAATGTAAAAATACTTATATTTTGAAATAAAGGGAGTATGAAGTTTTCAAGCAAGAGAGAGAGCGAGACTGAGCTCCCTCACACATGGACGGGGCATGGAAGCGAACAGATTTATGGCTTTAATTTGCAAGTTGCACACAATGCAATGCAAGATTCGTTATCATAATTTGTGCTTTTGCACACAATGTAATGCTGACACGAATGATATCTTATACGATTCGTCACACGTAATGTCTTACAGTAATGGCAGTATGAATTTTGAAAACTGGTAAAACCAGTGAGGTTTCAAATTTGAAATCTGAAACCGGAGAAATTGGTCGATAAATCACGAAAACTGACTCGTTTACTGTAACATTTTGTTCAAATTTTGATTTTTCGATTTGCAACGGTTTTCATCCGATTTTTTTTTATTTTCATGATTTTTACTAAACCGGCCCCAACCGGTGTCCTCGGTTCAAAACAAAATCTGAATCGCCTGGCTGTAAGTTTTCAGATCTATATGTTCTGTGGAATAAATCCTAGGACAGGAAAAGTGACAGCTCCATTCGTTATTGCCTTCTTAACTAAGCTTTCAGTGAGCATTAGGGCGACGTCTGCTCTCCCTAGGACCCTAGCTCACTTTAGCCTGAACCTGGGGCTAATTAAGCTTCTTGAAGTAGAAAAGATGCGTGATTATATAATAAAGTTATTATAGAAGTCTTCGCAGCAGTAGGTGAAGCACATTGCCATAATGCCTTCTTGATCTCATCACTTAATTTGTCGGTAGCGCTTCCATGAATGCATCGGCAGCTTCTTTGTAGTCGTGGGAATAAAGATGCGACAAAGGTGGGGTCCAATTGCAAACATTAAATTGCAAAGCTAAATCTGACGCAGATCTTGAACTTCAAACTGCACCTTCAGCAAGGCGGAAAATTTTAGTCAAAAGATGCAAACAAACGTTCCTAGCAAGGCATGGTCCATAGATAGATCCCCCTTCATTCGTCCGCAACCAGCTGCATAGACTCCGGTTGGAAAACAAGGTGGCATAAGGGGGGGTCTTCCTCCATTGCCTGCATTAACACTCAGCACAAACTTAAGTTTTGGGACTGTTCCAAGACAATCAACATGTAGTACAATTTCAGGTGCAAATTTTTAAATTTGTTTTACATGAATGTGTGTTTAAATTTTAGCAAAGACACGCCTTCGTGCCTATGGCCTTTTTTTTCTTCTTAAGGCTGAAGCAAAAAGGGGCTTTTGCTTGCAAAATTATTACTGTATTTTTTTAACTAAAGAGAAAGTGAGCGAGACCCCACGTTGTACCAGCTCCATTAATCAAAATATCTTATCTCTTCCTCTCCATTAATCAAAAGATCTTATCTCTTCCTCTCTCCATTAATCAAAAGACGAAATGAACAGGTAACGAGCCGTTCTTTCATGCTCTCAACCCACCCTCTTCGTTGGGTTTCAATTATCGGGCTCTTTTCCTTATCCCAGACGAGGATTTCCCTGGCCCAACCTTCCAGCAATCCAGGCCTATGAGCACAATGAAAATTAAAGGAATAAGTCCTATTTTGCCTCCTCAACAATTGTGCGCTTTTTATCCCCCACTGTAAAATCGGGTATCAAACTCTTTTAACTATAAGATCTATTCATTTTTCCTCCTCGAGAGGATTAGACGGTAGTTTCAATTGAGGTGGATATCCATGCGGTGGTTTTTGCTGATGTGGGCATCGGCTATCTCTGCTGATGTGGATACCAAACAAATCGTTGCTTTATTCTAAATTACAAAACAAATACTTAACAAGCTCAGAAAATAAAACTTTGCAGAGATTTTAAATCATTTCGCAAAGAATAACTTTTGTTATTGGTCTAATTTCATATTCCAACTAGAAAGTCTACACAACCATTGCCGCGTTTTTTGTGTATGTTTTTATTATGCATCCTTAATAGAAGTAGTATATTTTAAATTTATTATTTAACAAATAGAAGTATAGTTGCCTTAATATGGATGGCAAAGTTACTTAAACATATACTTTGGTCTCAAAAAAAAGTTGGCGATATTATCTTCAAAGCATAAATGTGACCCTTGTTATCTATAAAATATTTAATAAAAAGTAGTATCCGTACACTTTTAAAAAGTATTTTTAAAACAAATTATTTCTAATTTTATAACTTAATAAATTTAAAATTATTTTTAATTTAGATTGACAATATTTGATTAAAATATTACATTCAAAGCTACTATTCCCTGTTACGACCACTTGACAGTGTTAAGTCCTATATAAATGGACATAATTACCCTTGCACTACTGACCTATTTTGTTGATTCATTTGCAAAAATAACTCTGTTTTTATAAATAAAAAAGTGAAGTATATAGAAAAAATTCAGCAATAATTGAATATATTTTGAACTTAATTTCAAAAAAAAGTTTGGACTTTTTGAAACATTTTGAATATATTTTAAATTTTCTTAAAATTTTGACAGCATTTTCCTTATAATTTGGACATTTTGAAATCAAACAATTTTATATAATAAGACTCATAATACAAACAATATCAAAAGCAACACAAACAAGTTGAGAACATAATATCCAACAAAAGTGAAGTACCACGAGTTTAGGCTCATAAAGTAGCAACTATTAAAAAGTCCGAGTAGCAACATAAAGTGAATATGATTCAACTAGCTATTACGTACCAATCAAACACCAAACCATTCACCTAGCCTTCCTCTCTCTCTCTCTCTTCCTCTTCCTCTTCCTGATGGTGTTGGTTCTCCTCCCACCTCACTTCCCCTTGTACTAGGCCTTCATATAAAGAATGAAAATGTCAGTAATAGAGATGATACACTACAAGCAAATAAGGAAAAAAAGAAGATATTCAGAGATTACATGGATATGCATGTAGCACTAGGATCATTACTTCCTTCTCTAGAAGCACTTGCACTAGACGAGGCCCTCTTTCCCTTTTGGCTAGCTGTAGGACCACTTTTTCATACTTTGAAAATTAATGGAATAACTTTGAAAAACTTTAGAAATAAATCGGACTGAATGGGATGAAACTAACGGGACAACTTTGAAAAACTTTGAGAACTAATAGAATAAATTTATGAAATTTTGAGAAATAACGGAATAATTTTAGAAAAGTTTAGTAACTAATAGAATAAATTTAAGAAATTTTAGGAATAACTCGAAAAGCACCTACATGAAGAGCTCGATGAGACAAACATAACCGAATAAATTTGAGAAACTTTAAAAACTTGAGGGAACTTACTTGAATTTATATAGATTAATCGTTCAAAAATAATTCAAAAAAGAGTGACAAATGACATTTTTTTTTGACTTTAGTCCAATTCGGAAATACCCCCAAGCGATTGGCCCACGAAATGTCGTATGCCAATTTGGCGAATCGTTTCGCTAGATTCAGTATCAAAATGTTTCATAGTTTTGGCTGTTTGACATTGATTCCATAGATTCTGCCTTGAAACGAAATGGTTTTGGGCAGTCAAATGGATCCGAGACAGAGGCCCACATGTCAAGTTCGCTCTAGGGCCTTACAAATCTATGAGCCGGCACTGGGCAAAGGAGGTTCACTGTCTAAAGAAAAGGCTCTTATTATTGCTTTTTTTTTTTCTCCCTCCTAGTCGGTAAGAGTATATTCTCTTTGTTTTTTAAGACTACATACAAGTTGCTTGAATAATAACTAAACCACATGACACCAAAAAAGGATCGGCTGCCGTACTGCCCCCGCTGCCATGAGGTCACCGACAGGCGGGTCTGAGCCCACACGGCAGCGAGCGGGCAGCACCGTAGCAGAACCCCACGCCGTGACACCATAGGTGTCCGCAATAATTGTCGCCGGCTTTGGCCTTAGTGTTATGATCTCCACAATATTTGTGTACAAGCAAATATAAGATGGATTGAATTCAGGTTCCAACTGATCCACAACAGAAAATGTAGATAAATGGCTTAATACAGCCGGTAGTGTCGTGATCTCACACAATGTTTGCAACCGGATAGTAAGAGTTATTTATTGATTACAACTGACTTTGTTCATATATCATGGTCATCCTAACTTTTGACATGCGTGGTGATGAAGGTAGGGAGCGCTTTGTATATGACCATTAAGACAATAAGGATTAGTTTGATAGATCAACCGTGCCTAAACAGGCAAGGCCAGCTGGCCCAAGAAGCAGACGGCCCAAATTTGCTGGGATGGGGGAAAATGATGCAAAATATGTGTTTCATAGGGGTCGAACCAACAACTTGCAACGTCGGAGAGAGGAGACACACCACTGGAGCGAGCTACCTATTCTGTTCTTAAGTGAAATGTAGATATATTTAATATGAAATCCTAAACAGCCGTGCCGTGCCACTCACCGTGCTGGACCTCCGATCCGAGCACGGCCCACCGTATGGGCCTGTGCTTGCCTGAGCATAAACCGGACCGGAGCGTATTGTGCTTGGGCCATGCGAAATTGATCAGGTCTTAGTTCGACCCATTTGTCATGGCTCAAATGCCCAACTATAATTGTGGCCGCTCTTAGCCTAAAACGTGTCATAAAAGTGGGACGAGTTACATACATTCACTTTCACAGTAGTTAAATAATAGTAGTAATTTAGAAATCAAAAGCCCATAAAGCGTCTCGATCCTAAAATTTAAACACACATTTATGCAAATAAATTAAAAATGCCCCCTAAATTTGTAGTGTTTAAATGTTGTCTTTGAACCCCAAAACAAAATTCAGTAGCTCTATAAAATTAAGAGTTCCGTACAGTGCATAGAGCTATTAATACCCGTTCATTTGAAACAGAGTGCACCGCACAAAACACTAGGTATTAGAATCATATTGTCACCTTACCCTTCGATTTTAGTATAAGTGTTTCATCTAGCGCTACTACTCTTTTTATTCTTAAATTGTTGTCGCCGTTGATTTTTAACATTATTTTTTACCATTCGTCTTATTTAAAAAATTAATTCAAATTTAAAAAATTAAAAGTTATAATTAAAATAATTTTAATAATAAAGTAAATTATAATAAAATATATTATATTCATTAAACTTTTTTGAATAAAACTAACAGTCAAAAGATGTTAGAAATCAACTCCGACAATAATTTGAGAACAGAGAAAGTACTATTTAAGCATAAATAATCTCGCTTTCGACCACCTTTTAACATTGAATACTATGAAAAGAGCTTAGACCCAATTGACAGTTAGCACATAATATAGCGTTTAGGCAGGTTAAGTCAGGAGTTGGACATAATTTGAAGTCTAGTAGGCGATTTAATGATTTTGTGGTGTACCGTACTTCATTCCTTACAAAATATAACTATTTTTAAGTTTAATAAAGTCAAATTTTTATCATTTTGATAATTAATAATAAAGAATTAATAATATTTTATTATATAAAAATTATATATTTTTAGGTTCATTATAAAATAAGCTTTTATAAAAATATTTTTTTATATTAAAAATTATATAACTTTCTAAATATTATTAGTAAAAGTTAAATAAGTTTAACTTTATCAAACTTAAAAATATATTTTGGAATGAAGGTAATAAGATCCAAAGGAAAAGAAAAATTGGTGACTTCAAAATAGTTTATACAGCAACAACAGGCATCATATCTTGCGCTTTGGTGGCACGACTCGGCCGAGCAGGAAAGCAGTGGTTCGATCGATGGGTAAGGTCAGTCGCGGGCCATGTAGGCGACGACGGCGTGCGCGACGAACGCCATGTCGCTGAACCGCTCGTTCTCCGGTGGCAGCGGGGCCGTCGCCGCGGGGATTCCTTCCGTCACGCCCTCGCACCCCGCGGCCACGTACTGCGCCGCCTGCAGCACCTCCCGCGCGCCGCGGAACCGCCCGGNNNNTCCGCGCGGCCAGCCTGGCGGCGAGCGTGGCCACGGCCGGGTCGTCGCGCGCCGCGCGGCACGGGTCGGAGGCGTCGGAGCAGAGCGCGGAGACGCAGTGGCCCGGCGTCACGTAGTACCCGCCCAGGCTCCCGCACACCCGGTCCAGCGCCGCCGTCGTCGCCTTCTCGGCAACGGTGTCTCCGCGGACGGTGGCCAAGAGAGCGGCGAGCAGGAGGAGGGCGGGGAGCGCGCTGCGGCACATGGTGCGTGGTCTACCGTCCGTCCAGTTGCGCGACTAGTGGACGAATAAATGAGGTGGAGGTGGTGCGGCGGGCCTCGCATTTTGATGAGCCTCTCTCGCTTGCTCCCATGACATCTGTGTTGCCTGCCGTTGAGCTTTCTCAACTACCGTAGACTGTAATGCCAACCTCCATCTCCATCTGTTCGTCAACAACATAACCTTTACATTAACGTTGGTCACCAGTGATCACAGTAGTACATGCAATACTACACCTGTCCGGCCACGAGCTGCTTGAGGGCACTCTGCTTTCGCTGCATCCAGCAAGCATGGCTGCTGGTGCTCTGCGTCTTCAGCTTGCAGTAGCGTGAGTGTGAGACCGGCCACCAGCCAACCACCCAGTGCTGGCTCAAAATTTTCGAAGGCCTCGAGCGAACTTGGACCAGCAGCTGCTGCAGGAACTGTTCAATATTTTACAATTTTATTATTGTAACACAAGTGAGCATGCTGCTGCCATGCTGTAACAATCGCGACTGCAGCTACTTTTAAAGCTTCTAAATATGTTTATAATGTATACTCATATAATAAAATTAAAAATATGTAGCAACAGATATATTTTATTTTTGATAACTAACTAAAGATACTTTGTTCGTCTTATTTTTTACTTATTTAGATGTGTGCACGAGAATTAAAAAGAGTGAAAAAAGTAAGATATACCCAATAAATATTGACAGCTCGTCTACGCGTCAAATCAGACTTCTAACCTTTCAAAATAAATTTTTTTTCTAAATCTTATATTTTTTTTATAAAATTAAATTAAATCCTATAATTTTTTTATAATTCTTATAAAATTTCTGTATTTAAAAAAATCTACTTTTTATAGTTACTAACTATATCTATATTAGAGTAATATGCATAGAAATTTTAAACGCTTCTGAGTCCTAGGCCGTCGCCCTCGTTACCTTGCCCCTAGCCGCCCCCAGCAACCCACCTGTCGTCTGCACAGCGCCGCAGGGGTAGGCCGTGGGTGGGCTCGTGAACCGGTCGACCCGCTTCAATGCAAAAGTTCGGCCGCCAGGACCAGCGAAGCATGGAACTGTCGTTGCAAGAAGATTTATGATTGCCGCCGACTTTGGCTTTGGCGCCGGTCCACCCGATCGGACGATCGGTCGCCTCCTCCTCCATGCAAGAAAATGATCTTCCGTTTTGATCATCCAACGAAGTCTTCTTCAACCTCTGTCTGCTACTAGGAAGGGAGGAGAGAATACGTATCGGGTGAAGGTGACGCGCGCCGCAAGCCTCGCGTGCGTGGTGCATTCATTGGTTCGCTCACCTAACTAGACAGTTCAGTTCGTTCCAGCACGAGACACGAACGACAGTAGGAGCACTAGCTGAGAGATAAAGGGGCCCAGAGCAGAACGAAACGGATCAACCGAGCGAGGCAACAGAACGAGAGCCTTGAGAAGGACCTCACTCCTCGTCCTGGCCACCACCGTCGCCGCGCTCTGCTTCCACGGCGTCGGCGGCGCGGCCGCCGACACCGTGGCCGACTCGTGCGCCGCGATCCGCGACTTCGTGGACACCAGCTTGTGCTCATCGCGGCTGCGGTCCGTCCCGGGGGCCGCGTCGGCGGACCGTCACGCGCACCTAATCGCGGCCGCGGACCTCGCCGCGTCA
>BCLH01000015.1:532954-555595 GCA_001602315.1 Zoysia pacifica
AACAGCGGCGGCTGCGGGGACGCCGCGGACAGCCCGCTCTCCTCTCCCTGCCGAAAACAACAGCACCATGTGAGTATGTGACTCAGAAGAAAAAAAAAAACACGCGGCGAACTCGCGGATCTGGGGGCGGGATGCCGGGGAGGCTGAAAGACCCCACCTTTGAGAGGAGCAGGTCGAGCAGATCCACGCCGTCAGCGAAGCCGCCGCCGCTCTGGTGGCACCGGAGCGGCGCCACGGGACGCCGCGGCTTGGGGCAGAAGAGCGGGCTCTTGGCGTCGCCGGCGGCCGCGGAGGTGGCCACGGGCAGCGGGCTCTTCACGGCGGCGGCGAAGTGGCTCATGGTCACCTTTTTTTTTTTCTTGGATTTTTGGTTAGTTGAAATTAGATCTACGATTTACAGACCCTGCAAGAAGAACAACAGCACGAGATAGATCAGTCGACTGAGCAAAAGTGAAAACTGGAAGAAAACCCATCAAGACAACTTTTCTATCACAAAAAATCGAAACTTTTTTACAGATTTGTGGCCACTGTATACACAAAAACCGGATCTTGAGAGTCTTTAGACAGATTTGCCGGAAGGCATGTAACTGCAGCAAACAAGAACTCACGTCTGGCAAGATCCGGAGGGATTTCGCTCAGAAAACCAAATCCTCCAGCGTGAAAAACCAAACCTTTGCAAATGCAAGAACACAAAAGAAGAAAAATAAATCAGAGAGAGGAAGATGCATGTTTACCTGAAGCTTCACCTCTGGATTCAGTTCTTCCTTTGATGGATTATATATAGACAGAGAAAGGAGAGAACCAAGAACTAGAGTTCCTCCTGCCAAGAATGAAATGAAAATGGAAAACAAAATAAGAAAAAGGAAAGGGCTAGAGGGAGGAGCAGAGCTTTGAGTGGAGGAGCTGTTGGATGGATGAGGAAGTAAGAGAACTGAGGGGAATGGAGCCCTTAAATAGCCCGAAAACGATGGTCCACCACAAACCCACCGAGATGTGGCAAACGCCAATTGTTTAGGTCCTTCGGAAAGTGAAAATTTTCTATTTCTAAGTACTGTTTTTTTTTTGTGAAATTAAAATTAATATCTGTTAAATTCAAGTGAAAATTTTATAAATTTTTGGCATTGCAGATTCTGAGTAGAATCACTTAAATCTCAATCAAACGGTATTTTTTTAAGGTAATTCGAATCAAAATCATTTGAAACACTATTTCAGTTGATTCTCACTTCTAATGCAAAAAATGAAGAAACGTTGCAAGTGATTCTGCTTTGTTCTCATTTTAAAAGCATGTGTTTAGCTAACTAAAATGAAACGTTTTAGATTTTAATGTAAATCACTTAAATTTCAACCAAATAGTATTTTTCTTAGATTAGAATCACTTCAAATGTTTCTCTATTTTGCACTAGATGTGAGAATAGCTTAAAATGGTGTTTCATGTGGTTCTAACTCACTTATTTATCTGAAAGGTTTCTGAACGGTACCGCACCCACTCTGAATCTAAAATGTTTCAATAAATAGCCAAATACACCCTAAATATATAACGTTTCAACAAATGAGCCAAACGCATTTTTACGCTAAAAAATTCACATAAATATGTGAAAAACATAGCATTTTGAATATTTTTCATATTCTAAAAGGGTCTTATATCTTTGTTTATTATCATGGAAGTAAAAAAAATCTTGGCTACCTTAAATAAGAGTGGGATTAATTTAATGCTGCAGATGTGGGCAACAGGTTGAGCAAAAGCTGGCGGGGTGCAGGACACGAAATAATTTCGGCCGGCACGGCGAAACCGGCGCCATGATTGTAAAGTTTTTACCTCCTACAAGTGGGTCCTTTTCATTTCGGTCATCCGGCTTTTGGTCGTAGCGCTGGTTAGCTTTTCGTCTTTCCAGAATTTTTTTTTTTTGTTAGAGGATCCATCTGGTCACGGGGCAGTGCTGGTATTTCCCGTTTTGAGGAATTTGTGCTCCACCTCGTCACCATCCTTTTGTTTTCTGGTGCAGACCTGAAGAAACCCTTCGTGTACCTGGGATCATGATTTTCTATAAAAGATGCTGCTTTGCCAAATTTAATTTGAGTTGCCTTATTTATCAGCACGCGGTAAATGATTCTCATCAAGGTTATCTCTATGGAGATATGATAATTCACTATATTACCTTTCAAATTTTTCAAAACTTAATATTTTTTACTGTAAAATTAAGCTAACTCTTATAAAATTTCAATATAATTTTTATAAAATTCTTACGTTGTTCGTTTATAGCAGCAGATCTACTTAGTACCAGTACTATTGTTTCCTCTATCCACAAATATACTAAAATCTAAGGATTTGAACAAGGTTGGCGTCGCTCACGTTACCATATCTCTTTGTTTTCTTTTGCTACGACTGTCCACAGGTACCCAGAGAATGAAATGCACAACATGACAATGGCTTACACGTGCTACTAGATCACGGCCTAAGATGCCAAAGAGCCTTGACAAAGTGAAAACAACAACATCAATAATAACAACACAAGAAAAAAAAAATCCGCACAACTAAACAAACAAATCCTAGCCGTTACCGATCGGAGATCTCGCTAGGACTAAGTATATGACTAAAAAGTTAGTGACAATGAGTTTGTCTCTTTTATCTGAATTTGATAGATTAATTCGTGTATAGTAATTTACTAAGTAGTTTTTTGTGCTATAACATTTTCTCTCGACATCGGAGGTACACTTGGTTAAGAGGTGGTTTGGTTCGGCTCACGCACTCGGTCTTTTGCTCTGACACAACAACTATAGATGAGTCGTATGAGCCACCTCAAGATAGCTTCACATATTTAGGCCATTTCTAAGTGGAGAAAAAAAATATAACTTTGTGATACAGTGTATTTTTAAATTTACAGGAATTAGTTAGAGCCACATAAGCTACTTCAAACAGGCTCTAAGTTGCAGCGGTGGTCGAGGCTACGCAGGCATCCGCTCCGTTATGAGTAAACAACTACTCCTACACATTGTTTAGCAGACACTAAAAACAATCAACCATAGCACTGCATTGCACGTACTATGCATGAATAATCTATGCGAGGTTTGACCATCAACGGGCGCGCATCCCGACGATCCGAGCCGCTTAACGAACCGCGAGAGAATATCAAGCCACGTGTGTGAGCCGGCCCCAGATCTCATCATGCTATAAAAAATAATGCTAACTGGACAAATAAATCAAAGGGCCGGGGAGAATAAAATAATACGAGTTGAGGCAAACGGCATCTGAATTTTGCTACTGTTGGTGGCGAGTGTCTTTCGGAGATCATGGATGGCCGACATGGAGCAAATCAAGGTCCATTCTTTGTAGTAGGAGTACGTACTAGGATAGATCGAAATACTACCGTTTGTGAAAAGCCTTTGTTACTGCTAACCCTCACCCAGAGACGTGAGAAATTCACGTATTTCGAAATCAAAATTAAGCATCAACTCAAATGTAATGCAAGGCATACCATTTTATCTTTTATTATTATTATTTTTTAAAGAAGAGAAGGCATTCATGGTTCGATCGTTAAGGATGGGCCGTGCATGCACGTGCCTCGTGGTCCACCGGCTGCTGAACCAGGGTTAGGGTTAGGTTAGTTATTGCGGGTTTGGGTTAGGTTTGAGGTGAGGCGCGTGATGCACGAGGAGGAGGAGCCGTTAGCTAGCGCCTAGCGGTGGGGCCGTGGGGGCGTGCTGGGACCCCTGGGCCTGGTGGCTGTGTGGGCTACTCTGAATTTTGTACAGGAGTAAGAACCATGCTGGGCTTGGAATTTGTCCATTGGGCTCGCTCCTCTACGAGTTCGCCGACCAAAGAATTAAAAGCCCAACACGTATTAAAGCCCAGCAGCCTCCGCCTCCCCAGTGGCCCCACCCAAACCGAGCGTGGCGCGGCGGCGGCAGTCTGGGTTTAGAGGGCTGTAGCACAGCGGTAGTCTTGGTTTTCTCAATACTTTTCAACACTTTGGCTATTTGGAAGAAATTCAGCCTCTGGGGCTGTTCCTCAATACTCAATAGACTTAAGTGTCCCAAATTCATAATCGCCAAGTTTGTCAACATAATTAAGGTGTGTGTTCATTGCTGCTTTCATGTATGACAGGCCCCTCACTGTATGTGAACTGTCCCGAGCTTCTTGATCTGAACCTGAACTCGTGCGTGAATCTTCATCCAGGCGCGATGCAAGGTTGCAACATTACGTTAGTGCTAGACATCTCTTTTTAAGTTCTAATAACAACCTCGAGAAACTTTGCAGAACGGTTGCTTCTTCAGTGTCCAAACCTGAAAGATGTTTCTGAAGGTGCCGCAGCTGAAAGTTCCCCAAAAATCATGGCAACAACTTCCAGCACTTCAAGGTTTTCCTGCCTCCTCTAGAAAACAGAGTAAAGAACACCTAGTAAGCTTTAGGCAGGCAGGCAGCGGCCAACCTTGCACCCTGTATCATGGCATGGCGGCACAATGCGCCACCAAGCACTGGCTACGCATGCATATAGTCTAGTATATTAAAATCTGGCATATAATATTGGCAGCAGACAGCAAGAGATGCAAGCCAAGTTGAACAGCTTTTAATCGACAAGATGCAACACAGCCCCTTGATTTAGAAGCAGGGTGCCTTCGCATTTTGCGCCGAGAACAGGGGGAACGGAAGAAGAAGATGTATAGCAGAAATACATTGTTATGGGACAGACAGGTACAACAGGTTCATGATTTTTTTTCTCTCTCTTTTGTACTCCATTTGTTCTAATTTTTTTTAAAACAGTGGGAGTAATGTAGTGGTATGGTACAGAGACGATGACCAAAGCTACAGAGACTGGGTACGCATGCATACGATGGCAGATGCACGCGTCCATCCATCTTCCCCCTCAGCTTCTGTTCTTGCATTTCTCCATGGCCCTTGGTGCTGAAAAAAAGATTTTTTTTTTCAAAAAATCAATTTAGCGTCGCTGCCAACCGAACCTTTTTGAGACTGGCTTCATGTATGCACTCACCGAGCCCAATGGCTTCTGACCCCTTCATGATCCGGAGGCGCTTGCATGACTCGACGAACATCCTGAAAATATTTCACATCGATCCAAATTGAGCAAGTTGATCCGGAGCAGAACGGACGCGGAACAACTGGTGTGGTAGAAGAAGAGAATGCATGCTCACTCCCATGGGACGTCGCCGACGAGCATCCAGTCGCCGTCCTTGTCCTCGTTGGTCGACACGTACTCGGAGCCGCTCAGCTGGTCCACCAGCTTGCTCTCGTTCATGCCGTTCATCCCTTGAGTCGACCCACAGCTCCCTGCTGAATATATAGTTTTAGAGGCGTTATAAAAGCAACTGTCCAATCTCAATATCAGATCAAATATAATTAACAACTGTTTTTAGAATATAAACAAATTACATGGTTGTTAACTTGTTAATTGACGAACGGTATCATATTCATGGATCCCTCCTGCTTTTTCCTAAGGCGCACGCCGATCAACTCACGGATTAGTTTAGTCATCGAGAGGTAGAAGAACAGCACATGGCAATGATGCACCAAACTGAGCTAGCTAACTGAAGGAGGACATGTCTACGTGATCGATCATGAGATACGTACACCACCTAATGCACTGCACACACAACGGCAGTGATGAGGCGATACTCGATCGATCCGTGCGTGTTGGAGCGACAAGACACCTACCGGGGATGCGAATCATGGAGCGCGCTACTGGCGAATCCACATGGAGACCACCACCACCATCAACAGTCTACCCCTCAAGCAAATGCCAATGCAATCATATATCCAAGCACTCTCTAGCTGCAACTAGCTTTAAGTTGCACGAAAAGTTGAAATAAAAGCACTACTGTCTCGAGCTAGGCCAACTTTGGCGAACATTTAGAGTATCTATCTATCCTAATTAGGCGAGGTTAATTTTGCTGTGTCATGCAGTGTTATTTACCGATGGTGAAGGAGCTGAACATCCTGTCGAGCGCCTTGGACAGCTCCTGGTAGTTGCTGTACATCCTGAGGTCCACCTCGCGCAGGTACGGCGCGCCGTCGACGCTCACCTTCACGAACGCGGCGGCGGCGGCGGCCACCGTGGACGGCGACGACTTGTTCCCGCCGCCGTCGACGGCCTTGGTGCTCTTCTCGGCCTGCACCGACATGATGTTCTTCCGGAACGACGAACGCACCGGCGGCCATCCCACAACCTGCGCCCTGATCGAAGGGGGAAGAAAAATCAGTCACCGACATTTTATTTTATTTTTTGCTTTAAAAAAACATCTTCTAAGTTCTAACATGCTCATCACTATGAGTGAACATCAACAGTAAAAGACAAGCTGATATATATGAACTACATTTCCAAGTAATCCAGTGCAAAGTTCATGCATGGGTATTTAAACAGTTAAGGCCTCTTTTGAATGTAGGATTTTCACAGAAATTTCACAGAAAAAATGAAAAAAAACAAGAAAAAAAATTCGCGTTCCAAAGTAGGACTAAATATTGTCATCTACTCGTTTGTGTTTTCTATGCTGCCTATCTTTTTCACATCATTTTGTTTCTACTACTTACTTTGGGAGCATGCATGTAACATATGTGTGTAGTATAGATAGATCAACTCAACTTTATTTTGTGTGGTCCATGGATGGGGCACTATATACTACTGGAAGGAGAGGCCACATCGGGTCTGGAGTAAAAATTTTCGCGGAAAAGATGGAACCTTTCGCGGTGGCACACAGCATGTACTGCTGCTGCTATCTTCCAATTTGACACATGTGCAGCCTTTTTTTATATTTCAAGATAATGGTGATAATTATAATTAACTAAAGAAAATGGCAGCAGTGGTGGTCGCCCTGGCAGCAGAGTACCAAATTTATGTATTTACTCACATTGATCTACCATGTGAATTTAAAAAATCAATTCTAGCATCGATCAATCAGAATCAAACAGCAAGGGTGGAAATGATGTCGACGTGGACAAAAATGACACTGTGCTGTGCCAGAGAGAGAGAGAGAGAGAGAGAGACTTTGTTTTATGGTGTCGGCACTTGGCGCTGTCTCCCTGTGCCCCACACGTAACTTGGTGCTGTCGACCCTCCAGTTCTTGAGCATGAACCCGATCGGTGCGCCCGAT
Source organism: Zoysia pacifica (assembly GCA_001602315.1). Taxonomy (NCBI): domain Eukaryota; kingdom Viridiplantae; phylum Streptophyta; class Magnoliopsida; order Poales; family Poaceae; genus Zoysia; species Zoysia pacifica. Next base: position 540,057 of record BCLH01000015.1, read on the forward strand.
CCATGGATAACAAACAAATCTCATCTCGATCGGGTCCTAGATCCAACCTGCTTTTGCAGCTTGCTTGCTTCTGAATTCTCGCAGTCGGTATGATCTGCATTCCGTACTAGAGCGTGTCTATGATCTGTCGTTTGAATTTTGATTTCATTTCGTAAAAGTTGAAGGGTTTGGATGATTACCACTAAGCTGTAACTATGTTCTCCACATGAAAAGCGAGTAGGATCATCAAGCGGCTTACAGCATGCATGGAGCTGATCTCATGCACGTATGGTCTGAAGATCAAACGGGTAGAGTAGTAATCAGGAAGCAGAGACGTACTTGGGCGCGCGCGGCTTCTCGGCGGTGTCATACTGCGCCGCGGCGTCGGCGGCGACGACGACGTTGCTCTGGCTCGGCGACCTCTCCTCCTCCTTCGTCGCCGCAGGGGCCGCGTCCTCCTCCTCGACGGCCGCGGCTGCCGGCTCCAGCTTCAGCTTGAGGTCGATGGTCTCGGCGAAGCCCCTCTTGGCGCCAGAGGAGCTCCTCCCCTCGCGTTCCATACCTCCGCCTCCGCCGCCGGGAAGGCCGAGCCGGAGCTCGGTCGCCTCAAGCCCCAGGTTCGTCGCCATTGCTAGCTGCTGCAGCAGCCACCTCCTCGTAGTCGTCTGACTCTCCTTGCACCACCTAGATGAACATTCATCACATTCTACATGAATTTCGTTTCATAAAGAAACTCGCTTTTAGGCATGAAAATGATAGATACGTTATTGATCAAGGGTAACATAGTAAAGATGTGTTTAATTGCATGGACGAAGCTGGATGTAATCGTCTTATCTTTTTTTTTTTGGGGGGGCGGGGGGGAGGGGTGGGGCGGGGTTGTGTGGCTCAACGTCAAATAAGTTTGAATATCGTAAAAGAAGTGACAGTAGTTTGGAAGAGACTTTTGTCACCCAGTTTGAGCGGTAGCATACACTAATAATTAGTCCTCACTGAAACACACTAGCGATTTGATGAGCAGTGGAACGATCTGATCAATGCCATGTACTACCCGATATACGGGACCGTAATTCAAAGAAGCATACGTAGTTGCGTGATGACTGAACTGAAACTATTTGCAGCACCAGAGTACTGGAGCGCCAAACAGTTGGTAGATTGAGGGACTGCTTTGCTGCTTTGGTCCATTCTAGTAGTAGTTCCGTTCATCAATCAAGTCGAGTGACGAGTCTAGTCCTGCCCAGCTAGTATCCGGCCAAGAGCATTTGGCCATCTTTTCTTTTGAGACGAAGAGCTAGCTACTCCTACTAGACAGCTGTGATCAGGATTAAGGAATTGCACAAGATTGATGCACGGACCATCGATGCACTATGGAACAGCAGGAGAGAGGACAGCACACGTGCGACCTCGATGTGACACGCCCTATAATTAGGTGGTGTTTGGTTCAAGTTTTTTAACGTATTCCAATTACAAAGATAAACAATTACGATAGATTTTGTTTGTTTGAACCCACTTGTAATCCCATTCCACCGTAATCCGATACGAGCTTATACAACATTAAAACCTGTCTTCCGCCATCTATATCAAATCCATTCCCATCTCTCATTTTCTTCCTCTCGACTCGCTTCTTGCTCGACGAGCATGCCATCTTTCTCCCTGCCGACGCCCCACCTCTCCTTCCCGCCGGCTCAAACCCCCTCCTTCCCACAGCGGCGCCACCCTCCCTCCCGCCATGGTGCCCGCCTCTCCTTCCCGCTGGCGCAAGCCCCCTCCTCCCCGCCGTGGTGTCGTCCCTTCTCTGTCGTGGCACAAGCCCCTCCACCCCGCAACGCCGCCACCCCCTCCTCACCGCGGAGGCCCTCCTCTCCTCCCCGCCACAGTGCAAGCCCCCTCCACCCCACAGCGTCGCCGCCCCCCTCCTCGCCACGGCGGCCCGCCTCTCCTCCCCGCCGGCGCAACCCCACTCCTTGCCACGACGCCACTCCCTCCCCGTAGCGGCGCCACCCCCCTCCTTTTTGCCATGGCGCGCGGCCCCTCCCCGCTACGGCGTGGCACCACCCCCTTCCTCCTCTTCGCGGTGTGCCACCCCTCCTCCACGCCGGTGGCCCTCCCTCAACGCTGATGCCGTGGTCGGAGGCTCGGAGCACAGTTCGATGCCGTGGACAGAGCAGTTCTTCCTTCTCCTTCCTCGAGCTTCTTCTGTTTCTTTAAGGTTCAGATTCATTCAATTTCCGATACATGAGGAGTTAACCAGGCACCGTAACGGTATGGATTACCGTTACTATGTCTAAACCAAACAAAATAGGTAATAAATGATTCCACCCTTAATACCCCTGCATTTTGTTACTGTTACTGTTACCGTTACCTAACCACATACCAAACACTACCTTAGTTCGTTAGGCACTGACCAGCCACTGTTACTACATGTGCTGTTGATTGAGTACTAACTAATATAATTAATGAAAATCGATCCTTCTCTTTAATGGACCGAAATAGACGTCTAAATCTCGTCAGACTTCGATCGACGTTCTTTAGGGTGGGGGTTTCTCCGGCGACCTTCCATGCATGAACTCCGGCTTAGAAGCTAGGGAGGAGGTTTCGAGGGTGATTTCCACTACGGCTTCCAGAAGACGGGCTAGATGATTCTACAGGTTCGTGATCTGACCGCCATACCTTAACCACATGTATCATACTATCATGTATGGACGTTTATTTGTACGCACGTACACATACGTATGGCTGATGAATTGCTTACGCTCGAGTACTGTACGTAGCTATCGACCCCTTGGGGTACGGTCTGGTCTGCCTAATTGAATGGGCAACAGTGGCGAACGTCCCTGTCGCGCGCCATACTCCACGTGCGACGTCGATCGCCATGCTTGCTGTCGGATCTATACGTTTTCTTTTTCCGAAATTTGTCGTTGTTGGTGACGCGTCACGTATACGCGACTGTTCCGATGTTGCGACGGCCCAGCAGCAGCTAGATCGATCGATCGAGCTACTGTACAACAAGAAGAATTCACGGACGCATTCATGGGAAGCCAGGGAAGGGGATGGGCGCGGATGCTCTTTGCTGGAAGAAGAAGCGTCCGGAGTAGTACATGCGTGGTGTTTGAATGCGCGGGCGGATGGGTCTGTGTGTACGGCCATGCATCCGTGTCGATTGGTTGCCCGGAGGACGACGGCGACGCTACTCTGCCTGAGAACGACGGGTCGATCGATCATGGGGTTGCTGGAGTCGCCCATGCATGGAGCGCCCGTTTCGATCTCTAGAAGTTGACGGAACGTACGCCACTTGTTTCGTCCCATGTCTAGCTCCGGTTCAGATGCGGCACGTACGGCGGTCTCGAGAAATTAGCGACAAGTTACTGGGCATGCGTGGTACTACGTACTCCTATACTCCACACTCCACGGTAGACCGTGATCGATGGAACGACATCTAGCTTGGAGATTCGTGCGCGCGCGCAGCACCGACCTCGCGTTCGCCTTTACGATGCGCTTGCTACTACCGCCGTAGCCTCGTTCGTACGTAGGGCACTGCGCACAGTTGACAGCGCCGGAGGCCATGCATGTCGCGAGCACGCGCTGCTCTGTATCTCATGTTATTCGTCCATGGAGTGGCAGGCTCCAGCAACACGAATGCGATCGAGCTGTTTCTTTCATGGAACCGCAGCTCGCCTCGCTCTATCGATCGATCGACCTCTCAACATATGTTCACCGACGGAATTCTTCGTATGCTAGCTCGCACCTTGTTGCGATTTAACTAAGAGCTAGCTTGTAGTAGTACGTACCATCGATGCTCATGATGATGTAGGGCGTTGCTACAACACGAAGCATCTCCCAAGAGCAAGTTCATTAACAAACCAACCGGCAGGCAACACCGAATAATTAATCGGTCAAGAACTAGGAGTAAGAGCTTAACACATGCATGTACGTAGGCCATGATCAGTACATACATGCTGCACTGAACAACGTCGCCGAGCATGCATGTATTTAGTCGGTGCACGCACGCACGCAGCCGATTCATGTTCACCATCATCATACTATGCATGTGTGATGCGCACCTATCGGTCAGGTCAAGCGAGCTGCGATCAAGAACAGGCAGTCAAACGTGCATGCTGGCGCCTGCACCGCCCAAGCACAAGCTAGTAGCTGATTCCCCGGCTCAAAACCCGACCGAAAAAGATTCCGGCCACCGATGCTAATCCACCGTACTCAGCCACCTGCATGCTAACTGATCGATGGTCAGCGACCTGTTCCCGACGAATCGATCGAGTACATGAGTAGCTCCTTCTCCCGGAATCCAAGAAACTTCTCCATGATCAGTGGGCGACACGGGATGTCCTAGACCAAGCTATAATTTTTTTTGTTTATAGGAGTATATTTCAAACCTCACTTAGCAGATCGATCAAGCAGCGGCGCTTGTTTTTCGCCGCGAATTCGAAAGATTCTGGTCAATATTTTAGCTCGTGCGTGTGGGAGGTTGCAGGAACACAAGGCATCTCGACTGGGATAGTCAAACGTACGGGATCGATCGATCGGACATGCATGCATGGCGGTGGTCGAAATTTCGGTGCGTTGATTCGTCGGTTGCACTTGCAGCAATTTGTGGCAGTTGAATCAAAATTTTTATTAATTGATTCTACACTGTTTGAACAGCTTATTATTATTTGGCCAATCGTGGCGGCTGACCAAGAACAAATCAGTTCGCTGCGAGTAAGACCGTGTACATATCCAGCGATAGATTGATTGTGGCACAGGTGCTGTTAATTTCTGAAGAAAGTTACTGGAACGGGAGTTGGAGTATCTAGAGCCAACGTACACAAAATAAACTGACAGGCCTTTTCTGTTGATCTGCACTTCGAGGAGTCTTATCCATAGAGAATAGAAACCACATTAATTTCTTCACCATTTATGGGTTAAACTCCGAGTTTTCGGCTACCTAGGACGCTTCATCAAATGTAGCAACATAATTTTGGTAGTATCTGAATTAAACTGTTACAAGATACATATGCTAAAGCACTGAGTACATGCTGTATATTTTTGGCAAGAATTTCAGTTTGACGAACAATATGCAAGCCTGGTAGTTGTCTCCGTTAAAAACGAGAGAGGCATTCACGATATATATAAAAACCTATTGTCCAAAGCAGACAAGTTTTCCAGATCGATCGACCAAGCTTTGTCCGGCAGGCCAGCAGGACCACCACCGCAACCGTATGACATCCCATCAAAGATTATTGATCAAGGACAGTAGTTTACAGAGACGAGAGCTAGAGGGGCCGCCCTTCTCCCATCAGAAAAAAAAATTAGAAAACTTTTGGTTAGTTAAAGGAGGAGGAGCACTAGTGCAATTAACAACCATTTCCATGCAGCTTCCAAATAGAAGAGGCATCGTTAATAAGCTAAAGAAGAAGCCCTCCACCAGCAGCAGCTAACCGAAAGAAGCAAGGCTCAAGAAAGCCGGAACAGGATGTAGTGGAGAGATATGATTATCAGAGAGAGAGAGAGAGGATTCATAGACAACTTGCCTCCACACTCATGTTACATTTGTTCCAAACGCATACTATCTCCGTTTTTAAATTTTAAATTGACGTCATCGATGATTTTTAATGTAAAATTTTAAGTAACTATTATAATTAATTAAATTATAACAAAAAATAATTTTTATAATTTTTTAAATAAAATAAATAATTAAATTTAATATTAAAAATTAACGTTGACATCAATTTAAAAACTGAGAGAGTATCTTATTGGACAATGGCAGCGCGGGAAACAGTATTGTATGCGCCGAAGATACTACCCCGAGATCTCTAATGATGGCACCCTAATCATGGCGACGCAACACCCTGCTTAACTAGTTGATTTTGTTTTGGTCAGTGCTAATCCGTCGTCCTGCTTGCTTCTAGGCCATGGGTCCGGGCACCGATGCGCACGTAGGATCCGAACCCGGTGGCCAGGGGGTCGTAGGGTTCTTCCTCCAGTACTCGACCATACTTTTTTTTTGCGACAGTACTCGACCATACTGATAAAATGAAATTTTAACATACTAGTGCCATTAGCTACAACTAGTAGTTTATTGGATCCGGTCCTTCGGCGCAGGACACATACCCGATTGCCCGTGATGGCGTCGATCTCAGAACCGGTATCAAAACGTGATCCGAAACCCGCGAGGACCCGCCGAATCTCTCGTGCGCCTACCGGAGCCGAGGCGGGCCACTGGGTCGGCTCGGCAACCACCCCAGCTGTTTGTACGCGCCGGGCAGGAATGTGGACGCACATGTGCGGCCTGGCCTGGCACGTACGTGTGCGCGTGCAAACGTGTGTGTGCGTGCCTCACACGGCCACACGCCTCCTCTTCTTCCCCTGCTACCTCTCTCTCTATAAAACACCTCCGCTGCAGACGCGAACCAGCGTACCAGTCACAGAAAGGAAGCTTCCTCTACAGCCAGAGATCGTCAATCGCAGCACAGCTCATCCTCTTCAGCTAACACCCATCCGTCGTTGCCGGAGAAGAAAGGGGGCTTGCTTGTTTCTACGTACGACGAACAAGGAGGGAGAAATGGAGGGTGCCACCGCGGCGGCGAGCTTTGTGGCCGACGCTGACAACTTGAAGGCGACCGAGCTGAGGCTTGGTCTGCCGGGCACCGAGGAGGAGGTGGAGGAGCTCCAGAAGTCGACGACGACAACGGCGGCGCTGTTGCCGACGCCGCCGTCCACGCCCAGGGGCAAGAAGCGCGACGGCAGCGGACCCGAGGAGGCCGCCAAGACCGCGCCGCCGGCAGCCAAGTGAGTGCTTGACCTCGAAGGCTTGACCGTGCCGTGGATGGCGGTGTTCTGACAGACGACGTGCTTATTGTGCAGGGCTCAGGTGGTGGGATGGCCGCCAGTGAAGTCGTACAGGAAGACGTGCTTCCATCAGCAGCAGCAGCAGCAGGCGAGCAGCAAGACCCAACCAACTTCGGCGCCGGAGGAGTCCGCCACCGCCGCGACGGCCACGGCTGCTACCGCCGGACCCGGAGCCGGAGCCAGCAACGCGCTGTTTGTGAAGGTGAGCATGGACGGCGCTCCGTACCTGCGGAAGGTGGACCTGAAGACGTACAACGGCTACCGGGAGCTGAGGGAGGCGCTGGAGGCCATGTTCCTCCGCTTCTCCGGCGGCAGCGGCAATGCGGTCGACGCGCCTGCCGTCGTCAACCCCTCGGACTTCGCCGTCACCTACGAGGACAAGGACGGCGACCTCATGCTCGTCGGAGACGTGCCCTTCGAGTACGTAGCCACAACCTGTACAACATCTCTGTTTATTTCACAAGTTTGAATGGTGTCTTACGAAGTTTGGTTCTTGTGTTCCGCAGCATGTTCATCAGCAGCTGCAAGAGGCTGAGGATCATGAAGGGATCTGAAGCTCGAGGTCTGGGGTCAGTGAAGAACAACTGATGAACAAGACGCGTGTCGACTCGTGCACACGAACAAGATTCTTTTGTTCTCTTGGGGGGTAATCCTCCATCCAAGGCATGGAAGACATGTTACTACGATCATCGCTCCTTGTCACTCTTGAACGCAGCTCCTTTTTTTGTTACTTTTGATGAACTTGTACTCCATGTGTGTTAGCAACACAAAAGGAGTGGAGATTCGAGTTGACTCTCCATGTGTGTTTGTACAAAGCGAAAGGTCACCGTTTTAAGTTATATCAGTGGTTGCTTGATTGATCACTCCACTGCAGGGAAGAATTTGGGGCTGTTCTTCGGTTCTTCCCTTAGTTTGATCAGTTTTTATCCGTATGGTGTTTCCTTTTGGTTGTGATGGAAGTGCAAGAACATTACACTTTTTTTTTTTTAAAAAAAAGGTTCCGGCTCGGTTGCGAGATTATTCGAGATCGAACCGCCTCCTTGATCATGGACAGGTAGGCACAAAAGTTAGCTCCTTTATTCTGCAATGTTGCTAAAAGGAGCAACCAAAGCGCAATACAACAAATACCTTCCTCTTTCTCCTCTGATGAAAGACTGAAAGCATGAGCAGAACTGAACATATTTACATGGACACAGCATGTTCAAAGACTGGCCACAAGATCCAGTTTACATCTTGCATCACCCTGATCGATCTCTGCTTATCTGTTCGATGTTGTTGCTTGGGAGTTGGGAACAAACGATTAGGCAGCTTGACAGCTTCTGGATACGGTTCTGATCGATGGCTCTTAGGTCTGAACTGACCGTACGCTGCTTCTGAAGGAACAGGAAGTTCAGAACGAACCGAGCGCAGACGCAGGGCATGACTGCCTTGGACAGATTGCCATTCGTTCCCTCGGCAGCTCGGCTTATGTTTTATGAAGGATTGAGCTAACGAAGCCAAGCACCTGCATACGAATCAGAAGGGATTGCCTTAGGAGAGAAAATGAAAACTGGGAGACAGCAGCTGGAGTTGCAACACCTATAGAACGCTGCTTCCTCGGAGACCAGATCACAGTCGTCATCAGACAATGGTGGGCCTCGTAGGTTTCCCGGCTTTTCCTTTCGGTCTGCTTGGGTGTTGGGCTGTTTCGGCAGGTGCGCTTCTTCACAATCGAGTATCATTTTTCTTTTTGGATCGAAGAATTTTTTTTTCTATATTTTTTCTGTAAAATTGATTTGATGTCTGTAAAATTTCTATAAGATTTTTACGTTCCAAAGGAGCTCTCGGTTTTCAGATCTAGTACTAACTTATTACTACTATCACTGATATGATAATTGGTGCCTGTCTGTTTGTCAATCACCTGGTTTCTTCTCTAACAGCTATTATTAACTGCTAATAGTATGTTGCTTGCTGCACATGAAACAAATACGGTATTGATAAAGACTGTAACCTCTTCCTCCTTTCTAAAATTGTTATCGTTAGCGAGACAATTAGACACCTTTGATATGCCAATTTGTCATCCGCACATAAACAGTCACACCACAAAGGGGAAGGGGAATCAGAGAGTCCAAGAAGATTCCTGATAAACCTAACATTTCTGCTGCCCCAAAGCATCAAGCAAGATGCATGCACCGGCAGATGAGAATAAGATGAGCTCTCGGGATTTTATTTTTTGGTTGACGATACTACCGGATAGGACCGAGGACGGACGGTGACGGGGTCCGACGTGCGCAGCAGACACCACCGCGGCCACTGTTTCAGCGCAGCTTGCTGACTTGGCAAGCCTCCCAGCCAAGAGAAAGATACGGGTAGGGGCCCGCGCAAAAAATCCACATTCCGTGGACGGAAACGCCCCCCTACCGGTCCTCGTCCGCGTCCACTTGGCCTGCAAGTGGAGAGGAGGCCGCGATTTTTTGTAACAGGAATGAAGTGAAACCGACTCTTTTGATACCGACACCTTGTCTGCCATGACTTTTCGGCCTGAAATCTGAACGAACTGCTTGGAAGAATTATGCCTTCTGGCCTGCTGCGAGACGTTGAGGCCTTAGCGTCAAAGAGGGCGTTTCCATATGCAGATTTCGGTTTTGCATCTATTATGTAATTTACAAACATATTGTTGCTATGGAGGATGTGAATGAAATGAATCAAATTTCGGTCGGAAGTACTAGGTTTTCGCTCTAGTTTGTAAGATTAGTATGAAATTCTTGTCAAACTTGCGCCGTTGGGCCTTTAAAATAGTACAGAGATAGCTACTCCATTCATTCACAATTATAAATTATTTTAACATTTAAATTTTATTTCTCAATATATATCATTCTCTTCTTAATACATATTTTTCTTTCCTCAATAAATTTATATCTTTATCTCTTTTCTCATCATTTTCTTTCCTCCTCGTTTTTTATGCACTGTATCCTTTCATCTTCGCTTCTCCTTAATTTTTTCCGTGTACAGAGCTAGAATGAACGGAGAGAGTATTGTATTGAGAACAAATACGGTATTGGTAAAGACTGTTGTGATCTTTTTTCGGTGTCTAGGAGTGTAGATCCGAAAGTTTCGTGTCGGTAATAGATCTGTGGTTCGGAGGTGGTCAATACCTTCGGATCTGATCACCGAAGTTGAGGAAGACGATCCGGCCATCTGCTCTTTGTCGGTGCGGTCCTCTGCGCTAAGGCAGCGTCGGTCGGTGGAGAAGGCAGTGGCGTGGAAGTCATGACGACGTCGTCGATCTCTCGATGACGGCGGTCGTCGTGGCGGTGACGGCGGTGGTGCTTCCCGTCGGCACAGCGCCCCCTCACAGATCGGGTTTAGAGTTTGTTGGTGGGGTGCGGCGGTACATACGAACTTAGGTTATGAGTCCCGGCCGGCCTCTCATCTCTATTTATTGTGGCGCTAGCGACAGAGGCCCACCAGCCATAATGGGCTGGATGCCCCCGATCAGGGCGCGATTAGGTCAAGGGCCCATTAAGACCGTTGGGTCAAAATGGGTGGAGATCAATTTCTAACATTCTCCACTTTGATCTCACTTTATACTTTTATCTTTATTACTTTTTAACTTCCCTCATTCCATTACAGATTGATGCATAGAACTGTCTTATCGTCACGGTCAATCGTCAATAGACTTAACAGCTACAATACATTTTTCTGTTCTAAATAGTTACTATACATTTTGGGTCATCTTTTAGTTCAAGAATCACAGACTTTCCTTTAAACCCATGTCGACAACATGATCAATAAATACTTTGGGTGATAAGCCTTTAGTAAACGGATTCGCTAGCATCTTTACGGTGCTTATATGCTCAAGACTTATGATTTGATCCCGAACTTTATCTTTCACAACATAGTACTTTATATCAATGTATTTGGCAGCACCACTTGACTTATTGTTGTGGGCATACGTTACTGCGGGTTCATTATCGCATTACAACTTAAGTGGTCCATAGATGTCGTCAACCATTTTTAGACCGGATATGAACTTCTTAAGCCAGTTCACCTGCCTCGTAGCCTCATAACATGCAACAAACTCGACATACATTATGGACGATGTAATGATGGTTTGCTTTGAGCTTTTCCACGAAATAGCTCCTCCAGCGAGAGTAAACACATATTCGGATGTAGACTTTCTATCATCTCTCGCATAATCAGAATCTGTGTACCCCACTATATGGAGTGAATCTGATTTTCTGTATATCATCATGAGGCCTTTTGTTCCTTGTAAATAGCGCAAGACTTTCTTTATCAATTTTCAATGCTCTATTCTAGGATTGCTCTGGAATCTGTCAAGTAACCCGGTAACAAATGCTAAGTCAGGACGTGTACATATTTGAGCATACTGTAAGCTTCTGACAGCTGAAGCATATGGAACCACTTTTATTTGATCGATCTCATATTGGTTTCTGGGGCATTGAAAATCCCCATATCTGTCGCCCTTGACTATAGATGTAGATGATAGACTACATTTATGCATACCATATTTTTTTAATACTTTCTCTATATATGCTTTTCGTGACAGTCTCAATACCCCTTTGTTTCTATCTCGGTGAATTTCGATTCCTAGAACGAATGAAGCTTCACCAAGATCTTTCAAATCAAAGTTCGAGGGCAAAACCTTCTTTGTCTCCAGTAGCAGACTGACATCACTACTAGCTAGTAGGATATCATCCACATACAGGATTAGGAAGATAAACTTCCCATCTTTAAACTTTAACTAAACATAGTTATTCTCTATATTTTTTTAAATCTAAATTTCTTTATCATGCTGTCAAACTTTAACTACCATTGTCTTGAAGCTTGCTTTAACTCATAAATCGATTTCTTTAAACGGCATCCCAGTTTTTCATTTTCTTCCATGACAAAGCTTTTCGGTTGTGCCATATAAACATTTTTCTCCAAATCCCCATTGAGAAATGCTGTCTTTACATCCATCGGATGTAACTCTAAATCATAATGAGCCACTAGTGCCATTATAATTCTGAAGGAATCTTTACATGAGACCGGAAAAAAGGTCTTATTGTAATCAATCCTTTCTTTTTGAGTAAAGCTTTTTGCCACGAGTCATGCTTTATATTTTTCTACATTCCCTTAGGAGTCGAGTTTTGTCTTGTAGACCCATTTACAGCCTACTGTTTTGACTCCTTTAAAAATTACTTTCAAGTCCCATACTTTATTAGTCTTCATGGACTTTATTTCTTCTTTCATGGCCTCAAATCATTTTGAAGAGTTTTTGCTTCTCATGACTTCTTTAAATGAGGTGAGATCATCTTCTATTTGAAATTCTTCTATCTGATAAACTTCATAGTCATCAGGAATAGCTAATCTTCTTACTCTTTGAGACTTCCTCAGGGCCTCTTTATTTTGTACATTTTCTGTTTGAGGCTGTTGTTGCTCCCCCTCATCTGTGGCAACGGGTTCTATAGAATCCTGTAGAATAAGTTCCTTATTTCTATTTATTATTGCCACAGGAGGAACAATAACAGGTGCTTGCACCATAGTATCTTGCACTGTTGGTGCAGCGACAACAGGTAGTGAGAAAAATGGCTCTTGAATCATCGGAGTGGGCGTATATGCCCGTTTCTCTTTAAGGTCAATCTCTTGAGCTACCATACTCCCTCTCATCTTCTCATCCTCTAAGAAGATAGCGTGTCTCATTTCTACAAATTTTGTATGTCTGTTCAGACAGTAGAAACGATAACCTTTTGACTTTTCTGGATAACCAATAAAATAGTAACTTACTGTTTTGGGATCAAGCTTCTCAATGTTTGGGTTAAATACTTTAGCCTCAGCTAGGCTCTCTCACACTCGTAAGTGGTTTAACGAGGGAACTCTACCTGTCCACAACTCATACGGTGTTTTCGGCACCGATTTACTAGGTACTCTGTTGAGAATATGAATAGCGATTTTTAATGCCTCCATCCACAATGGCAATGTGAAATAGCTTATCATACTTCGCACCATATCTATCAGAGTACGGTTGCGTCTTTCAGCTACCCCATTTTGCTGAGATTCGCTCGGTGTAAAATACTGGGCTACTATTCTATTGCAAAAGGTTCAAGAACTTGTCCATACAGGGTATGCCGACCGTAGTACTCCCTCACGATCAAATCGAACTATCTTTATCTTTAAATCGTGTTGGTTTTCAACTTCAGCCTTAAATATCTTAAATTTATCCGAGACTTTATTTTTTTTTATTAGATAAATATATCCATATCGAGAGTAGACATCTGTGAATGTTATAAACGAATTATAACCATCTATACTCTTCACAGAAAAAGGACCATAAATATCTATGTGAATAATTTGTAGAACTCATGTGCTTCTTTTTGCATCTTTTTTAATTTTCTTTACATGTTTTTCTTTAATGCAATCTCGACATTGTTCTAAATCTGAGAACTCTAGTGGAGGAAGAATATCATTTTTAACTAGTCTTTCTATTCTCCCCCCTCGAAATATGGCTTAAACGATAGTGCCATAATTTTGATGACTCGTCTAGAGTTCTTTTTCGTTTTCTATTTTCATTGATGGACGAAGATTCGTTTATCTCGCACGCAACATTATCATTATCCCATACAACATTCACATCATCACATAGTGATAACAAATAAAGCCTATTTTGTAAGATGGCAAGACCAACACATTCTTTATTAAACATTATTTTATACTTGCCATTTCCAAAATGACAATCATAACCATCATTATCCAAACATGAAACACTAATCAAATTCTTCTGTAGAGAGGGTACATAGAGAACATCTCTAAATATAAGAATAAAGCCATCAGCTAGCTCTTATGAAAGATCGCCAACGGCTTCAACTTCAGCTTGGACTCCATTTGCAACTTTAATGCATCTTTCTCTTCTTTACGTAGTCCTCGTCGAACGGAATCTTTGTAATGAATTAGCAACATGAACAGTTGCTCCAGAGTCAATTCACCAAGTGAATTTCGAATATTGCACATATAGAGATTTATTTATAAAAGTAATAATATTTCCACCTTTCTTTGCCATGATCATCTTTAAATAGAAGGGACAATCCTTCTTGTAGTGTCCCGTCTTCTTGCAGTGAAGACACTGATTCTTGTCTACTGCAAATTTGTTCTGTTGAGACTGATAGACAGGGGTTTTTCTCTTGTTCTTTGAGGAGTAGCTGTTAAAATTCTTTCTTTTGTTGTCTTTCACATAGTTGATAGAACCACCATGTGAAGCTTTAATTCTGTCCTCCTCTTACACACACATTGCTATGCACTTTTCTAAGTTTCATGTCTCGAGTTGCATATTATAGTTGACAATAAATGTGTCAAACTCTTTTGACAAGGAAGTAAAAATCAGATGGATAAAGAGCTCATTCTTGAAACCTAGATCCATTAGTTTGAGCTTAGATGCTATATTGCTCATTCTCAGTATGTGCTCTCTAATGCCACCGTTATCACCAGAGTACCTTTCTGTCATAAGTTGTTTAATAACTTGTGTGCCATATGTCTTTGAAGAGCCAGTAAATTGACATTTTATTTCTTTCAAGGTACTCTGTGACGGTGTCATATCCGTGATTGAACCCACAATTGCAGGCTCAATCGTGTTCTTTATCACAGCCAAACACTTCTTGTTGACTGTGATCTATTTTCTATGCTCAAGGTCATAGAACATCTTTAATGGAGCATAGTCCCTCTGTCTAGTCTGCCAAGCAACCTCAGCTCATTTTTTTTCCTCACTGGCTCCTCAGGCTCAGTGAGACATGCTGTGGTGAGCACCCAGTCCACCTCAGCTAAGATAAACGCTAGGTCTCTCTTTTTCTTCCACTCTTCATAGTTGTCACCTTTGAGAGTGAGTATCTTTTTGATACAACTCATTAAGTTGTATCCGCCTGTAAATAAATCAAATAAAGTGAGAACATAATAACAATAAAATTATATGTCTTATTTTTAACGTTGGTAAAAAATATGACACACAATTTTATATTATACATTAAATCTATGTCACCGTTGGGCAGAAATAGAAATAATGCATAAAATTTCAATTACAAAAATTATAATACTGTTATTATCAACGTTGGTCAGAAAATAACAATATCATAATTATCTGAAATTTATTACTATTTTTTCAAAATTAAATTCTCTCGTTGGTTCGAATTTAATAATAAAAATAATTTCTTTAAGTACGCAGCGGAAAACAAAATTTCTTTAATTTTCAAAAGCATTTACTTTATTTTTCTGTTCTTTCAAAATTATCCTGTTGGTTCAAATTTTAACAGATTTAATTAGGTAAAAAATTACCTAATTAATCAATTAAAAATGCCTTTGAAAAAAAAATAATAAAACTTTTCTTTTTGGGCCGAAATTGAAATTCGGCCTAGCCCAATGGCCTGTTGCAATTCATGCAAGCCATCCTGGGCTTGAGCCAAAAATTCGCACTCTCTTATGGGCCAAATTTGGCCCATTTGACCATCGCGTGATTTGGACCGTTGGATCTAGATCTGACGGACGTGCTCTTTTTTCGAAGGTATAAAAAGATTAAGGTTCTCTTCAACCCTAACTCTAACTCATTTGCTCCTCTTTTCCACTCTTTTCGCGAGTTTCTGGTGGCTGGCGGCTCAGTTGCTCTCGCGACGAACGAGTCGCGCGGCTCGAAAAACCGCGTCGCTCGCGTGTGGCTGCGCGGGCGCTCGCGCTGCTCGGCCTCGAGGTGCGTGTCG
>BCLH01000015.1:566938-577264 GCA_001602315.1 Zoysia pacifica
CCCCCCCCCCCCCCCCCCCCGCCGCCGCTCGCCACCGGAACTTGCTCCGCCACTGCGTGGCATACGTCCTGCTTTTCAGTTTCATGTGTCTTTCATATATAATCTATTTTTTTATAATTAACTCCTTTTACTTATTTATATCTGATTTTCTGTATAGTTAGTTAATTCTCAACCCATGGAATTCTAATATGATTTGCCTGCTTCAGATGATGTGGCTGGTTCATGGCTCCATGAATTCTGTGGTACTAACGGGTCACAATATATTTAACAACAATCTGGGGTAGTCGTTTTTCACCGGTTGCGCATCAAGGAACTACATATGCTGACTAATGAAGTGACTATTGTGGATTTTAGGCACAATATATACTTCACTCAAAATATGTTCACAAGTATATAGTACGATACATATATTTCAAGATTTAGAAAAGAACAACACTAGCTCGCGACACTGAAAGATCAACCAACACCCATGGACCATTTACATGAACCACCCACACCATACCGACACCACCGTCCTTATTTAACAGAGACTTCACCCGGAGTGCACTACGGTCATATTCATATTTTTCCAGTGGTGTAACAATGACCATGTTCAGATCCAGAGCAGGACAGGACACAAACGACGAAGACGGTCATCATCTGCACTAGGTGGCGTGTCCGGGATATATTGTTGTTCAGATAACAAGTTTATGCTGCGGTAATTGCCTTCTTGACGAAGGCCAGGTTGCCGTACGGCATGAAGTGGCAGACCGGCGAGCCGCCGGGGCGAGTCTGCAGCACCTCGAACGCCGGGTGAGCCGGGTTCCAGTTCGCGGTGTCAAGGTGACAGATCGCTAACAGGGCCACGGTGGAGCCATCTTTGAGACCGCTAAGCGAGACCTCGTAAGCCTTGTACCCCCCCAGCTCCTGCATGTGGCACTCGTACACGGCGTACGGGAACGGCAGCGTGTGGCACGACACGTACTGCTCGCCGTCCATCGGGCTGACCGCCCTGACAGCGTACGGCTGGCGCGGCAGGCCGGCGCTGGAGAGCTCGGACGCCGCCGCCCACACGCCGCCGTCGTGGCTGGTGGCGCCGAGCATGCGCATGGCGCTCCGCACGGTGGCCTCCAGGGACGTGGTGCAGGACTTCACCTCGCCGGCGATCGGAGGTGCTTGGCACATGGTCACAGTGTCGCTCACCTGGGCTGCCTCGGCAGAGCCTGCTGCGATGATGAACGCGCTGAGGACGTCGTCTACGTCTCCGAAGGGGACCTTCTCGGCGACGTCTTGTGGGAGGATGGCTGGCTCCGCCTCTGCCGGGAAGGAGAGCGTCATGGTGCTCCCCGGACGCAGCTGCGCTTCGTGGAAGAAGATGCCTGTCTCGGCCACCTTCTGCACACTACAGGTAGCGGCAGAGTTGATGATCGCGCATGCGCTGAGACTGCTGGGAGGTACACCGGAGTGGTGCTCCACAAGTAGCGTCGACGAGCGATCAACGCCTGCATAGGATCGGACCGGCGCCATGCGTAAATCAGGGAAACGGTATGTTGGATTCAATATCCATTCAACTCATCTCGGTGTTCGGCGCTTCGTCATGTCATAGTTATCTTTGGTGATTTAACAACGTTATAATAAGAGTAGCAATTTTTCCATGCATGTAGAAAGATAATAAAAGAACTACCTTTCTGGACAAGAGAAGCAATGGCGCTCGGCATCGGCGTGCCCGGGAGGGCCTGCTCCCAGAACAGCGCCGCCGGAGTGTTAGCGGCCGGGGGGCCGCCGTGCACCGCCGTGGCAACGGCCGCCACCAAGATCAGAACGAACGTGGATGGATTCATGTTCGATACAGCTATGTTTTTGAATGATCGAGCCGGGGGGTTGTAGTTGAGTGAGAAGGAAGGATGGATCCATTCTCCGGCCAATGGTCTGGTATATATAGCCCTTGTTGTTCCTCTGAGGAAGTGGCCCCACGTACCACACCAAGAGGTGCGTGTATAATCTTCCTACTCTATGTGGCGTGTGCAGCCTTCATAGTTGTTTGAAGATAGAAGCAGTTCTTTTCATTTATCCTTTATAATAAGTTCTCAGCAAAAGATGTGTTATGTACCAACAACATATCACATTGTTTTACAATATGATATCATTGACTTTTAGTGTCATTTTGTACCATCCATCTTATTTAAAGAATTCATTAAAAGTGCAAAATATTAATTGTATTTTTAAATATTTATAGTATAAATAAATTATATTAAAATATACAATATTTATCATATTTTTTGAATAAAATGAATAACATTAAAATGGATGGAGTTCCTCTGCCGAGTGGCAGAGGGCAAAGTAGTTTCTGCTGATGGGCCATAGAGGGAGGTTGTCCCTTGTATGGTTCATCGACAATGACTCCTCTCCTCCGGCTTCTACCGGTGGAGGATTAGCTTTTATAGTTAATGGTGTTCATATTTTAAAACTAAAGTTAATACAAGTCTACTTGTCAGCTGTCAAAGATGTCATTCCTCTGCGCACGTCACTCACCACGCCACACGCACGTCACTCTCTCATCCTCTCCTTGACTGTGCCTCTTGTTTCCTGAAGCCTTGGTGCCTACCTCATGGATTCATGGGTGCCGTCTATTCTCCTCCAATTATAACATGCTGGAAATTTATTTATTTTTCTCTCTCTCTTGTGCCCAGGAATCCAGGATCAGTGCTTGGCATGTGGCGAACCCGTAGATTCCTCCAAGTTGTTGCGTCTCCTGATTGATTTGCTTAAAATCTCAACGCTAGTCTGGTTCACATGCTATAAGAACATCTCATCAAATGGTTTTTATATATAAAAAGTGTATATCTCCTTCTCAATATGCACTTCTCAAGTCTGAACTACAAGCTAGAAGCAAAAAAAAAGTTATAAGTTTTCATGAATTCTCCATCTATTTTTACAGATTAATCACAAGAAGTTGTTTTGTTAAATTTTTTTCTAGCTAGAAAAGTTCTTTTCTAGAGAAGCTATATTTTTTTAAGATGTAGGAGCAACATCTGGAGTTAGAGCTCCTACACTAAAACTTCGCATGAAGATAAGACTGGCCATGTTTAACAAGCACAAACATGACATGTAATGATAGAGTATAAATACATAATAAAAGGATATGATGTCCTTATATTTACTATAGAGATGCTCTCAGCTCTTCGGTTACATTCAAAACTGAAACATAAAAAAATTAAAAAGTTGATTTAAAAGGACAAGGCGATGATTCACACTTAGCCAGGCAAACTTTTCTGACAAGTTGATGGGTTTCTCCTAACGCATATAATTAATTAAAGTAGCAGACAAGCCCTTGCATATGTCAGGATTTTTTAAAAAACAATACTTGGATCAAAACCTGCGCTATTGGTGGGTACTCTCTCTGTCTCATAAAATATTATTTTTTGATTTTCAGACTTTAAGTTTCACCACTCGTCTTATTCAAAAAAATTATGAAAATATAATTTATTTTATTGTGAATTGTTTTATCATTAAAAATACTACAAACATGACTTATTTGTTTTTATATTTAAAAAAAATTGAATAAGACGAGTGGTCAAACGTGATTTTTGAGTAAAAAAAAATATTTTTATGAGACGGAGGTATTACCTATTATCATATGCAAAACTACAATAGGATACGCGGTGGCAGTGCATCAAAGACGAGGCCATGACCCCAGCAGGACAAATGTTGATATGTCATAAAGATGCTCTCTGTTAACAACTTCTAAGACAGGAAACAAATTAAATAACTATAAAGGCTCTCTTTGGAACCTATGAATTTCACAGAAATCATATAAAAGTTTCATAAAAATCTGTTCAATTTGACAAGAAAGATGTAGAAATTAAAAAAAAATCGTGTTCCAAACGCGGCCTGTCTTGGAAGGGACATTTCAACACTCGATAATCCTGTTTCTCTTGAGGGGTCTCGTCGCAGAGCAAGCCATTGGGACTTCTTGGTTTTCAGTGTCTTTCATAATATGTTTCTTAGTTAACTCATACTTATTTATATCTAATTTTATGCATAGGTAGTTCTCAACCTATTTGAATATGCATGATTGATGTGGCTAGTTCATGCATGGCTCCATGATTTTGGGGAATTAAGGGTCACATAAAACCAGAGAGCAGATTTCTTATTCACCATCTAAAATCATACCCCCTCCAGTTCGAAAAGGAAGTCATTTTGAAAAACAACATGATCTCGAAAACATAACTTAACTACTATTTTCTAAAAAAAATATTCATTAAAAAGTGACATATGTATACTTTTATAAAAGAATTTTTAAGACAAATTTTCATATTTCTAAATTTAATAAGTTAAAACTTATTCATAATTTATGTTCCCAATTCTGACCAAAAGACTGTTTAAAAGGCTTAACTTTTGAACCAGATGGAGTACCTAGCTTCTCTTTTATTTGCCATCTAAATTTTATATTTTCCTTATTCAATATCAGTTTTAATTTTCCTGAATGGGTCGGGCCCTTCTCAAACCCTGTGTAAGCGGGACACCGGGCTGCCCAATGGGCCACAAAAAATTCAAGAACTACGGTATATAGTAGTTTTTCGCCATTGCGCGTCAAGGTACGCACATAGCTAACTAATAAGTAACTAATGTAAATTAGTAATTTTAGAGGCACAATATAAACGTCGCTCAAAATATGTTCAAAAGTATATAGCACGATACATATATATTTGGCTGTAGGGCATAAAATTTATTCAAGATTTAGAACCGAGAACGATGGACGGACACATAGCAACACTTGCAATAAGAGCCCACACACCAACACCAGTGACACTGAAAGATCCAACCCAAACCCATGGGCCATTTACATGAACCACACACACCATGCATAACGACAGTTATATTCTACCGAATAAGCTAGTGCTGACACTACGTCCTTATTAAACAGAGACTTCACATGGAGTGCACAATGGTCGTAGTCATGTTTTCTATTCAGGCTAGTTGTGCAATGACCATATTCAGATCCAGAGCAGGAAACAAACGACGAAGACGGCCATTATCAGCACTAGATGGCGTGTCTGGGATTATTGCTCAGTATAGTAAGTTTAGGCTGTGGTTGCCTTCTTGTCGAAGGCCAGATTGCCGTACGGCATGAAGTGGCACACCGGCGTGCCGCCGGTGCGAGTCTGCAGCACTTCGAACGCCGGGTGAGCCGGGTTCCAGTTCGCGGTGTCAAGGTGACCGAACGCCAACATGGCCACGGTTGAGCCCTCTTTGGGGCCGCTAAGCGAGACCTTGTAGGCCCTGTATCCCGTCTGCTGCAGTTTGTGGCGCTCGTACACGGCGTACGGGAACGGCAGCGTGTGGCAGGACACATACCGGATGCCGTCGAGCGGGGTGCCACCGAGACAGCGTACTGCTGGCGCGGCAGGCCGGCGCTGGAGAGCTCCGACGCCGCCGCCCACACGCCGCCGTCGTGCAGGCTGGTGGCGCCGAGCATGCGCATGGCGCTCCGCACGGTGGCCTCCAGGGACGTTGTGCAAGACTTCACCTCGCCGGGGATGGGCGCCGCCTGACACTTGCTCAGGGTGTCGCTCACCTGGACGGCCTCGGCGGAACCTGCTGCGATGTTGAAGGCGCTGAGGACGTCGGCTTCTTTTTCGAAGAGGACCTTCTCCGCGACGTCGCGCGGGAGGATGGCTGGCTCCGCCTCTGCCGGGAAGGAGAGCGTCATGGTGCTCCCCGGACGCAGCTGCGTTTCGTGGAAGAAGATGCCTGTCTCCGCAACCTTCTTCGAATTGTATCTGTGTGCATCCTCCACGAGCAAGATCCGAGACTCCGGAGTGAGCGTTTACAGAACAGTACTTTTGAATCCGTCGTCGGAGTCGAAGAAGACGATCTGATGGCTATTTGTTCATTTGTCGATATAGTTCTTCTGCACTAGGACAGCGACGGTCGAAGTAGACGGGCGAAGAGGTAGAAGTCGCGACGACGTCGTCGATTTTCCGGTGACGGCGGTCATCGTGGCAATGACGGCGGTGAAATTTTTTGTCGGCACAGCGCCCCTTAGTAGATAGGTTTTAGGGTTTTTGTCGGTGGGCTTGTGACGGCACGAACAACTTCGATGCTCGTGCTACCCGGCCCTCATATCTATTTATTGTGACGCTGGCGACAGGGACCTCCAACTATATGAGCTGAGCGCCCCCATCAGGGTACATAGGTTAAGACCCAATTCGACCGTTGGGCCAAACGGTGAGAGATCAATTCTAACATTCTCTCTCTTAATCATAACTTATACTTTAATCTTTAATACTTTTGACTTTATTTATTCCATTACAGATTAATGCATAAAACTGTCTTATCGTCACAGTCAATCACCGATAGATTTAACAGCTACAATACACTACTCTATTTTGAAATAGTTACCATACTTTTGAGCCATCTTTTAGTTCAAGAATCGCAGGCTTTCCTTTAAATCTATGCCGGCTACACGATCAATGAATACTTTATGTGGTAAGCCTTTAGTAAGCGGATCCGCTAACATCTTTGCGGTATTTAGATATTTATATACTCAAGACTTATGATTTGATCCCGAACATTATCTTTTACAATATAGTACTTTATGTCAATGTATTTGGCAGCACCACTTGACTTATTGTTGTGTGCATATGTTACTGCGGGTTCATTATCGCAGTAGACTTAAGTGGTCCATAGATGTCATCAACCACTTTTAAACCGGGTATGAACTTCTTAAGCCAGTTCACCTGCCCCGTAGCCTCATAACATGCTACAAACTCAGCATACATTGTGGACGATATAGTGACGGATTGATTTGAGCTTTTCCACGAAATAGCTCCTCCAGCGAGAGTAAACATATATCCGGATGTTGACTTTCTATCATCTCCCGCATAATCAGAATCTGTGTACCTCACTATATAGAGTTAATCTGATCTTCTGTATGTCATCATGAGACCTTTTGTTCCTTGCAAATAACGGAAGACTTTCTTAACCAATTTTCAATGTTCTATTTTAGAATTGCTCCGAAATCTGCCAAGTAACCCGGTAACAAATGTCAAGTCAGGGCGTGTATAGAATTGCTCCGAAATCTGCCAAGTAACTCGGTAACAAATGCCAAGTCAGGGCGTGTACACACTTGAGCATACTATAAGCTTCCGACAGCTGAAGCATATCGAACCGATTTCATTTGATCGAGCTCGTATTAGTTTCTGAGGCATTAAAAATCCCCATATCTATCGCCCTTGACTATAGGTGTAGCTGAAGGACTACATTTATGCATACCAAATTTGTTTAATACTTTCTCTATATATGCCTTTTATGACAGTCTCAATACCCCTGTGTTTCTATCTCGATGAATTTCGATTTCTAGAACGAATGAAGCTTCATCAAAATCTTTTATATCAAAGTTTGAGGACAAAATTTTCTGTCTCTAGTAGCAGACTGACGTCACTACTAGCAAATAGGATATCATTCACATACATGATTAGAAAGATAAACTTCTCATCATTAAACTTTGAGTAAACACAGTTGTCCTCTATATTTTTGTTAAATCCAAATTTTCTTATTGTACTGTCAAACTTCAAGTACCACTGTCTTGAAGCTTGTTTTAACCCATAAATCGATTTCAATAAGCGATATCCCATTCTTTTATTTTCTTCCACGACAAAACCTTTCGGTTGTGCTATGTAAACATTTTTTTCCAAATCTCCATTGAGTAATGCCGTCTTTACATCCATCTGATGTAACTTTAAATCAT
The DNA here is from genome assembly GCA_001602315.1 of Zoysia pacifica. Taxonomy (NCBI): domain Eukaryota; kingdom Viridiplantae; phylum Streptophyta; class Magnoliopsida; order Poales; family Poaceae; genus Zoysia; species Zoysia pacifica. The sequence continues at coordinate 574,671 of BCLH01000015.1, forward strand.
AATGAGCCACTAGTGCCATTATGATTCTGAAGAAATCTTTACATGAGACTGGAGAAAAGATCTCATTGTAATCAATCCCTTCTCTTTGCGTAAAGTCTTTTGCCAAAAGTCACGCTTTAAATTTTTTTATATTCCCTTGAGAGTCGAGTTTTGTCTTGTAGACCCATTTACAGCCTACTGTTTTGGCTCCTTTAAAAATAATTTTCAAGTCTCAGACTTTATTTGTCTTCATAGAACTCATTTCCTCTTCTATGGTCTCAAGCCACTTTGAAGAGTTTTCTCTTCTTATGGTTTCTTCAAATGAGGTGAGATCATCCTCCATTTGAAATTTCTCGATATGATAAATCTGATAATCATCAGAAATAGCTGATCTTCTTACTCTTTGAGACCTTTTTGGGGCGTTCTCATTTTGCACATTTTTTGTTGAAGGCTGTTGTTGCTCCCCCTTATTTGTGGCAACGAGTTCTATGGGATCCTAAGGAACAGGTTCTTCATTTTTATTCATTATTGCCACAGGAGGAACAAAAACAGGTGTCGGCACCACTGTGTCCTGCACTGTTTGTGCAGCGACAGCTGGTAATGAGAAAAATGGCTCTTGAATCATTGGAGCAGACGCGTACGCCCGTTTCTCTTCAAGATCAATCTCTCGAGCTACCATGCTCTTCTTCATCATCTCATGCTCTAAAAAGACAGCGTGTCTCGTTTCTATAAACTTTGTATATCTGTCTGAACAGTAGAAACAAAAACCTTTTAACTTTTCTGGGTAACTAATAAATTGACAACTCACTGTTTTGGGATCAAGCTTCCTAATGTTTGGGTTAAATACTTTTGCCTCAGCAGGACTCCTCCATACACGTAGGTGGTTTAGTGAGGAAATTCTACATGTCCATAACTCATACGGTGTTTTCGGCACCGATTTACTGGATACTATGTAGAGAATATGAATGGCGGTTTTTAACGCATCCATCCACAAACTCAGTGACACTGTAGAATAGCTTATCATACTTTGCACCATATTCATTAGTGTACGGTTACGTCTTTCAGCTACTCTATTTTGCTGAGGTTCGTCCGGTGTAGAATACTAAGCTACTATGCCATTCTCCTGTAAGAACCTCGCAAAAGGTCCAGAAACTTGTCCATATGAGATATGCCGACCGTAATACTCCCCTCTCCCCCACGATCGGATCGGACTATCTTAATCTTTAAGTCGTGTTGGTTTTCAACTTCAGCTTTAAATATATTAAATTTATCGCCATATCGGGAGTAATCATCCGTAAATATTATGAATGAGTCATAACTATCTACACTTTTCACAGAAAAAGGACCACAAATATCTGTGTGAATAATTTATATAAGTTCTGTGCTTTTTTTTGCATCTTTTTTAATTTTTTTTATATATTTTCCTTTGATGCATTCTTTGCATTGTTCTAAGTCTGAAAACTCTAGTGGAAGAAGAATATCATTCTTCACTAGTTTTTCTATTCTCCCCCTCGAAATATGGCCTAAATGCATCTAGAGTTCTTTTTCGTTTTCTGTTTACATTGATAGACGAGGATTCATTTACTTTCTCGCACGCAACGTTCTCATTATCACATACGACATTCACATCATCACGTAGTGATAACAAATAAAGCTCATTTTGTAAGATGGTAAGACCAACACATTCTTTATTAAATATTATTTCATATTTGCCATTTCTAAAATGACAATCATAACCATCATTATTCAAATATAAAACAATAATCAAATTTCTCTGTAGAGAGAGAACATAAAGAACATCTTTAAGTAAAATAGTAAAGCCATCAGCTAACTTTAATGAAAGATCGCCAACGGCTTTAACTTCAGCTTGAACTCTATTTACAACTTTAATACATCTTTCTCTTCTTTGCGTAGTCCTCGTCGAACGAAATTTTTGTAAACAATTAGCAACATAAATAGTTGCTTCTGAGTCAATCCATCAAGTAGATTTCAAATATTGCATATACAGAGATTCATTTATAAAGATAATAATATTCTCATATTTCTTTGCCATGATCATTTTTAAATAGGAGGGACAATATTTCTTGTAGTGTCCCGGCACAGACAGATTTAATTGAGCAAAATTAGCCAATTAAACAATTATCTAAAACGCTACTGAAAAATAGAAAAGGAAAATTCTCTGAAATTGGGCCATAATAGCCTTTCGGCCCACTGGAACAGTGGCCGTGCGTGGCCTAGACGCGCGCGCGTGGCCCACTGGTTGCGGCCCATCGGCGCGGCCCAGCCGCGCCTTTTCTTTTTTTTTCTCTTGGGTCTACAGTGGCCTTTCGGCCCAGCCCAATGGCCTGTTAGTTTTGCCGCGAGACAACCTGGGCCCAGGTCGGGATTTCAACTCCCCGCCCGGGCCGAATTTGGTCCATTCGACGCCGCTCTCTGTTAAGCGTTGGATCACGATCCGATGTCCGCGCCCGTTTTTCGGAGGGAATAAAAACCCTCACGCGCGCCGCACCCCCAAACCCTAGCCACACTTCTCCCCACCCGCCTCAGTTTCGCGTACGAGAGAGAGCGGCGGCGGCCCTCCCAAAGCGGCCGCCGGCCGTTGCGTCGCCCGATGC
>BCLH01000015.1:580414-607280 GCA_001602315.1 Zoysia pacifica
ACTATAGAGATTCTCTCAGCTCTTCATTACATCCAAAACTGAAACATAAAAAATATAAAAGTTGATTTAAAAGGACAATGCGATAAGATTCCCACTATGCCAAGCAAACCTTTTCTGCCAAGTTGATGTGTTTCCAAAAGCATAGTATAAAGACAAGCCCTTGCACATGTTAGGATTTTTTTAAAAAAAACAAGGCTTGGATCAAAACCTGCTATTGGTGGGTACATATCGATTATCATATATATACTCTCTCCATTCTTAAATATTTGTTTCGATTGACTTCTAACATCATTTTTGACCATTTATTTTATTAAAAAAATAATTCAAATACGTAAAATTTACGGTCATGATTCAAGTAACTTTAATACTAAAATAAATTGTAACAAACATATGATATTTATAAAAAAAATAATCAAAGTTGATGTTAAAAATCAACCGCGACAACAATTTAGAAATGAAGAGAGTATAAAACCAGAATAGGATACACGATGATAGTGCATCAATGGCCAGGCCATCCACACTGCAGGACAAATGTTGCTGTCATAAAGATGCTCTCTATTGTTAACTAACTTCCAAGACGGGGAACAAAATAACTAAGTGACTTGACTGGAAGGTACACTTCAGGTCTTCAACACTCGATAACCCTGTTTCAGTCATCTCTTGATGGGTCTCAATGCGCAGAGCAAGAGCCATATGATATCTTGCTCTTAAGAAGCCTTGAAGCTGGCAGAGGAGGTCGTAGAGCAGTGAGAATTGAGATTCAGTGAGTTGCAAGGTCGTCCAGTCATCTGACTTTGGAGTGCATTCCTCTCCACCGTGTGTCTCACGAATGTTCACTCCTAGACCTAATACTGAGTATTATTGGCAGGAAATGGCCTTTATTTTCGAGATTGAGGCTCTGTTCAATTTTTGTATTCAGAGGTACTGTTTGTTCTGCATACTTCGGTCCACAGGCAGGGTCCACGGCTGTAAAGCAGCTGTTGCTACTACTCCCTCCAGCTGCTTTTTTATAACGGTTAGTTAATTTGGCAACAAAAAAAAGCCGGACGGAGTAATTATCATCTACAATAATTCTGTATTTTTGAACGAATATGCATCAATTTGCTCGATTACGAGTCATGGTGTAGCAGAGACCATCCTTAAGGCTTCAGCAAAGCATTCATCTGACCACATTTTTTGTCTTTATTTCTCATTTTGAGGTATTTCAACTGGATGAATATTGAAGTTTTGATGACTTCTGTAAATGAAACTTAAGGGAAGGAAAAAAAACGCCTCGAAGAATTTTTTTTAAAAAAAAAATGAGAAGTGCATGAATGGAGGTGTGACTATCAAAGACTGAAAGGACATCATGAAGGGCAGAAGGCATGAAAATTTGGAATATAATGGCGTGTCCTTCACTTCATGCATGAACTTTTTTTTTTTTTTTTTGCGACTCCTCCACGCATGAACTTTGGCTTCCTATATAATGAGAGCAGCATTTTGCAACAAACCAAAGTAGAAGCCACGGTGAGAGCCAGAATCCATGATTGGCAATAGTAGTTTCCTGTCACTGCAGCAGCACTAAACCTTATGCAATCTGTATGTCCAAAGTATAGACTACATAGTGGGAAACTGGAGGAAAACAAATCAGATGAGGTGGCCAAATGCGAGGATACTTGGACTATCATCTGGACTTCAGAACTTTGGTGATGTGGGCAGTCATGAAGCAAGACCATTTTCAGAGAATGGACGAGTCATGAAGAGTAAAAGACGAGTAAGAAGCGTGGAAGGAGGCAAACAATGGCATGCTCCTCAGTTCATAAGTAAACTTGGCATCCTATATTACGTATATGATCCGTTGTCATTTGTCTGGAGTATATTTGTAGTAAATATAGCATACTGAAAGATATAGGAATTTCAGAGCAAGTTATTGCGGATCGTTTTCTACTACAATTCAGAAATCTTTTTTATCTTGTACTATTTTCTAGCTTCCTAAGTAATCGTTGTTCCAAATATGCTGCTATGAATTCACAAAGCATAGAATCTATGAAAAGAAACTGTGATGTATGCATTTGTTCTTCAAGCGCCCCGCGTTCTGGTTTAGCCCGTTAACACTTGTACTCAGTCTGTTGTGGCGCCCAATGGACTGAAAATGTACGAATACTCGGCCATTTCAGGGCCCATGTTTTCTATTCTTTTTCCCCTTCTGAAACGAGAACAATTTGCTCTTTACCTAAATCACTCCTAGTTTCTGCAAACATGCGGCGCGCAGAACAAATTCAGAGATCGATCAGCCTGTTGAATTCAGGGGAGCAGTGAGCATGGTTGGTTGGATACCAAGTCTGAACTGTTGAATTGCACCTTGATTTTCCCTAACCTTGTAAGAGTAATTTTCTGTTTGTAGCTAACCCTGCTGCTGCAGATTCGGAAGTACCAGTACCAACCCGATCTCTGATAAGATATCGTGACGCTAGCAACTGTTCCCTGAACATGACGGGTTGCTGCTGCAGTTTTTGGTAGCATCTGTGCATGACTTATTCTTCTGTTCTTCCAATCAAATGCGACCACACTGTGATGCTTGATAAGCACAAATCCTAGTAGATGTGCCCAGGATTTCCTTTTTCCTTGTTTATTAACGGATATGGTTGTTGGTGAAACATATCCATAACACAACTCTTAATGAAGCACTATCTCCCATTCTCCAGCGAGATGTAACATTTTGGTTGGACTTTGAACGCTTTTCTTGCAATCTCAGAAGCACTTTTTGTCATGTGCAATCCGGCCAGGGACACGTCCTGTTTTTGTTCACGCAGGCCACTAGTTGACGTTTTGTACAACAGGTTACTCGAGTTGTTGTCGCACATGCGTCCTGTCACTCTCTTATCATCGCCAAACCTGCTTAGTCAACACTGATTTCGTTTTCAAATCTTTACAGGTCGAACACTGAGGCTGTCATAGGACATGGAAAAACAGACTTGGCACATACAAAAGTGTTTGCACTGGTCCCCTGCATCTCTATGCTATCTGCTTCGTCAGTCTTGATGATTTTATTCGTCTGTTGGGAATGCAGTTCGAGTGAACAGAAACAGAAGATGCATGAAACCTGAAAAGGGGGCAGTGGATGGCATGCCCATTATTTCAGACATGAGCTTGGCTCCAGCTATAAATAGAGACATTAACTTTGGAAGAATTGAGGTGGAAGTTTGAAATGACTGGTTTGATCATAATTTCCTAGTACCAACCTAATATTATGCAGTCGGTTTAGACCGCCCGGTGAGACATTGGAGAAAAACAATCCGCTAGTATTGGAAAATGTGACAGTTATTGGGGTTATCGGCCTGCCTTTTGTTTACAGAGCGCTGAAGATTCATTTGGGAGTTAATAGCATCTGAACCAGGTACCTAAAATTGTACTACCTAAACTTATATTTTGATAGTTGATAAATCATAATTGGTATTTAAAATATTTTCCATCTCCAATAGAAATCAATATTTAGATATCTAAAATGTTTAGGTGCGCCACATCTTCTATTATGTGGCTTATGGACTGTTATTTTTGTTAGGAATAATCATGACTTTGAGTTTGTTTCGAGTCATTTGATTAGTGTGTGCGTGTGTCATTAGCAGGTAGGTGCTCAGGTTGTTGGGGTGCATGCGAAGTGCGAGGTTGCCGCAGACTCACGAGTGGCTAGCTCATGTAACAGCATGATGGCCGGGTCATGCAGCATGCAAAGCTGGTGGTGGCCGAGTCCCCGGGGAAGTGCGAGCTGGAGGCGGCATGCAGTAGAAGCGTTCGTGGCAAGGCGGAGACCAGTGAGTTCGTTGCCCACAACTGCGAGAAGGCCAGATCGTTGCACACAAAAAAGTTATATTGTCACGGTTCAATTGGAAAAGATGTTTCACTGACAGAATTAGCCAATCCAAAATGTGATTTGCATGATGGAAGGGAAAACCATGCAATACAATTGCAGTATCACAAATGTGACGTGCTGAAACAAACGTAACTAGTGATTTTGATTAGTTCTAGATGACAAACTGAACTTCTGTTAGAATTAATAGTGGACAAGCACTGATTAGTAGAAGAAAATATATGTTTAAATCAGATATGTAAGGCTTGTGATTGATCCTAACCGTTGTTAATAATCTTTTGTTATTCTTAGATAAACTGCATGGGTTGTTGGCAGTTAACGCGGATAACTATGACAATAGCTTTGATCTTGTAAAGGACTAATAAAGGAATTTCACCTGAATATGGTATGGTGATGTTTACAACCGTAGCAAATCTCAATTTCACATACAGAATGTGTGATAAGATATGGTGATGTATACAACTGTTCTGTGAGTGTGACAAGATTTGTCTCTGCGCCTTTTGGAGCATCTGGGGATAGCTTGTTCTTCTATCCTTTCAGTAGAGATCGAGGATGGTCAAGCACCAGATAACCTAGTTTAGGTAAAGTGATGGTAGTGATGCCCAACAAACAGAGATCTTAACCAGATCTGCCTACGGGAATCCCTTTTTATCCTCTTGGATATGCCTGTAGCTGCTTGGCCAGATCATTTTTATCATATTTATGCGTAGAAAAACAAGAAAAAACTTTGTGAGACATTCCCAAATTAATCTCCCTCGTCCAACTGGACAAGAAGACAGATCATGTTTATGTTCGTGCATGCAGGTCACTACTTAAACGTTTGCTGGCATTGCTCCATTCTTTTCGCACGTCCGTTTCAGGTTTCTCCTCGCAGCGACTAACTTGTCTGGTCAATCCTGATTTCACTTTCAGCACTTTATAGATCAGCGGAGTGAAGACTTAGAAAAATCAACTTGGTACTTGGTAGCAGTTGGTTCAGAGAAAGAGCATGTGTCAGTGCTTTCTCCACTTGCATGAGTTAGCCCAATGCATCGGGAGCATGAGCGTGAACAGAAGACATGGCACGAGCACTTCAAACCAACGAGAAGTCGAAACGCGCACAAGACTCGTTCAGCAGTTGATGTCAGTGGAGAGAATTCTGCCCAATCTGAAACCGAGCATTTTCTGAAGAACTGAAAGCGAGCGTTCACCGGAGCTTGCTTTTTCGCGGTAGAAATTTCTTTGATCGCGAGTCCAAGTTCCCGTCTTCCTTCCCGACGTCCGTGGTCACCATCACGGTGTGCAGTGATTTCAAGGGAGAGATAGACCTGTCGGTTACTGTGCACTTCTTGCAACCTTAAACCAACGGCTGCCATGGACACGCGAAGCTTTCACCTGAAGAAGCCTTACTGGCTGGAGGGAAGTTGCTTTCAGGCTTTCAGCCATCGAAAGGGACCCTCTGTTTGTCTTCAGTTTTTTCCATCAGTACCCGTACTCCCCAGTTCTGAAAAGGAGTTGTTATGGAGCAGCATGCTGCAACCACTCACCAAGTGTGCCGCCAAACAGGTCGCTGTATCGTTTGTTCATGTCGTGCCAGGAACCCTTGCGATTGGACGATGAGGATGGCAGTTGGGGAGTGATAAACAGGGCTAACAGATAGTGTAGTCAGATGCCATTGGTACTCTCAACTGTGGCTGCAGCTTGTCTTCCTGTTGAACAGAGCTGAGGGGGGAAAAAAAACAGAGTATGTGATCAGCACTACTGAGCTTGATCTTTATTACTTTTCTCAGGTGAATGGGAGACAGCTTCGTGTATCCTATTTAACATATATTTAGTGGGAGTAGGAGCAGTGTTACTCTATGATTAGTTGATAACCTTTTCTTAAAATGAAGTTATGCGCTCACTGTGTCGATGCACTGATGGGGGCATCCCCAATCACCTTTGTAGCGTTGCTCATGCAATGGTCAGTTGTAACTTCGAATCCAAGGTTAAGGAGACAATCTGTGAGATATCAAAAAAGGCCATCTTTTTAATACAAAACTCATATTTTTTTCATTAGCTATTCATGTTTCAGAGTCCGTTGAGAATGCAATTCGAATGAACAAGAAAAGGTGCTTCCAGCAAAACAAAAACAAAAAAAAGAGAGATATGCACCTCTGTCAGAGATTAGAAAGTCATGCAGGGTTGGAGAGGAACGGTGTGGTAAGAATGGCATCAGTGCCAATCATTACTTGTATGAACGTTGGCCTCCTATATAATGAGATCAATTCGGCACGAATCAAATCAAAAGCCATAGTGGGAGCAAGAAGCCACGATGTTCCATAATCTCCTGCACCTGAAGCGCTGCATCCTTATACATGCAATCTGTAGAGTACAGACTACGGAATAGGCAGTGAGAAACTGGAGGGAAACAATCAGACGGAGTTGCGAAATGCGAAGACCGTTATCTCCTGCCTTACTGCGTTCTTATTTCGGGCTATCGAACAAACATTTTCCACCTGATTGTTAGGTTTTCATGTGAGTTGAATTTTATTTATTTTCCTTTCATGAGGAGTTGTACAAGTCCCCGAATGCTGGACATACTGAGCTCTCCTGTGTCTGTCAAGCTCTCTTTTGGCGCGACCCATTTCAGGATGCATTTCTCCACCCCAAGCTCTGGAGTTTGGAGTACCTTGTAGTACATGGTATGCTCTTATGCCCCCTGACTTGTCTATGTATTCATTTTTCGCCTTCCTCGAAGAAATGTATGATCTAGATAAAATCCAAAGGAAAATAAATGGGTGATAAATTACAATTGTTGTCTGATTCGCTGTTTTCTGTCCATCTCCTTGGCCAGCTGCATGTTGAATTTTACCCTTTTTTTTCCCCCACAGATAATCTTTAGCTTCCATGCAAGAAAATAGGCATCTTTAGTTTCGCAACCCTGATGAGAAGCTTAGTGCGTATTTGCCTTTCCTTAACACCAGCAAAAAGTTCTAATGGTTTGTATTTCTTGTTAGAACTCATTCATTTGGAAGGAATTTACAAAACTTAGTCCGTATTTGCCTTTCCTTAACACCAGCAAAAAGAATTCAGAAGAGGAAGTATGGCATATTAATTACCGCATATAACATTTTTCTAATATTTGGAGCATACATAATATAGAACACCAAACATATCTGCGTCATAATTCTAGCACGTATATTACAATTAACTAAGCACTCTATAATACTATCCGTATACACCTCCAAGCTGCAAAAGAAAAGGTAAACAATAAAACGAATTCACTGTGGTTTACAGTCACCTGATCAAAAATCTTGACAACTATGCCAAGTCCTAACTACATCCTCGAGCTGCAACCTCAGCTCCTCCCACCCGAAATTTTGTCGCTCTCCATCGCCGTCGCCGTCGCCGTCGGCCACCTCGAGCCGAAGCTCGACAAGCATCAGTGGCGGGGCCAGTTCTGACATCTCCACTGACATCGCCGTGAGCCCTGTAGACAGGCCTCCCAGCGGCAGGCCCTCGACGCCCTTCTTTCCCACCACGACGTACCCAAGCTTGCCGCCCGCCCGGCCGAGCCGCTCCAGCGTCAGCTCCGGCGACGCCGTCGTCAAGAACCTCTTCTCTCTGTTTCCCTTCCCGAACAGGCCGGACAGGTTAAGCCCCGGCGACATGGAGATGATGTCGAAGGCGTTTATCGCCGGCTCTCGGAACTCCAGCGCGCGCTCCGGCTGGCCGTTCAGCAGCCCGCCGAGCTGCGAGTCGAGGCTGAGCGAGCGCTTGAACCACGGGTGGGTTGCCAGCTCCTCGACTGCGACGCGGGTGGTCGGGTTCGGGTCGAGTAGGCGGCTCACCAACCGGCGCGCCGGCTGAGACACCCACTGCGGGAACTCGTACTCCCGGCGCTGCGCCTTCCGGCACATGGCGGCGATGTTGGAGTCGTCGAACGGGAGCTGGCCGGCGAGGAGGACGAACAGGATGACACCGCAGGACCACGCGTCGGCCTTGGCGCCGTCGTACGCCTTGCGACGGAGCACCTCCGGCGCGGCGTATGCCGGGGTGCCGCAGGCGGTGTGGAGGCGGCCGTCGTCACGGAGCGAGTCCGGGAGCGCGGAGAGCCCGAAGTCCGAGACCTTGAGGTTACCCTCCGCGTCGAGGAGGACGTTCTGCGGCTTGACGTCGCGGTGCGCGACGCCGCGGGCGTGGCAGTAGGCGAGCGCGGCGACGAGCTGCGCGAACACGCGGCGCGCGGCGTGCTCGGGGAGCCGGCGCTGCGGGAGCGCGGCGAGCATGGAGAGCAGGTCCCCGCCCGGCGCCAGCTCCACGACGAGGTAGATCCTGGCGCGCGTGGCGAGCACCTCGTGGAGGCGGAGCACGTTGGGGTGGCGCAGCAGGCGCATGGCCGTGACCTCGCGCAGCACGCACGGCGCCATGCCCCGCCGTGCCCAGGACCTCAGCCTTGTCGATTACCTTCACCGCCGCCGGGTCGCCGCCGGCCACTGGGCGCGCGAGGTAGACCTTGGCGAATGTGCCGCGGCCCAGCAGGCGCCCCAGCTCGTACTTGCCGAGCAGGCTCTTGCTTTTCTGCTTGATCCCTTTGCTGTTACCATCCATGGCGTCCATGCACCATGAGCTCACCTTGGGTTCGCGCGCATGATCGTCCAGGCTACGGCGATGAGTACGGAGACGGCATCAGTGAAGCTGTTGGAGTGCTGGTTTTATACAAGTGACTTGGCAGCAACTTGCCATTTTTGTACTCCGTATGTTAATTCGTGAACCACGGTTTGGCGTGTTTTTAACCACGGTTAGTTTGTGAATTGTTATACACTGGGTTGTCTGTAGCTAACTTCTATGTAAAACACTCTGAATTTCGTTCTGGCTTTTAGGCCCCTTAAGATTATTGCGAAAATATTCTCTAATACTACTTTCATTCTGTAAAATTAAACTGATTCACATGGAATTTCTATACAACTCTCGTAGAATTCGTGCATTCCACGGCAGGTTTTATGGTTTTAGCAAAAGGAGATGCTGAGGTTTTCACAGTAATGTTAGCGTACAGCAAGTGGCCTCTGATATGTTTGAGGCCCGCGTTTAAGTTAGTTGGCCCTTCAAAAGGTCAGACTTTTCCCAATATGTATGCCACCTTAGCCTTGTGAAATGAACATATAGAAAATATCATTCCATTACCTGCTACATTTGAAACCCCTAGCTCTCTCTTTTTCAGAAGGCACCAAATTTACTCATAAATAAAAAGAAATTCTATGAAATTGAGCTTTTCCTGATGTTTAGGTCACTTATATGGACGACTGTGAAAAATATGTGAATACACTTGTTAGTCTCTACCTCATCTTCACTTCTCTGCTTGATGATTAAAATGTCGGGTTGTACGACCTCCGTTCCACAATATAAACATTTCTGAGTGTAGCTAAAGTAAAATTATTTTAATTTCTACTAATAATATCTAAAAAATTATATAATTTCTAATATAAAATATAGTACTTTTTATGAAAGTTTATTTCATGATAAATAAAAATATAACTTTCATATGATAAAACATTATTAATTCTTTATTATTAATAGTCAAAATAATAAAAGTTTAACTTTAATTAAACTTAAAAATGTTTATATTTTGAAACGGAGAGAATACCTCCATTTGGACCCATCTTTAATTTGATTGACCTTTTGCTCTAGACAATTAGCTAGTAGGACACAAGCTTTGGACAGTCTAATCACAACTGGCCACCTCTTTGTTGTTGTTTAACTGTAGTATTGACAAGGGGCAGATGATTGGTGCCAAGGTAGTAGATGAGATATTTTTAGGGGAGAGGCATCTTTCTCCCATGCTAATTTTTTAAAACCAAGAATGCGTAGTGCTTTGTTCACTGTCGTTTCTACCACTCCTATATGTTAATAGTTTCGCAATTAACTTGATTGTTATGCGTTGAGCACGTAAAATAGGCTGTCATTGATTGGCTCGTATCAGCATTTGGGCTAAGTATATGATAGACTTTGTTGCGTTCTGAGTGGAGGTATCCTTACAACCTTCTTAGTTTGATCAGCTAACTTGTTAAACTTGGTGATGGTCATGTTAAACTAGGCGAGGCCTATGCGTGAGATTTTAACAAGCAATAAGTCCAATTTGATTCACATAACTATCGCGCTTGTTGTTTTTTCTCCCACAACTAAAATATCACATATTTTGACTCTCTCAACTATTCAACCCGTTTATTTTTTCTCCCTCGACTGTTTCATTGGTGATGTGGCGGTTTTGCTAATCTGACAGAATTTTATAATTTTTTGAGATATTTCAATATTTGTTTTAAATTTAAAAAAAAATCAGACCAAATCAAGTGTCTACGTCAACGGATTCTGCAACATCACTCTGTCACGTCAGCAAAACTGCCACGTCACCCTGTCACATCGAACAAAACCGCCGTCGAAACAGATAAAAGAGAAAAAATGAATAGATTGAATAGTTAAGAGAATATCTAAGTACTTCCATTTGAGGGAGGAAAAATGAACAAGCTCCCATAGTTGAGGGACGACTTATTCCTTTTAACAACAACAATAAGAATCTTCGAGTTGTTCTCAGGACCGGGTCAATGTCCACGGCCCATGATTGGCGGGCCCACTCGCCCAACCAGACGATGGTGTCCACATGTTCCATGGTCGTGGGTCCGGGATGACATGTTGGCGTGGGCCCCTGGAAGCCACTGTGCCGGATTAGATTTCGGGAAAGAATAGATTACGGCTCATCTGTGGACTCACGCTCAGAGCCAGCATGAGATGTAATCCGCAAAAGATCTTCACCCACGTTTAGTTTTCGCGTACGTATTCATCAGCAATTTTTTAGATTCGTTTTCAATCAAACTCGTCTGTCAGCTTCGCGGTGCGGAACTGAAACTGATTCAGAGGTTATTAGCTAGAGGACTCCGATACAGGCTGTGACCGGGGTTAGATCTAGCTTCCATCAGCAGTAGATTTGAAGCTCGTTGTACTGAGAATTACTCCCTCCGAATTAAAATATTAACATCGTTGATTATTTATTTTATTCAAAATATTTATTTAAATGTTAAAATTATTAGTCATGTTTCCAATTTTAAGAAGAGGGAGGGAGTAGCCGATACCGGAAGTAAATAAAGGAAATTATGTTGAGGGAGGTTACCAACAGACGCTACGCTCTTGATCGTGCTGCTGAAGCTGGACGATTGTTTGCCCCGATAATGGCCAATCAGAAGACTGCTGGCTGGCTGGGCCCTGGATGCGGACGAGCAGGAGAAGAAGCCACCGTCCATACAGATAAGCTCATCCATGAGGCCCACGGCCCACACTCAAATAAGCTTGCAGATCGTAGAGGCCCATCGATCCCTCTTTTACTGGGCCTCTTTTGTCTTTTTTTTTTATTTTTTGAAATCGACGGGCCGTTCGTTCTGACAGAATCAGCCTGTATAATACTCCTAGTACAGTACTGTACTGTCAGCACAGTGTGGCGCCCTCCGTGGTGCGAACGCCTGTGCAGTACTGCAGTGGACTGGACCCGTTCCGCGGCCGGCTGCCGGCGGAGACGGGCGGGGCGGGGCGGGGCGGGCGACGGTCTTCATATCCACCGACCCGAGTCACCCGACAACCACCTCCCCGGCATTCAGGCAGAGAGATAGGTGAAGAGGTCAACGCGCGGGCTATCGGAACAGGGTGGCTCAGCCAGCTAGTACGACCGACGCCACGCGCGACGAGGAGAAACCGCGTCGATCGATTGATCGGTCCTCACGTGTCGCTGTCTACCGTCGAAACGATACACCAATGCCAGTACTAGCAGCCAGCCCCCCGATCGATAAGAAAAAAAAAAACCTCAATATAGCTGGCTTCACGTCGGATTCAATTGTTTACCGTTATTAATTCCTCTACTTATCTACTCCATCAGTATACGAGTACTCCAAACGTAAAAAAAAAAAAAAAAATCAGTTATGCTGAGTGTGTTTTTGCAACAAAAAGGTACTAGAACTAATGGCAAGCTGACACCGCAACCTCCCTGTCGTGTTCCAGCTGTGCCTGACCTGTATGCATACATCGGGATGCGTAATACGTCCGTCCTCCTCACGCCTTTAAACAAACACAAATCACCATCTAATGTACTACTCCAACAATTTGTTCTTTCCGTAAATAATTACTACGGTACCCATAAAAAATCACTTTTTGATTTTCAGAAAGACCACCCATCTTATTTAATTTTTTTTTGCAAATATAAAAATAAACAAATCATGCTTATAGTATTTTTAATGATAAAACAATTAACAATAAAATACATTATATTTTCACAATTTTTTTGAATAAAATGAGTGGTCAAACTTAAAGTCTAAAAGTCAAAAAATTATCTTTTTATGTGACAGAGAGAGTATTTATCCTCCTAAACTATTTGTCATATTTGCTTTTTAATACATTTTTCTTTATTTTCAATATATTTATGTATTTATTCTTTTCCTTCTCATTTTTAATACTACATCTGTTAAAAATATAAGCATTTCTGAGTTTAGTTAAAGTTACAATTTCTTTAACTTTATTAATAATATCTAGAAAATTAAAAAAATTAATATTAAAAGTTACATAATATGAAAGATTATTTCATGGTAAATCTAGTAATTATATGCAATAAAATTCTTTAAATTCTCTATTATTAATGATTAAAGTAAAAAAAAATTAACTTTGACCAAAGTTAAAAATGCTTATATTTTATAAAGAAGGAATTACGTTCTATTTTTCTCATCCTCCTTAATTATCACGCTCATACGTTATGTAAAAGGAGATGGAGGGAGCAGATAGCTACTACTCCAATTGAGCGCTCCAATTGGGAAACAGTGAACTACTACTCCCTCCGTCCCGCGTGGAGTGACATTTTGGGAAGTGACCGAGGAAAATAAGCCACAAAAGAAATTACCTGCACATTCTTATTTATTGCTCACAATGAGTAAATAAAATAGTTCATTGATATCTGATCTAAGTACCACGACGCATGAGTCAAGACAAAAAAAAAATATGTGACAGCTTGACTGCCAATTTACAGTGGCAAGAAATAATTCCCGTCAAGACAATGAAACAAAAAAATTTAGCGTCGCGCGCCACACAAATCAAATTTGAATCAACACACTTATATAAACAGACCTCTACGATAAGTAATAAGCACTTCTCACTTATCTCTCTATTCAACAAGACACTCCTGCTCATCCTCATCTCTCTATTCAACAATGCTACTGGATCTAAACTCTCTTCCAGTTAAGAAGGTGACGCAACAGCAAGACACGAGCAACCTGATGAAGCTCAACTTGAAGCTTCATTTGATCCTAGTATCTTAGGGTGCGGAATCCCATACGCTGCAGCACCGACGTGTCCAGGCTGAGCTTCCTTTTGATCTGAATATTGAGCAAGCAAATCAAGAAGATGCATTGCATTGGATCAGCTAGTTGCACTTCACCATACCATTTCAAGTATGACTACTCCTGCTTGCAATTATTCTTAGAGTTTTAGTTGTCATACAAGTACCATTAGATCAGGTAGATGTACTTTACCATAGTTTTAGTTGTCATACATAAAACAAACTGAGGCAGAAAATAAAAAACATGTGCACCAAATCATACAATTACTACGTGGCAAAGTAATTCATGTTAGAATACTTATCTATTGTTATAAATGCTGAGATTGGCTTGGACACCGAGCTGCCACTAGATTTGAATGCCATAGTCGAGGAGATGAAAGATTATGGTGTTTATGCTGAAAGTTTTGAAGTTGACTTCGATGTAAAGAAGTTGTTCGCCTCAGATGATGATGCAAATGAAGCTCAGAATGCGAATCTAGCAAACACATGTAAATGCTCAACAAATAGAGAAAGGCAAGACATATATAAAACGTTGCTTGCAACAACTAACAATGGAAAATTAAAAAGGTCTAGCATAAGGGAGGTAGCAGCCATGTTTTAGTACACGGAACTCCCATTATATCTAATGGTGCGTGGTGGGCGGGTGGGTGCTCTTATTATGACTTGCGTTGAGAACTGAGAAAGAACACAGCTACATGGAAGCTACAATGCTAAAACTACACACAACGCGGGATATTTTCTCACTTCTAAAACGTCACTCTACGCGAGCGAGTAGTAAGTATGAAGAGGACTAAATCAGATTAGGGTCAAATTGAAATTCTATTTAATACTCTTATTTTACTAGTCTTTCGGTTTTAAAATATTTACACCGTTGATTTTTAACATTGATTTTGACCATTAGTCTTATTCAAAAAAATTGTTCAAATATGTAAATTTTGTTATTATTTGATTTATCATTAGTGAAATTTAAATCACGACTAATAATTTACATTTTAGAACAAATTTTTTGAATAAGATGAATAATCAAGTTGATCTTAGAATTCAACGATGTCAATAATTTAAAACCAAAGAGAGTATAATAAAATTAATAATTTAAATTGTGAAAGGACATGTGGAATCAAACCGTTAGCTGACCGATATTCAACCTTCTTCAACCGCTCTTCTAAATACCTCCCTACTTTCGAAGATTCTCTTAAATTCTCCGATTTAGAGATAGATCTGGAGAATTTTCTGAGGTCTTCAATCCTATGTTAGTGTAACTGACTGTGAGGCTAGTTGTTCACTGAATTTAAATTTAAACTATATTTAAAAGCGCTGTTGAAAGAGGTGACTAAAGTAAACCTCAGAATTTTTTAATTTTTTGGAGTGATTTTTTGAAAGAACTGTTAGAGATGCTTAAAAACCAACTAGCTAATCAAATAAAACCGACTAATTTATTATTTTACTGTAACGCACAGATTTAATTTTGTGTAAAAAAACGATTGTCGGATGAAACCGATTCGTACCGCTTTTCTTAACTCTGCTTCGACTGAACCTTTTTACCGGCACGAATGAGATTCATCCGCTGACCGACAAATGACGAGAACCTGATCGACAGCGAGCATTTCAAACCAAAAAAACAAAGCAAAAGAATCGCACGCGCGTCCCTAGTCTCTTCCTACCGATTCGATTCCCGTTCAATTCAAATTTCAAAGATTTTTTCCTTTTCAAAAAAATCAAAGATTTTGTAAGTATGCGCTTTTGACCGTCCGCGTCGTGCGTTCCCTGTCGAAAAGAACGAAAAAGGAACGCCGAGAAGGGAAGAACGGGTCCGTGGCTCCGTGCTGCTCGATCGTCGCAAGTCAATGCCATGCCAGCTTCGTTTCGTTCACGTTCAGATGTGAGCCGTGACCGGCGAGCGACGTACTTAAGCTCGCCGCGCGACCATTTCCCCGTGTTCTTCCACTGCACTCCTATATAAACCCAACGCCCGGCGGGCAACCTCCACCGCCATTTCGATCGAGCTGCTCTGTTCTGTTCTGTTCTTCAGAAGGCATCGCCAGCACCAGCGAGGTCGAGAGTCACACAGACACGCAACCAATGGAGGGGACGACCACGACCACGACCACGACGACGACGACGCTGAACCCGGATCAGGTCTCGGAGTTCCGCCAGGCGTTCGCGTTCTTCGACCGGGACGGCGACGGGTGCATCACGGCGGAGGAGCTGGCGACGGTGATGGGGTCGCTGCGCGGGCAGCGGCCGCCGGCGGAGGAGCTGCGCGAGATGATCCGCGACGCGGACGCCGACGGCGACGGCGCCGTCGACTTCGCCGAGTTCCTCGGCCTCATGGCGCGCAGCGGCGCCGCAATCCCTGGCGGCGGCAGCGCCGACGAGGAGATGCGCGAGGCGTTCAAGGTGTTCGATAAGGACCAGAACGGGTACATCTCGGCCACCGAGGTGAGTTGGGAGTAACGTGTGGACAAGGGCGGGCGGGGTTCGTTCTCGGGGGAGCGGTTTTCTCTTGCTCACGACGTGGTGTATGTTGTTGCAGCTGCGTCACGTGATGATCAACCTCGGCGAGAAGCTGACGGACGAGGAGGTGGACCAGATGATCCGCGAGGCCGACCTCGACGGCGACGGCCAGGTTGACTACGACGAGTTCGTCAGGATGATGATGCTCTCCGAAGGACAAAATCACGCCCAACCAACTCCAGCACCGCCAATGAAATGATGCGTCAACTGCTGCTATTAGCTTTCGGCCGTTTCTCCTACGGGAGATAACTCAGAGAAGACAAGACTGTACTAGTAAATCTCTTCGTTGAATCTTTATTTATGTACTTAACTAGTCTCTCCTAAATGAATTACTAGATACTAGTCAATTATTCATTGGTCAAATTAGTGAATTGCCAACCAAGACTAAATAGCAAAGGACGATCCTGACCAGCCGACATGGAGCGCGTTTGACGCTTCAACTTTGTTGAACGTTGCACTGTTCCACTTGAGGCTATGTATGAATAGGAGCACGTCAGAGCCAACTTAGAACAGAGAGGAGCAGGGTTAGGTTTGTACAAACATTCTACTGTATATAGGGGTGTAAAACGATTCCACTTAGATTACTTTCAAAACCTTTTTAGTTAAAAAAATGAATTAAATTTAAGAATTCTCCTCCACTTTTGAATAATTAGTTCTGAAGTTAACGTTAAGTGCACCTATACACCTCTAACTCCTCTAACTGTATAAGTACTACTACTCCTTCGACACAACAATATAAGCAATACGGAGTACTCGCTTCTCACTCCACCACCACCACCACAAGCAAACAGGGAAAAGACAAGTACTCATGCTGTCGGCTGCAGCTGCAGCTCCATTCCCACGCTTGTTCGTTGTTGAGTTCGAAAAACTTCGAAAAACTGTTCAAAACCGATTGATTTTTACAGTTTTCGATGAAAACAGTTCAATCCGACTTCACCGAACGATTTGTTTTCGATAAAAATGGAACCTAAGTTCTAGCACCCACCACACTACTTCAAGCAATGCTTATATTAACAGACAAAATCTACTTATTTTTAGTTTTTGACCGCCATCTACTTACCGACAAATGATGCGAGTGGGAATAAGATTTGACCGGCGAGGGACGTAACAACATAGAGTAATAAAAATAGCGGTAATTTCTCTTCCGTGACAAGGACCGAAAGGTGACAAAACTCCAGTTGATGATCCAGTCAATTAGTACAAAATTTCTTACGACTCCTTTTCAGCGCATGAAGGCCAGGCCCACCCCGGTCGACCCCAGGCACGGGCTGCGCGTAATTTGACTTGGACCGTGTCTATACCTCGCCGGCCCATTACATCACCCATTGCGCACGCCGGGTGCGAGTGCGACTTGCGCGAGCTCCCGGCGGCTGGCACACGTCGCCGAGTGCTCTGCTCTGCGGTCCGCATCGTCAGTTCGTCACCAACCTAGTCCCGTGCAGCAAGCTCGACTCCAATTGGAAGAGCTAGCCAGGCCTGGCCATTACATTTTCTTTTCTTTCTTTTAATATAACGCGAAGATTATATCAAAATATGTTAACTAGCATAAATAATCTGTGACTGATCGTGATATGTCGAACAGCAGCACGCTCGGCCGGCCGGCCGGAAGGATCACGGAGCGCACACGGCTGCTCGATCGACGGCGTAAATTTGCAGCAACAACGATCGAGGTACAACAAACTACACACGCTATACAATTCAATGGCGACCTGATTCAGCTGCATGCACCTGCACGCAGAGCAGTCGAGCAGAGCTTCGGAGCAAGGTGAGGCCGGGTGCATGAGCTCGCTTTCAGCTGCAAGGTTCTTCTTCAGAGAGCTAGCAGGAGGAGCGTGCTGCATCCTGCATGCGCGTAGATGTCTACGATGTCTAGCTACCTGCTACTCCTACAGATATCAGCAGAGAGATAGAGACGGGTTTAAATACTGTCGCAGAGGATCCAAATCCAAAGTGGCATGGGTTAACTTACGGGTGACTGTTCGTCAGTTGCTGGTTGGATGCTGCTCGTCATCAAGCTCGATCGATCGACCCTGCAGGGCATCGATCACCGATCGCGATCGATCCCTTCTGAAAATCTGAACGCGCGCGGCTACGCATGCAACAGCGACGCCGCGCCTGCCGCCGTTTAATGGAGTACGCCAGCGATCGATCCTCCGCCGTCGACGTAGGCCGGCGCTGGTACCAAACCATGTCAGGAACGATCGATAGCCATCTATAATTACTCAAATCCCAGTTGAAATTGCTATACATATCCTGCGCGTGCTACTACTAGTAGGAGCAGCACGCATGCAGGCATGCGTGCGCCCATAGGATTAGTATTCTGTATACGCGTGCTCGTCGTATAAAGTTGCACCAGATATATAAAATTATATGTCTAAATGTGTAAACTAGTGTACGCTCGTCACAAAAAGCCGTTTTATTTTTGCGGATTTTAATGGGCCGCTGCATGCTTGCGGCCGGCGTGCAGGAAAGCGTCGTTCGTAGAGTGGGAAGTAGGTCGAGAGAGAGGGACAGTAGCTGGAGAGGTCGCAGCGAGCGGCGCCATGGACGGATCATGAATCGATGGATCAATGTCTTTTCTCTTCTTTTCTTTTCGTTATCATGCGGTTAAAGAACCATGATTCAGCATCTGCAGGCCCCGCATGGCGATTGGCGATCGCATGCACGCCCCTCCCCTCCCGTCCACTCTCTAGCTCTGGACCACTCATGCAGCTCTCTCTCTCTCTCGTTCCCCGATAGGTGTGGTGAAAGGCCAGTTCTAAGGACGCATTTGGCAGAGCTTTCAGTGATTCTGTGCCATAGACTTGCAGGTGAGAAGCCTTGCAGGTGAGAAGCAATGGCGGGTCACCAACGATAAAAAGAAACCTGGAGAGGAGCCTGTGACCTGGTGTGAGTCTGCACGGAAGGAGGACCGAGCTACTACCTCCGTCCCGATCATTTTGTATTTTTAATAAATATAAAAATAAATAAGTTATGTTTATAGTATTTTTAATAATAAAACAATTCACAATAAAATAAATTATTTTTTACAAATTTTTTAAATAAAATGAGTGATGAAATTTGAGATCTAAAAGTAAAAAAAAAAGATTTTTTTTATGAGAGAGAGGAAGTAGCTAGTAGAGGGTGCCGTAGACGGGTCCTGAAGGTAGCACAGCTCTCGGCGACGACGGACGGGAGTTGGTTGCGCTGCTCAAAATGTGGTGGCTGGCAAGCAGGCTGCTAGTACTAGGGTTCTTCCGTTGGGCCGTTGGGGAGTGCGCTCCATTTCCAGCAAGAGAATCTTTGCCAGTTATGAACAGGGGGCTCGAAATCTTGATGGGACCTCTCGTAATGTGCACATCATACTAGTAGTGTCAGAGCTTGATCGGTCAACTTGTTACAGGTACTCACTCTAACCTGATTACTGTGCTCCTAGGCACCAATATCTCTCGATCTCCTACTACGGCCTGCATTCTTGATTCATCAGCTACTAATGGCATACTCTGCCAAGAGATTAGTTGATGTGCCGCATTAGTTATAACAAAGGATGGACGGTTCGTAACTACCAGCCTCCCGAACTTTCAGAGGAGAGGTGTTGAGATAAATAGGTTTCCTTCTTGTATTGGAATTAAGTAGAAAGGCGTTCATCCGGAAAGGAACACCTGCCCTCGTGCCCTTCCAAGCTATAGCCAGCCACCGCCTCCCTGCTTAAAACAAAGGAAAAATCACAGACTTGTTGCGATACAAATTTGTCTTATGTTCATGCATCTTCCACAAGACATCTTTATGTTTCAGGCCTGGGTTCACTATGCAAGCAGAGGCACGATGGAAAGTTGATATCTACTCCTGTCAAATGCTTTTTACAGGAGAGCAGGCAGAACCGCAGTATTGAAGGAGATCAATCCATCCTGGCTGCAAGCTTCGCCTGCCAAGCTAGCTTGTCATGCTCGAAATATTTTTTAATCCTGGTTAGAGTTACTCACTGTCGTAGACACAGATGATCTCACGTGTCATAAACACTCGAATGCGTTAAATTATCGAAACCCCACGAAACTAGTCCTAAATCTTCAAATACCTCGGCTAGAGCAAGCTTAAGTCGCACAAAGGCTCACGAGGAACCGTCCAAGATGTGAGAGCAGTGGAAGGACAACCTAGTTTCAATCAAGAGGCCTCTCCCTGATTCCTTCCTGGTACCACGCATGCATAGTTTTACTTCTCCCATCCCCTCCCAAATATGAATGGCTGGCTCTTCTTGTAAACCTAATAACCGGCCTACTCAGGGCAAAGTTAATTTACAAATTCAAAAAATAAACAAAGCTTCTGAAATGGAGTATCATGCTCCCTTCATCTCAATTTACAAGTCGTTTTGGGTGTGAATATGAGAATTAAAATGTAAGATATACCAAAAAGTATTTGACGGAAGAGAAAGCTCACGAATGAATTCCATATCATTAAAATGACCACCTCCATCAAGCTAGGGATCTTCTGATTGCCTTCAGAATTTGAAGTGCGGAAGGAAGTGCCCGCGCCGCTCCGTGAAGTAAACTAGAAGCAGACGAGGTTGGTATTTGGTAAAACTACCTCGTCATGCATTGTTCATCTTCACCATTCTGCTAACATGGACTGTTAGTTTTTCTAGGGCCGTTGAATATATGTCCTAATTGTATGCCGCTATGTTAGCTAAAGTTAAGCCCAAATGTCCTTCTCATCGTTCTGATAAAAAAAATGTTTCTGTTAACGTTAATGCTGGTGAGGAACCCTAGGTGTATGTGCCTCGCCCTGCACAGGCCAGGCACGCTCATTGCTCAGCCCCGTTTAGAAGGGAATTTTTTTTTTGAAATTAAATTAATTTCTATAAAAATTTTACAAATTTTTTTATGAGATTCTTGTGACCAAACGGGGCCTCAGTCTTAGATCCAGTGCAGCCAACCCAACCGGCCCCTGCGTTGTGCCGCACCCTGCTCTCTGTCAGTGCACACATGCATGCCATGCATCGATCTACCACCCTATAGAGCAGCTACACAAAACCTACGTAACGGCTACTAAAACAAAAGGGAAATTGAAAAAAAAAGAAATAAAACCAGTAGAGTGGGAGTACCAACCTGCTTCCCATGGAGACCACGGAGTACAACACTGCCTCTCCTTCCGCTATAAAAAAGGCCCAGGTGTCCATACTCCATACAGCTCAATGCTTCGTAGGACTAGAACAATGCAGAGAGAGTCGCGTACATCTTGCTTCTTTCTCCGTGTCTGCCCTTGTTCCCTGTGCAATGTCCACTGAAGATCGGATTGGCTTTGTTAGATAGATTTTCTTGAATCTCAGCTGTTTTGCATCTTGCCAACCTGCGGTCTTTGTTTGAAGCTTTTGGTCTTTACTCCTGAAAGTATCCCGAAAGTGTTGGGTCCAGATATTTCCTTAGTGAAGTATCCTGAAAGTGTTGGGTCCAGATATTTCCTTGAGATACATGGAGAGAGTGATCTGAGTAATATTGGCTGCAACAACCCAAATGATGCTCTTGTGAATGAGTGAAGCTGCCAGCATGATCTAGCTTTGATTGGCACACCGTTGGGCACGCAAAGTTTCCTGTGTGCTAATGTACTAGATGCGAATCATCGTTAGATCATGCATGACAGCCTCATTTCTTCACGATCCAGAGCATGAGTACAGATCTAGAGGGCCATTCATGGTGGATTGGAGCGGCAACAGCTTATCTGGTAAGAGTATTGACTTCCTGCTGTGGTGAGGATTACGTACTCTCGGTTTTCAGTCAAATTTTCATGTAGCGTTTCATACTTAATCAGATGGAGGGTACATGATTGTACTTGGATGTTAATCTTCCATTCATATAAGTCCACGAAAGAATCATGTATGGGACCAGTCACAGGGTAGATCATATAGGAGTAGTTTAGTGACGCTGCCTTCTAAATTCCTGAAAGCTAGCTGTACCTACTTATCGATGTCTTATCTTTCAAAAGTCTTTATTAGAAGCCTGATTAGAAGTCTAACACAGAATCACGTTGTCACCCAGTATGTGCGGATGCTGATTTGAGTATAGCTTGTTCTACTCATGATTCCGCTTTTAATATGCATGGTAACAACTGCAGTAATATAAGATCTAGATTCAGTCGTATTTTGTTATCTCATTTCCCCCTTTTGAAACTCATGAACTGTCCAATCATAAAACACAAAGGTCTAGATGCATAAACTTAAAAATTTTCTGACAAATTCTGCTCAATGGATGTGTATCAAGCGGAGACAAATCTTGCATTTGTATCATCTCATGTCTTATCAATTACTAGAACTACTCCATGTATGCTAGTAGTTCGTCCCCGAAAAAAAATATATCGTGCTAGTACTACGTGCCAAAATATTGAGATAGTCTTTCAACTTTCAAGCATTTGATGGTACTAAAATATTCTGAGAAACGTGGGACAAGTTCCGTAGGAAACGGTCTCGATTTTGTAGTAAAGGCTAGTAGTAGTGTAAGAATGGACATTGAGCCCAATTCCAACAAGGAAACTGCAGCCTATATACAGGCACCCGCCGTAGGGTGGTACTATTGCCATTCTATTGCTTCCAAAACGGGGTAACTTGTGACCCCAGTTGCAGACTTTCAGTTCGTCGATGAAGTAACTGTAACGTTGAAATCAGAATTTCTTTTTATGGAACAGTATCAGAATTACTCGTACGTTGGAAATTTCTGCAGTAATTGTTAAATTTGAGATTATGTTTGACGTGGGAACTAATTTTTGCAGCATTCACCGCAGATCTACCCTTCTCTTTTTTTGTTGTACTACCAGTTCGACATCCCGATTTTGATTTTTTTTCAGTTGCAGTACACTACACCAGCAAGGCCAAAGGCTTATCCCTTAACAAACTCCGTTCAATTTTTTTTTAAAAAAAAGGGATAATACTCACTTTAGTCCTTGAACTTTGCTCAAATTAACTTTCAAACAGTTCAATTTAGTTCCTAAACTTTGAATATAGACTTTGTTTATCCATGATATGTGCAGCCCCGTCACGTTAGCTTCAATTTTAGAGTGTTAATTTCAAATTGAATTTTCTTTCAAACTGTAATTATATTTTTGGATCCATTTAAAACAACATGTTTATTATAATTAATGCAACAAAAAATATTTGTTTTGAAATATTTTTAAAATTCAATGTTTTTATGTCATTTCGACAGAATTTGAATATATTATAAAAATATACTTCATATTTTAACAAAATTCACTCTCAAAGCAAACTAAATATTAGAAATAGCATTTTGTTATTGCAGTAGAAGTATTGAAACATTTTTTCATGTCTTTCGATATAATTTCACGCTTAATGCTCCGCATAGTCTAATTTCACACCTAATACAAGATTTAGTTTTGTTGCATTTAATTGTAAGAAATATGATGATTAAACTAGATTTAAAAATAGAGTTAAAATTTGAAAAAAAAATGATTTGGAATTTATAATCTAAATTGATGTTGATGTGACATTCTGATATGGGTAGTTACATCATCATAAGGATGAAATAGATTCTGTAATCAAAGTTTAGACCATTTGAAAGTTGAAGGATTGAATTGAGCTTCCATACATAGTTTAAGGATCGGATTGAGTATTTAAAAAAATACGAAATAAAGGGAGGACGATTCCGTTTCTCGCCGCTCAGTCTTCTATATATCCGCGGCCGTCTATTTCTCTACTCCACAAATTTCCCTTCTCTCTCTCTCTCATGGTCCTTATCTTCTTCCCAGCCTAGCTCCAAGGGCAGCAGTGGTGCACCACAAGTCGATGAAGCTGCCAGCATGATCTGATATGGTGTTCCCTGATTCATCTGATTCTGATAAGGAGGAGATGGGTGTCTACCAATAATCAGTCAGGTCATGCTGTAGTTTCATCTGCTGGTGGGAGCACGTCGGATACCCTAGCTAGGCAGTTCATCACCAGTCTTCAGCCCATCTACAGGCTCTCGCAGGATGGATGGATGGCAATTTTGCTTAATTTCAAGTTCCTTTATCAATTTGTTGGGTTTTCTTAACTTTATGCCAGTAATCTTTTCTCGGCCCATTTTCAATTTTTTTCTGCCAACGCGCAGATTGAATATTACGAGGACTTTTTTTACTATGTTCCTGATTAGAGCTTGGATCTTTATTATGATCTACCTTTGCCCTCTGTCAGAAGAACGAAAGACTCCAATAGCACTGTGTTGAATTAAGATCTTGTAACTGATTTGAATTCCGTAAACTATTTTGGTATAAGATCTGATCTAGTATAAACTAGCGTTTTGGCAATTTTACCCTTGGGCAGACGCAGTGTGCTTCTTTTATTGCTTGCTGTTGTAATTTCAGTGCCTTTTTTTCTAGCAGAAGATTATCGGCAATAAAATGATTGAAATCACCTGTCCAACCTAGTAGCTGTATTTTTTTTATTTGTCGCCACGTTCGTATTTTTATTCTTTTCGTGTATACCATCAATCTCACTGCTTACTATACTAGTGCAAAGATTTGTGATGCTGATTCCCAATGCTTGTTGTGGGGGTGTATGTTCAGTTAGTACATGCAGGACCCGGCTTGCTTCAGCATGCTTGCGGCTGAATTCAGGTCCAGGTTCAGGTTCAGTTACCCGTTTTAACCCGTGCGGCAACATGGCTCACTAATCGTGATAGTGGTAAGATAAATATTGACAGAATGATGTAAATACTATGGCATGACTAGTGTGTGTGTGTTTACTATGGTCAATACTCATTCCCTTGTTGCTTACTTCTATCAAGGAACAACAAGATGGACAAACAAAGGATAGTGAGGCTCATGGACAGATAATTCAGTGATGCTTGCTTGCAAGATATGCCTTCAACAGTACCGCATGTATAACTGAATATGATGATTGCCTGGCCGTTTGGTTGAAAGATGAATGATTTGTACACCTGCATCCTTTCATACACGACCCCCTCCTTGCATTATTGCCATCGCGTATGAACTATATGGGACGAAGGGATCATGGATGGATATTCAACTCCTTCCTCGTTCTCCATTTTCCACACCCAATTCAAATCATATGAAATGTCGTCTTGATATAATGATATTGCTGTTGGCGTCACTCTCCAACCACCTTCCTATCATGAATCATGATCACGCCAGCCATGGCTGGCAGCGCAGGCCGGGCATCGATCCAAGTACTGCATGTCTGTCATCGCAAAGCACCGTATATATGGTCCCTTGGTGGCAGGAGGAAGAAGATTCATGGTGCCACATGAGCATGGACGCTAAGGTCCAAGCCTTCCTTTATGGCGATCTGGTTGGGCGGCCGGCCGGGTTTGTTACAAGATGCCCGCAGGCCTGTCCCTCTCCTGTGCCGTTGGTTCCTGCCCCTTGCAACGAAGTAGGAGTACGTCATGAATGAATTGAAGGTCTCGCCCATCCCTTCCCTTCCATGGCCTTCCATTCCCGTCGTCGCCATTAACATGAGAGAGAGAGAGAGAGAGAGATTTTGTTATTGGTGGTGGTGGGTGCGCCGTCGGCCATGAAATCGTGTGGCTCCAAAAGGTCGCCGTCCGGCGGTACCTGCTGCTCTCGGATTCTCTCTCCCGCCACGTCCATGCCTTGGCCTCATCCGTAACCGTCGTCGTCCTTTTTTCGGAATATTTTCGTCGCAGAAAAAGTCAATTGATTACGTACACTATATTATTCTTTCCGTGCAACGCCACGTCGATGGTTCGTTGTCATCCGGTCGTCCTTGTCCTATCCTGCGACGTGCACTGAAAATGGGCCTGCGCCGATTGAGCAGGCCCATTTTCGCTGCTGGGCATCTGGTGCAGTTCAGATAAAAGGGCCGCTGCTCATTTCGTGAAATGGGCCTTGTGCAATTCAGCCCTCTCATCAGTCCTTTTTTTTTTCTCGTAAAGTTGGCCGTTGTGAAAAATGGGCCGGTTAGGTTCAACTGCGTTTCATGAGGTGAAGAGAGCCTGGTACAGTTTGAGCGGTTGGCCCACAGAAAAGAGGGAGTTTTGGACCTTTGAGACGAGACCTCAGCGGTGGTCCGCACGAGGCGACTGGGCCAATTCCTGGCCCAACTCCAATCAAACCGAAGAAGCCCACTCACTCGAGTCAGAATTCAGAACGGAAGAACAAAGGAGAAAACAATCATCAAACATTTCTGCTCCAAATTAAACACTCTCCACACTTGCATACAAATCTCACATACGAAACCACATCGTAGCCACTGATCTGATCTGATATGATCGCAGCTCTACATTCCATCGCCGGGGGTTCAAGTTCAACAGACGAGACGCTTCCGGCCGTCGACGACGCTGAGGAGACGCGCGACGCCGTTGGTCCACAACTCGTACTCCGCCTGCCCAGCGCACTCGAACTCGATCACCCGGTGCTCGGCCGTCCGCAGGCCGAAGTACCGGTGGCGGTCGCCGCCCTCCAGCAGGTGCCGCCCCGGCCACGCCGCGACGTCCCGGCACACGTCCACCACCACGCCTGCAGTGCACACAGCGTCACGAACGGTTGGTTGATTTACGCTCCCGTGTCACCGGCGATCATCAAGAGTGCAGAGCCCCGGCCAGACTGATGACTTAAGCAGGCGGTGCACTTACTCTTCTTCTTCTTGGTGATAGTCCCCCCAACGTGCTTGCTCTTCATCTTCAGCACCACCATCCCGCTCCGGTTGATGTACGCCGAGGCCATCTTCCAGTGCAACGCGCCCTTGCGAGTGCGCTTGAGAAGCTGCGTGCCGCGCGCGAGCAGCTCCAGGTTGCAGTTGCCGAGGAACGTGTTCTCCTCGGCAGCGAATGGCACCACCTCGTCGCTGAAGCTGCTCACGCTGCTGCTGCTCTCCACCTCCCCTCTGCGCTCGAGTTGAAGGAGCTGCTGCCTGTGGTTGTGGCCGTTGTTCCCCATGGCGCCGGCCTTCTCGACCGGGATCACCGCCGCCACGTTCCACGCCTCCCGCAGCACGCGGGCTCTCAGCGTCGTCGAGCAACGCAACGCTGCCAGGAAGATCGCGTCAGTTCGGACAACAAACGAACGAATTGTCTGTTACAGATGCGTGCGTGGACAACAAACGAACCTGTGGCGGCGGCGGCCGTGACGGTGACGACATCCCCTGGCGTCCTGACGTTGACCGCCGACGCGACGGCGGCGGCCAGGTGGTCGCGGTCGGCGCCGAGGGCCTCGGCCGCCTCGACGCACTGCGCGGCCACGAG
>BCLH01000015.1:620040-636727 GCA_001602315.1 Zoysia pacifica
GGCGGCGCGTGGCGGAGGGCGTCGCTGGACCCGGTTGACCTGCTTGGAGCGCGAGCCAACGCGCAATGGAGCTGCTGCTCGGGGCGCGTGGAGCGGTGCGCGTCCAGGGCGCGGGCACGCGCCGGAGCTGATCGTCCGCATGGCGTGACTGACATAAATCACAGATGAATCAGTTCCATCTTGGCCGGTGAGGATATATTGAAGGATCAGAAATTGAAGATTGATGTTTCTTTGTTGACCATTAATTGAAGATTGGTGTGTTTGTAAAGTACTAGGATATTGTTTCTTTGTGTGATCGCAAGTGTGGAGTGTTTCAGTTCCGGTGTTGTTATATATGGCCCCTCTGTTTTCAAATTGTTATCTCCGTTAGCTGAAATTTGAAACCGAGTGAGTATATTTGTGCATAGTGGCGGAGCCACATTGACCGGTGTGGTGTCCTATGACCCTAATGACTTTGGTTTAGCCAAAGTAAAACTCAGATTTATTTAGTGGATGACACCAATTTCAATGGTTATTAAAATTTGATGGTCACACCATCGACATTGAATCTGCCTCTGTTTGTGCGAATAAGTACTGTTTATTTCTACAAATACGGCGGCATGATTCTCAAGCTTCTTTACTAAACTTGCCCACGATGAAGGAAAGCCATCCATGCAGCATCATGCTGGAGAACAGAGGCTGCTATTCTGAAAGGAGAAACATGGAATGAGATACCAAGCAGATTGAAACGTTCATTTCTTTGATCCATTTTTTGTTTTGAAGCTATGCTTTTTATCCATTTGAAGCTCTACCGATACTACTATTTTTGGACGGGTGGAGCATTTTCCACGAGTCATTTTCTAGTCTGTGTCGGTTCTTTTCAAATTAAGTTAAAATTGTATTCAGATACAGTCCGGCTTTTTTATATCAACTACTTACTCCTACTTCCATTTTAAAATATAAGCATTTTTAAGTTAAAATAAAGTTAAATTCTTTTAACTTTAACTAAAAATATATAAAAAATTATATAATTTCTAATATAAAATATAATTTTTTATTAAATTTATTTCATGATGAAAAAAATAGATTTTTATATAATATTATATTATTAATGATTAAAATAATAAAAATTTAATTTAAAAATGTTTATATTTTGAAACAGAGGAGTAGGTCAAATCAAAATTCTCAACCAATTACCACCTCAAAGTCACAGTACGAGGTTCTTATCCAGGGACCTAATTGGGAAAACTGTTGCGGTTAAGGGGGCGTCGACTTCGAGGGGCATATATGCAAAACAGGAGATCTGGCCTCGCGCGCATCGTGCTCCGCGGATGCCGAGCGGCCAGACAAAGTGAAGCGCAGGCGCGCGATCGCCTCGGCACCACCACCGCAACCGCACTCCCCCTCTCGCGCGCGCCACGGACGGACGCCTCGATCGATCCCTCTCCCACCACCACGGACCGGCGGAGGCGATGGACGAGGCCGACGCGGCGGCCGCGGTGCAGCTGATCGACGGCGAGGGCGAGTTCGCGGCCGAGTCGGCGGAGCGGTTCATGGCGACCGCGGGCGTCGCCGGCTGCGGCCTCTCCTACGCCGTCGTCTCCATCATGGGTCCGCAGAGCAGCGGTACGCTCGCCGCACCGCCATTCCATTTCCCACGCATTTTCCCTGCGCGCCCTCGACCGACCGACCGACCGATCGACGCCGCGCCCACGGTGGGCGCCCGTGGGCAGTTGATCGACAGTCTTATCGTGTGTTAGCGTTGATCCGGTCGCTTGATGAAATATCGTTGAGTATGCTAGGGGTGCTGCAAGCCTGCGAGCGAAACCCACTGGCGACGCGCGCAGTTGATCGACAGTCTTATCGTGCAATCAACTGTTTTTTAAACATTTGGCGGCATTAGCCTGACAAAGTCACATTCTTATCAGCACTTGTGCTTTATTTCCGTTTCAAACAAAAATATGGTATAAACTACGGTATTTGGCAAAAGGATTCATCATCCCATTCATACTCATGTTGTCTTATTACTTTGAGCAGGAAAGAGTACACTGTTGAACCAACTCTTTGGAACTAATTTTAGGGAAATGGATGCATTCAGGGGAAGGTATGTTTCGTTTCGTGCCAAGTTGTTTACTTCCCTGATTCGTGACTAGTAAATAATTTGTTAACTAGTACTTATTTCCCTCTGCTAGACAGTTTGCTTTCCTTGTAATGAAAGTGCACCTCGAAAGAGTCCAATCTTGTTGGCGTTACTATGATTGTCTCTAAATCCAATCTTGCTTTATCGTTTCTCCACTTTTCTATCCATTTTTTTCATTTCCTTTTTATGAATGTACTTGATTATTTCTCTCAGTCTAATCTTGCTTAACAATTTATTTTCTATTATACTAAACCTTGCTTATTTCTGTTACCTTACCATGAAATGCATATCTAAATTAAATTTAGGTGTAGTTACATTTCAATTTTCTCTTACTATAAGCGTTATTGATATTTTGTTTAGGAGCCAAACTACCAAAGGCATCTGGATAGCACGCTGTGTTGGCGTTGAACCTTGTACCGTTGTTTTAGATTTGGAGGGTACTGATGGAAGAGAAAGAGGAGAGGTATGTCCACGTACATAATTATTATATTCAGTTTCATCTAACAAAATTTATGAAATAGGAAAGCATATCACAATGGTAGAAAGCTGTTGGATATTGAAAAACTGCAACATGGGAGAGATGGGTTTAAACATGAGAATAGCGTGTGAATGAGGCATTTATACATGTTGCCTTAAGTATTATTGGCACAAATATGTTTCCTGATTTGCCACTGTTTTTTTTTCTCTCGTTTTAGGACGACACTGCATTTGAAAAGCAAAGTGCCTTATTTGCTCTAGCAATTTCAGATATAGTTCTAATTAACATGTAAGTCTCTCTATGTGATCAAACTATAGATATGCTATTTTGATATGCATCAAACTTTCTTAAGGCAGTATTACTAACTACTATTATGACTGTGTTGTGTGTCTGCAGGTGGTGCCATGATATAGGTCGTGAGCAAGCCGCCAACAAACCACTTCTAAAGACAGTATTTCAGGTATTGGGGTGGGTGTAATCTCTTTTCACTTTCAGGTTCACCATTACTTTCAGATTTCGTGAATATACAATCCTGATGTATTTGTAACATTTGAATGTCTGAGTTTATAGGTCATGATGCGTTTGTTCAGTCCTCGGAAGACAACACTACTATTTGTTATACGTGATAAAACTAGGGTTTGCCTCTCCTTTATTACCACACTTTCTTAAAAGAATTTATCAAAACTGCAAACTGATTTTATGAAATCTTTTTAGAAATAGACTTTATTGCTTAGTTGAATCTCAGTCGAATCTCAGTCATATCATTGTTTTCATGTAGACTCCTCTTGAGCATCTAGAACCAGTTCTACGGGAGGATATTCAAAAGGTGCTGGCATCCTTTTTCCGTTTGATCTTTTAAACACAAGTATATCTACTTCTTGTAGTTCTAATATTGTCACAGATTTGGTCAGATATGGAACTCGGTTGCTAAGCCAGAGGCACACAAAGACACCCCTATCAGTGTTTTTTTTAATGTAAGATACATACTTTAGCTGTACAGTCACAATAAATAAAAATAAAATTATGGTTTTATTAGAACATCCTTTGTCAATATGAAGGTCCAAGTGACTGCATTGCCCAGTTTTGAAGAAAAAGAGGAACAATTCAGAGAACAGGTACTTCAAATATATCCTGAAACTGGAAATGCAAATAAGTTTTGTTTATGGAAAGTACATCAGAAAACTTGTAAGCAACTATTTTTTAAGAACCTTGTTTTTACCTTTACCAGGTTCAACAACTTAGGCAGAGATTTTCAA
Organism: Zoysia pacifica; assembly: GCA_001602315.1. Taxonomy (NCBI): domain Eukaryota; kingdom Viridiplantae; phylum Streptophyta; class Magnoliopsida; order Poales; family Poaceae; genus Zoysia; species Zoysia pacifica. The sequence goes on from BCLH01000015.1 coordinate 623,894, forward strand.
ATTCAATTGCACCAGGAGGCCTTGCAGGTGACAGAAGAGGAGTAGTTCCTGCTTCAGGTTTTTTATTTAGTTCACAGCAGATTTGGAAAGTTATACGAGAGAACAAGGATCTTGATCTTCCTGCTCACAAGGTACATTCCATTTCCCATTATTAATTGAGATAAATGTTGGAATCATATTAGCGATTTATTTGGAAGACGCGTCTGAAAAATTATGGTTTTGAGTCATAGAATTTCCTAACAAACATGTCGCGTGGCACTGGAGCTGAATCATGTCCCTACCTACGTTACGCTGTTACCTTGAGTGCGTGCCAATAAATAACTCACATGAAAATTGTCAAATACAACTAGTTAAATTTTTTAGCTGCGAGTAAAGGCCTCAATTGTGTGCCTAAGTAATCCACTGATCCTTTTTGTTGATGCTGCTTAATTTAAATTAGAGATAAGCAGAGTCAATAAAAGAAGATCAGAGGGAGTAATAATTCTGCTATGGAACCTGCTCAACTTTTTTATCAGTGCTTTATTTCATTTGTTTTATCATGGGAAGGTAATGGTTGCTACAGTTCGATGTGATGAAATTGCAAACGAGAAGTTTGGCTGCCTAATCTCTGACACAGTAAGAACTTGCATCTTAAGAATAATGCAAATGTTGAATTTTTGGGTTACTAATGTGTTTTGCCATCTCTTTTAGGAATGGCTAGACATAGAGACTGCTGTCCAGTCAGGTCCAGTACCCAATTTTAGTAAAAAACTTGGCTATATTGTGGATGTTCACTTGCAAGAGTAAGTCCTTGAGTCATTTTTAGTCATTGCAGATCTAGGTTTATTCAGCATGATTCCAGTCCTTGCAGCTTTTCAAGCCATCAAATAGATGCATTCCAATGTTCCATACATCCTCTGATAGATCTAAACTTTTCAGTGCTCCTCAAATATATTAAGATAAAATGATAAATTACCTGTTTTCTAAAATTAGCATTTAGATATACTGGCGTGTTTCTTTTCGCTGTGACCAACATACTTGTCAAGCCAGAGTGGATTAATCATTGCTTCATACTAGAATAACATAATATTTAGCTATAACAGATAACTTTGTTCATGAATGAAACTAAGAGATGAAAATCACAATTTTCTAGGTACGACAAAGAAGCTATCTATTTTGATGAGGCCGTTAGGAAAGCAAAGAGACAACATCTGGAATCAAGAATATTAAATGTAAGGGATTCTTGTACATCAATATTCTTTTCTCACTCCAGAACAACACTTTTTTACATTTTATGGTAAAGAGCAACATATCTTGTTCTTTCATTTCTTAAATAGCATGTTTCCTTTTCAATTAGAATTTGTGTCTAACATGCTACTTTAGTAACTTCATATGTGGTCAAGGGTGGATACTAAAATTCTTGCTTAAGCACAATGCTGCTAAATTTTGCACTATTTCTTTCTGTTTGTTTTGATGGTCTCTGATTTTATCCTGAATTTGTTGCAGCATGTCCAACCTGCATTCCAGAAATTGTTGAGTCATTTGCGCTTAAAGGCTCTAGAAAAATTTAAATCCAGTCTTAATATTTCTTTGGAGAGTGGAAAAACTTTTGCATCATCTGTTCGAGACAATACTGAATCCTCACTGAACGAATTTGAACAAGGCTGTGCAGGTAAACTTTCAGCACTCTTGATTTTTTGCTCTACTACTGGTTTCTTAAAGCATTATTAGTTAATGAAAAAAAATTGATTCTGTGACATCAAACGGTGGTATGCTCAATGAACCTCTGTATATAATGCTCAGAATGGTAATATTTGTTCCAAAAGCGTTAATTTTATTTACCATCAAAACAAAAGTATGATGTCTATATGACCATTGAAAGGGTGTATACCCAATTACCCAGTTAATGCTTATCGAAGTAGTAGACGTCCTTCAAAGGACGCCCATCTGATTTTCTGCACTCAGATGTACTATCTTTCCAATCCTCGATTATTTTGCGTCCTGCAATTTGAAGCAATTTTTCCTGTTTCTTTTTTGTATGTTCTGCGGGGAGATATGTCTCCACCTGAATTTTCCATTAGAAAATGAAACGGTTGGCACAGCTACGGGCTACCTAAATTTTCCTAGTTCTTTTTTATGTAATAATTCATTTAAAAGTGATGCAATCTGATAAGCCCTTGTATTCTAGATGCTGTAATCAAGCAGGCAAACTGGGACTGCTCTAAAATACTAGAGAAAGTTCGCCGTGAAATAGAAGATCATGCATTTTCAGTTCGTGAGAAAAAGCTATCAGAACTGACAAACCAGGCTAAGGTATGACACAGTTGAAAATAACGTTTTTATTAGCTTATAAATGCATCCTTCCCTTATCACATGCTAATGAGTTTTCTTCTTCTTCTTATATTCAGGACAAACTGAGGAAGGCACTTGCTGAACCTGTGGAGTCTCTTTTCGACGCTGCAGACCAAACAACCTGGGCATCAATAAGAAACGTTTATAGACGTGAGACCGATGCCATCCTACCGGAGTTTCTAAAAATTCTTTTTGGGTATGAAGTGGAGTACCCATCAGCAGAGCAAATGGTGTCAAATTTAAGGGATTATGCTCGAAGTGTCGTGGAAAACAAAACTAAAGATGAAGCTAGCAAAGTACTGATTCATATGAAGGAGAGGTTGACAAATATCTCTATTGTTTGTTCCTCGTATCAATCACTTCGTCAACTTTCTGACACTTTATCTGCTGAACCAGGTTCACAACGGTGTTCACCCATGACAAGGATTCAATCCCAAGGGTCTGGACAGGAAAGGAAGATGTCCGTGCAATAGCTAAGGACGCTCGATGTGCGGTATAGGACCTGTGCTCTGGCAGCCTATCAAATGAATTGTCAGCTCTTTTTTTTTTTTCCTTCTCGGTTGTACAATTCGCTTGCTTACCACATATGTTGCATGCAGGCTCTCAAACTTCTATCTGTAATGGCTGCCATTCGCTGGGATGACGAAGAAGATAGGATTGAGAACATACTCATTTCAACGCTTCTGGAGGGCTCTGTGGTGACAAAAATTGCAAGCGCCGCTCATGCTGATCCTCTTGCATCTACTACTTGGGAAGAGGTAATTTTGCGAGGTTTTTTTTTAGCTAAGCAAACATTGAAAGTTCATAGTATCAACTTATGAAACTGCTGAAGCAGATTGCTCCAAAAGATACTGTGATTACTCCTGCCCAGTGCAAGTCACTGTGGAAGCAGTTCAAAGCAGAGACTGAATTCGCCATTACGCAAGCAGTATCTACACAGGTGTGCATTTTACACAGCTTTGATTTTTTTTTTTCCCTTATAAAAGTTATTGTCATGTAGATAATTCCTGGTAGGTGAAACATGTTTCAAATTCCTTTTTAACCTTTAACCTGACTTTTTGTCTCACTCCAGCAAGCTCACAGACGGGGCAATAGTAAACTGCCGCCTCCTTGGGCGATGGTTGCTATTGCTATTCTTGGTTTTAATGAGATCATGTTGCTTCTGAGGTACTGTACTTAGTGTCACAAACGTAGGTCTTTATAGATTCTGAACATTTATATGATACAGATGTCCTTATTACTCTGTTCAGGAATCCTATATACCTGTTCTTGCTATTTGTGGCCTACTTGGTGGCCAAAGCTCTAGCGGTGCAGCTAGATATCAGCAGGGAATTCCAAAATGGCGTGGTAAGATTTTAACGCTCTGTATGAAGTTAAATACTGCAAACGTACATTAGCAAGGGTCAGGGCAACGTCCTCTGTCTCGTGTCAGTAGCTGCGACCACACCAGCGCTTCAAGCTTTCAGTTCATTCTGAAATAATCTCACGCCAAGTTAATCTGATCTCATTTCGCAGGTTCCTGGGATCATCTCTGTCTCGGCGAAACTCCTCCCGACGATACAGAACCTGGTGAACAAGTTGGCAGCCGAGCAGCAAGCGGAGCACCCAGCTCCGGCTGCAGAACCCGCAGTAGCGCCGCAGCTGCAGCCACCTCCGCTGCTCCTGAGCCCGCGAAGCCCCATGAACGAGCTCCGCAGGCTGCACATGCCGCTGAGCCCGGTCCGCAAGCTCGCGACGCCGTCGTCGCCGTCCTCGCCGTCGTCTTCGTCCAGCATGTCGTCGCCGAGGCAGTTTGCCGCCGAGGATCAGAAGCCGAAACCAGCAGCACCGCAGCCTGAGAACGAGTCCAACAGCGCTGACTCGATAGTATGAGCTTAGCATGACTAATTACACGTGGTTTAATTGGATTATGTACTGTGAATAAGATGTGGGTCTTTTGTTATCCCAATTTCAAGCAAATTGTACTGATGGACCGTAGTAGCTATCATTCTTCAGTAGATATCAAAGAAGAAATAATCTGTAGATGGACAACTGCTACCTGACAGTTTTTCACTGCTAGTATGTAAATAAGCACAGTGCAAAAGTAGCTCAGGGTCCATACTGTTCAGTTCTTTCAGATGCTGACAAACAATTTACTAACTGTTAAAACGCTACTTATTTCAATGGTGGTGCTTGTCATAATCTGCTTAGAGCTTGCGCTGCATGCACTTTGATCCGTGCGTAGTTACCTGTTGATTAGTTACTCCTAGGCCCCTGGAGAACATCTATTACTTGTATCCACACTTCAAAAAACTCACCCGTCCTATACACTATGCTCATCGTCTTCGTTTCCCCAGACGGAGAGGACAAGAGCACTGTTCTCTACATGGCGCTGCTCCTGCGACGCCTGCAAGGAGCTGAGACATGCCCCGTGCTCCCGGTCCCCCAAGATCCACGCAGCCATTGTTGTCTCCCCCCAACCCCGGCACGGAGATACGGAGGAGACGGCGAGACAGGGCACATGGAGCGAGGATTCGGCCTTCTCTGCGCTCACATGGCCGCTGCCGTCTGTTGCGGTAGCTAGCTAGCTGCGAGCTGCTTCGAGATCACAAGGCATGGCTTGCTCAGTTTTATCTATACACAAGGCTAGGTACACGGCACTACTATATGTCAATCGTCAACATGTGATACAGTGATAGATATATCTATATATCATGAACAGTTGGTGCCTGAGAAGAATGCACAGTTTATTTGGTCAGAGGAAGCATAGGATTCTTCATCCCGTAGATCAAGATGAGGCTGGAGACCCAGCCAAGTGACAACTGGATCTCCAACCCTCCAATTTACTAAATGATGATTGCAAGGGACACATGGCTACAATGTTTAGGATCTTTGCCGGATCCCGGGCTCAACTTACAATCCTACTGCTAGTAGTACTACTAGTACTGATTCCTGAATTTCCTACTCCGTACATGGAAATTTGGAAAATGGCTCTAGACGATGGAAACTGGGATAGGGCAGCACTGAGGTGGTGTTGCCTGCCTCCCAGCCGCTAAACTTCAGTCCTAATATCATTTGAACTACCTGACCTACATTGCGTTTACAAAACTGGCAATTATGTCGGCCCGTAACTGATGACGACCGGCTATGATGCTGTCTCCTTGAAGCTCTTGGTGAGCCAGATGGCCGTCTCCCTGGGAGACGCCTTCTCAGGACCGAACGGCTTCAGCAGGATCCCCAGCTCCTCGTATCTCTCCTGTTGCAGCAGCTGCGCGCTGAACTCCAGCAGCCCTTCCAGCGCCTCTGCACGCTGCTGGAACGACGAGGTGTCGAACCGCTGCAGCCTGGAGTCGTTGGAACCTCGGCTGGAGGCGGCGGTGGCATTGCGGCCTGACGAGTCGCTCCCGTTGTCCCCATCGGTGCGTGATACCTGGACTGTGTACTTGTCCTTGGTGATCCACCGGTTGATGAAGGGAGGAGTGGAGCATGAGCCGTAAGCTGAGGACAGCTTATTGATAGGAACCAAGGGGTCCTCGGATGAAGCTAGCGGGAATTCTGCAATTCTGTCAATCCGAGGTGCGTTGACAGATACATCTGGGGAGTCTAGCCGCTCAAGGATACTGATGGTGCTCTTGTTAGGCGTCCCATATGTTGGTAGTGGGAGGGATGCTCTTCGAGCTGTCCGAGCGCTTTTGTTTAGAGGTGTACTTGAAGGCAGCTGTAAAGGGGGAAACACAAGTTAAACTGAGTATCAAATGAGTACGTCTTCAACATATAAGAATAGAACAGGTAACATGGTCACATAAATGCAGACTCATGATGAAGCCAAATATAAGCATAGTCATTACGTTTCCAACATACTCCATATAAGCATAGAACAGGTAACATGTTCACGCAAATGCAGACTCATGACAAAGCCAAAATATTAGCATAGTTATACACTATAATGAAATGCATCATGATAAGAATGAGGACCACCAAAGCTCAAATAACAGATTAGCAAGGTTATTAAATAACATCAATGCAGTACGACTATGTGCATCTTGTAACAAGGAATCATGCACATGTTTATCCAAAGCATAAAGAACATAGAACAATGTCAAATACCTCGTTGTGGTTTGTTCTGAAATAAGATGTTTTCGGAGGGTCTAGTCGATTTCTAGTTGAGAATGTCTTGGTTGGAGCACTCTTAGGGGTCCTTAGAATGCCTGGTGTCTTTGTTGTAATTGCCTTACTAGACACCTCATCATCAACTTGACTGCTGTCAATGGACAGATCTTTAACACTCTGAGTTGTTGTATACTCTTTGATGCTCCGAATAGAGTTAATAGAATTCCGCTCAGGAGACGGTTTGCAAAATGTTACAGTCCTTTCATTTCCCAAAGAATTTCTTCTTGCTGCCCTTCTTCGTACAGAATCAGTTATATCATTAGGAAATGTCATCTTCTTAACTTTGTCTCTCAGAGATGGATAGATAGAAGATACATTGCTGGAAGGACTAGACTTCAATTGGACTTGAATTACATAAGGTTGGAGATGGGGATGCTTTAGCAGCTCTGCTGCCTGTATAGAACAGTAGCATGAAACTTTTTATTAGGAAACATTAGCACCAGCATAAATAGTATATAATTAAAAATGCACTGAGGAATTACACTTGGTCTGTGCTCTGGACTTTTCCGTAGCATGCTCTTGATAAGTCCCCTACTGCAAAAAGTAAAGCTTTTCAGAAGCATGTTCCATTGAAAGATGAAGGGCAAGATGAAAATACAAGGGAGAATAATTCAATAACAAACTTACAAGGCACCAGAATATCTTGTAGGCAATGGTGATACAATTGATTTTGTGATCTTGTTAATCAGAGCTTGCATGTCCTGCCAAGAAATGATATCAGATTTTAAATTTCATAGAGTTACACAAATAATAGGCAAGAGATAATACAATTACATGTAATACTGGTGCACATACTGAATTACAGTGCAAATGACATACACATTCAATACAAGACATAATCACCAAATGCTATAAGACTATATTCAGTAGTACAAGTATCTCTGAAGTTTTAGCCATATAGCATTTCCAGAAAGTAAGCTATAGACTTACGAAAGCTTTGAATGCAGGCTTGAGAGCAGCCATTTCATATATGCAGCATCCTGCAAGAAAATACATTTCGGTGTTCAATTACAAAAGCGCTAAGTGTGGAAACATGATTTATAACACTGAAATGAGACAAACCTAGAGACCAAATATCCGACTTGGTACCATATGGTATATCCGCAAGAAGTTCTGGGCACATATAACTTGGTGTTCCTACGACCTTTGTAGGAGCAAAACATCAGTGAGAAAAACCATGGAATACATGCAAGAAAACGAAAAAGTTCAAGTACACTTACAGAAGATGCAAGATCATCTGAAGTCAATATTTTTGCAAGCCCAAAGTCACCTGCATTTGTGCAGATTTGAAAACAAATTATTACAAAGATTGTCAAACCTATACATAAAGTATTGTATCTTGAAACTCACGTACCAAGCCGTATGCTTTGGTCTCTGGCAATAAAAATATTGGAGCACTGCAACAAATTGAACAGTATGCCTAAGAAAGCGAAGCAAAGTGCCATCATACAGTTGGAAATCAAGCACTGCAACTGACCTTAACATCTCGGTGCAGAATGTGATTTGCATGTAAGTATTCAAGAGCCATAAGAAGCTGCACTAGCCACTTGCAAAGTTTCTGAAAAATGAGGAAATAGTTAAGGATGTATGCTTTGAATGCAGCCAATAACACCAAGATGCCAAAATTAAAGCAGGGTCAAGAACATAACCTCTTCAGAAAAATGGTTACCACTGGCTCTTTTGATAGCCTCAGCCCTGGACCAATATAGATCGTGTTAGCAAGGAACTCAAGGTTATAAACAAAAATAATTCAAAATTTATTTAGAACCCTAGAAATACATACATGTCTCCTCCTTCACAATAACCAATAACAATGCAAACATAGCAACCCTGAAAATTAAAAGGAAAAAAAATTGAGACACACTACAACTGAAGGTGAAGCTATCTCACCCTAACTTCCATTACGGCACTATTTGTTAACTTTTCATGTTTTAACATATACCTACCTTTTCAACCCATGAATCTTTGTACTCCACAATGAACGGATTTCTCACCGTCGCAATGAGCTGCATCTGCAAGAACATTTCAAAGTAACTCATATCAGATATTGCCAAGCTAAACATGATGTTGCCATAAGAAGACAGGAACACCATATCTTACAAGGAGTTAACTTTTTTAAGGTAAGTACTTGTTCTGTAGTCTGTACTAGTGAGAACTAGATTGAAATCATGGCTAGATACCATATGTTTAACAGTTAGCATTTCAGGATGGACCGTGGGATGCTAACCTCCTGGTGGGCAGACCGGCGAGTGCGGTCAGTTTGCCGTGCAAGGCGAATCTTCTTCAGCACATACCTATACACAAGGAAAAGCTGAGCAAAGTGAAAGGGAAACATAAGCCCAGAAGTGAAGAACAGTGCTAGCTAGGCTCACTTCTTCTTCTCCACCTTGTGCTTCACCAATAGCGCCGAGCCAAACGCACCTTTCCCAATCTGCTCCAATACCTCATACTGATCCATCCTTCTGGAGCCTGAACCTCACAACTGCAAGCAGCTACTGTATTACTCTCTCTACCGTCCTAGTGAAAAATCAGTGTTAAGACATGGCGACTGGTGAAGATGGAACAACTATAGCATTAAAGAACTCCCCATAACTCTGCATTAATATGATGAAAGCAATGAACACCTTTAAGTCAAAAACAATTTTCAGTTTAACGTACTGTGAGGGGAAATAAAATGAAAAAGAGGGGTAGGAAAACGTGAGCGCGCATGAAAGAAAATGCCGAAAGGACAAGAGAACAGAAATCAGGGACGCACTTGGTGACAAAACTTGCCGACACCCCTAAAAACTATTCTGAAACCAAAGGGGGAGAAAATAATTGAGCTCCGCCTCCGAGCAGAAATGTCAGCCTCATCACGAGCACGTCGAAACTGACGGGGAGGGAGGGGAGAAAATCAGCCGCGACTCCTACCAACTCCTAAAATCGAAATCTCCGAACATCTCTCATTGACTGAATCCAAAATGCCAACACCATCAGCATGCCAGAACGTTCAGAGCGATTGACAGGTGATCCCCGAATCCAAGCAACCAAAAACCAAATCTTTTTTCCTCTCTATTTTTTCGCCGGGGGTGGAATCACCAACTCCAAGAGCACAAGAAGACCACATACACGTCTCGGCACACATTGCGCTCGGAAGAAGTAACGAGTATACCCGCCTGACCGAGCGAGCAACCAGCGAAATAAAGGAACATAAACGCGCTCCAACCCAAGCTTCGGTTCGGTCCAAGAACTCACCGGACACGCCGGAGAGAGATCCGAGACCACGGGCGCCGCCGCTCGCAGGTCAGAAAGCAGCAGGCTTCGGCGTCCCGCAGCGTCACGCGCGACACAGATCTCGCCGCATTTGATCCCCGCCGGCGGCGGGAAGAGGGAGGGAGAGAGAGCGGAGAGAAAGGTGGGGTTTTGAACGGGTCCGGAACTCGCCGCGAGCCCCCTTTTCCCACCCCGTGCCCCCACTATATAGCCACCCTAAAGGCAACGGCGGGGGGCGGGAGGACGGTGGAGCCGCGAGGCAAGGCCCCCGAGGAGAGAGAGAGAGAGAAAGGAGCGCCACGGCTCGAGAGGGACTGAGGGACGGAGGGTGATGGCTCTGACTGAAGAAGAGTGATGATGAGTGAGGAGGGACGTGGGGCCCGCGATGTGGTCAAATTGGTCCTTTTTCTTTTTTCTTTATTTATTTATTTCCTTTTGGATTTGGATTGCATCTGCGTGGTTTGGTGTGAGAACAAAAAGAGGCAATTATTAGTGTGTGAATAAACTAAGTATTAGTGAGAATATAATGCGCTAGTACTATATTAAGCTACAGAGCATGATTAGAGACCAAAAGGGTGAAGAGTTGGTGCAGTTAATTTGGAACGGCGGCCTATACCCAACCCAAGCGGAGTACAAATTAATACTCCTTTGGTTCCAAAAATTTACATTTAGATTCTGTAGTACCATTTAGCTTTGATCAGTAATTTGTATAGATTAAACTAATTTTAAAATATATGATTTATACTTTTAAATTTATCATAAGAAATAATTAATTTTATAATCTACACAATTTATATCAAAATGAGTTTGGCTAAATCTAGATGTAAATTTTAGAACACAAGTAATACTCACAAACAGAATCCAAATGATACTCACCCTAGCTAGCGCAGGAACCCTCTTATTAGTGCACCCTAATTATATGGCATCACAAATAGAGTGAAGTACTAACAAACTCGTAGTATTTTATACTTTTTTGTCTCGATTTATAAATCATTTTACAGTTAGGCACAGAAATTAAAGAAAGTGAAAAAAGTCGGATGCTTTTACAGTTAGGCACAGAAATTAAAGAAAGTGAAAAAAGTTGGATGCTCTAAAAATGAAGAGGAAAGAAACGGAGATGGAGAAGTATTAGTAAAAAAAAATGCATTAAAAAGTGAGAATGATTTATAATTTTAAAAAAATTTGTTGATTACAGAATGACTTTATAATTTGAAACCAAGGGTTAAGAGGGATCAATCTGAATGAATAAAGTAGTAGAACACATGTACACGTACAGAAAGGATCATTGGCCCGTAGCCTTCGTTTGACTCAAAGATATTAAACAACAGTTGAGACTGAGAAGCTCGCATCAAACCAGGTTAATTTAATGAAGGGTCGAGCCTTTTCTGAAAAGTGCATAAGGGCGAATCGATCGATCAGCTTGCTGTCTTCAATATATTGCCATGTCTCTAGCTCTCTATTTTTAGTTGCATGCCACGTCTTCTTTCCTCTCTGACACTTCCCACCACCACCGAGCATCAGCTCGTCCAGAGTACATTTCAATTTAATCCATGTCTTCTTTTGACGAACATCTGAATGCTGCATGGTAAAGCAGCTCGATCGCATTCACATCAGGGGCGAGAGTACTTATGGTGTCCCAACCGGGTGCTTTCGCCGACTCAAAGTACTCCCTCCGTTGTTAGGATAACTATCACTTTTAAATTTTAATATAATATTTGAATTTTATTAAATATTACTTATCTTAATTTGATGGAGAAAATGGGTAATTACTCTCTTCGTTTTAAAATATAAGTATTTTAAATATAAATATTTTTAAGTTTAATCAAAATCAAATTTTTATCACTTTACTATTAATAATATATAATTAATAATATTTTATCATATAAAAATTATATTTTTTAAATTTATTATTAAATAATTTTTTATAAAATATATATTTTTATATTAAAAATTATACAAGTTTTTAAATATTATTGATATAAATTAAAAAATTAACTTTATTAAAAATAAAAATACTTATATTTTGAAACAGAGAGCACTATACGTTAACAGCTATGATTACAATTATTATCCTGGAAAAGGACCTGGTGTACGTACCGTCAGGATCGAACAAGCTAGGAGTACTAACTTCCAAGATATAATCAATAAAATTCTCTGTAGAGGATGTCATATCCTGAATGCAAATAATTAAAGTAAGATTTAGAAAAACGATCAAGCAATACTAAGAAACACCATGGAGAAATGGATCGAAATGAAACCCGACAGCAGGGCCAGGGACCGGTGGCCGGGCAGCGCCGGGCAGCGGAATCCAATGCATGCGAAGTTATAACACGCAAGAGAGACGTACCAGATCAAGATGCAGATCGATGGATGCAGCCTGAGAAAGCGACGCGTACGCTTGACCTCTACTGTGCTTGGATCCGACAATACTTTTAGTTGCTTGCTTTTATTTGTTGCAGATGCAAGCGTACTACGTAGCTCACCGGAATGTCAACTCGACGATCTACCCGTGGATCTGCTTGACTTGTGAAACTCTGGAAGATACTAGCTATCCGGCGAGTGTACGTTGGAAGACACCGTAGTTTTCCTTAATATACATATATAAGTGCATATATATACGAGGTTAATGATGTTAGATTTACAAGATCATTTAGCCTAAAAATTAAACCACCACATTGATAAAATTGAGAACATACGTTAAGTCTTGAGCTCTCAACTTCACTGTGCAGTGATCATCATTTTTTAGCCTAAGAATTGATCTCACAATGAGAGAGACACACTCCTTTTATAACCGCTTTACACTACACCCATCCGGAGTGCTCTTAAGAACTTTCAATCAAAGTCTCATTTGAACTCTTCATTAGTCAAAAGTTACAGCTCATCATCAATGCACTGTTAAAATCAAATTGAACACTTCATCATTAAATGTATGGTGATCACCGTGTTCACATCAACATTCTTCCTTTTAATCATCATGCTTATAAGTCTATTTTTCAATAAAATGACATACTAAAATAAAAGAATTACAACAATAAATTAACTATACCGTTGAACCCAGTTACTATATTATATCACCTCATATCAAATGAACTTCTTTAACTT
>BCLH01000016.1:5837-73232 GCA_001602315.1 Zoysia pacifica
GCCGCTGACCGGCATCGAGTCCGCCCTCGCCGCGCGCGCCGCTCGGCGGCAGCGCGCGCAGCTCGACCGGAAGCGCTCCGGCGCCCACAAGGCACTGCGGGGGCTACGATTCATCAGCACCAACAAGCCCAGCAACGCGTGGATCGAGGTGCAGGCCAACTTCGACCGCCTCGCCTGCGACGGATTCCTCGCCCGCGCCGACTTTGCTGAATGCATTGGTACCACTACCGCAACGCCGTCCCCTTCTTCACCTGTTCATTTTTGTGTTCCCCCGGCAGTCGCTGAACATTGGCGAGGCGCGCATGCAGGGATGACGGAATCCAAGGAGTTCGCGCTCGAGCTGTTCGACACGTTGAGCCGCCGTCTGAGGATGCAGACCGATAAAATCAACAAGGATGAGCTGCGCGAGATCTGGCAGCAGATCACGGACAACAGCTTCGACTCCCGGCTCCAGATCTTCTTCGACATGTAAACCATTTCGCTTGCTACCATGTTCACTACCGTGCCACTCCTAGCTTAGCTAATACTCCTACCTTTCAATTCGGTAGCATTATTAAGAGGAACGACGCCGTTAATGTTAGTTTTATTATTTTGTTGTGATTTTCGGTTGCTTTGTTCAGGGTGGATAAGAACGCGGACGGCCGGATTGGAGAGGAGGAGGTGAAAGAGGTAAGCAACACCCCATGGCTGTGCTTGGAGTTGGTGGTCCTGCAATACAAGCTGTTTGTTTCGTCCCCTTTCCTCTTTTCCTTTTCTTTTCTGCCCTAGTTTGCTATTTGGGGGATATATCAAAATTGAGTTATTTAGGCATCATTTGACGGCAAGAGTTTTATATTCGGTCCTTTGAGCTGTCTGATTCCTCCCCTTCAAATAGGTGGTGTATCCATGTCGCAGACCTTACCAGACAGTACTGCTCCTTAAGCATGTGTAGAGTGAAGGATAAACCTTAGTTAACCAGTGATAATCCGACAGGAGAAGGGTTTTGGAGGAAAGCTTCGTGCGTCAAGGAAAGGGTGCATGCGAAAAATATTATTAGCATCTAATCGGAGTCGGTGAGCGAAACCGGCGGAGAAAGCATCACGCCCTTACCGACTCCTACCTGCCGGTTTTGGGACACTCGTTTTTTTCTTAGCCTTCAGGGAGAGGGCACCTTTCTTTCTAGAACATGGAAGGGCATTACGGTAATTGTGTAGTCTACGATATGGAGGCAGTAGGTGAGGGGCAATTCCGGCATGCCAGTTGAAACATTTTTTTTTCTGGTCCGCTTGAACAATGTGTTGAAAGGTGACCAGTGAGGTAACTGGCTTTTGGAGTGAAGCGTGTGTGCGTGCCTTTCAACGATGTTACTGTGCAATAATCGAGTCAGCCGGCTTATTTGTTTGGGGTTACTTTCTCGTGGTTTGGAAATTTGATGTCACGTTCAAAGGTTACTTTCTTGTGGTGGTTTCTCAATCTTGTCCTTTCAACTGTACGCAGATTATTATGTTAAGCGCCTCTGCCAATAAGCTCTCGAGGCTTAAGGAGCAAGCTGAAGAGTACGCTGCCCTGATCATGGAGGAACTTGATCCGGAAGGACTTGGCTACATTGAAGTAAGCTCACTCTTACTTATGTCGGTCACATGAATTTTATGCAACGAAACAATTTCCCTCCCTATTTAGTGTCAGCATCAGTGGCAACTAACTTGTGGAATCTAGCGAAAAGTATGCATTAGTGTTTGTTTTAGCGTCATGGAGACCGGTGCAGTTTGGTAGTAAGCCCATACACTCAGTGATACTTCTTCAAGAGTAGTTGACCGGGATTGTCTCTTTGTGACAAGGTAGTGGAGTAGGAGTAGTACTAATCGGAATATAAAAGGTACTTGAAACTTATCAGTAGCCATGAATTTTCTGTCACGTTGCTAGGTGATGGTGCACCTAAATGGACCGAAGAGTCTATCCATTACTGTGGCAGCAAACCAAAATTTCTAACATCTCAAATCAGGACATGGCGTGCAATCAATGCATAATTTAAAATATAGTACAGTACTGAAATATTAAAAACTTGGCACCCTATAAAATCATCTTTCCCATCATCATTTATACCAAAGTTGGTGAGCAGTTGTGGACCAGATTGCATCTATTTCTTTTGATCCAATTTCTCTGCTATCCTTGCCGCTCACAGTTCACAGGTGTTGCCCGCCCCCACCCTGTCCTTGATGTTTTCGACCCCTTTTATTTCTCAAATGTACTGCTGCTGGATAAATGTTTGGCTTTCACTAGTTTTGAAAAATATGCTGTTTGGTGTTGACATTGCAGCTGTGGCAACTGGAGACACTTTTGCTGCAGAAGGATACCTACATGAACTACAGTCAAGCACTTAGTTATACAAGCCAAGCACTAAGCCAGAACTTAGCAGGATTAAGGAAAAATAGTACGATTCGCAAAATAAGTACATCATTGAGCTATTATTTGGAGGATAATTGGAAACGTCTGTGGGTGCTTGCATTGTGGATTGGGATAATGGCCGGTCTGTTCACCTGGAAGTTCATGCAGTACCGCAACCGGTATGTCTTCAATGTGATGGGCTACTGTGTCACAACTGCGAAAGGTGCTGCAGAAACCTTGAAGCTGAACATGGCAATTATCCTCCTACCAGTATGCCGTAACACCATTACTTGGTTGAGAAATACGAGGGCTGCACGAGCATTACCATTTGATGACAATATCAACTTTCACAAGGTTAGCCATTAGTTTATCGCTGCTTTTGACTATCTGTTAATAGTAGAATTTTATATTACTGTGATGTTGTAAAGTTTCAATTACTTTAATATCCATACCTGGATCAATTAACTTAGGGGCTGTTTGGATCCCTTCATTTTGGAGGAATTGAAATCTACGTAACGAATTAAACTATTTAGCTTGGAATTTGACATTCCATAACTTTTTCAAGCTGACAAATAAGCCAACCTCAAATTCTTAGGGCGGGAGATGGAAATGGATTCTGTAGATCATTATGCTATAATTCTATTCTCCAACTTATAGCACATTCTTCAACTAACTTCTCTACAATAGAAATGCAACATATAAGTATGTCCCTTGTATGCCTAACAATAAATATATAAATATATTCCATATACAACTATATTAGCTTAATTAATCTATGCCTAAATTATAATTATTAGAATGAATTCAATTCCAAGGATCTAAACGGGCCCTTAGAGAATAAATCCTTCCATGCCACTGTAAAACTTCATAATGCACATGTGTTATTTGTTATTTACAAAGTAGGCTATTAAATGGAAAGCTGCCTTGTGGGATACAACACCTGAATTGCTACTGAATTTTGTTACTAATTTGTTGGCTCAGAAATTTAACGAGAATTTTCTTTTTGTTTTTTTAATTGACAGACTATTGCAGCAGCAATTGTAGTTGGTATTATTCTCCATGCAGGGAACCACCTTGTATGTGATTTTCCGAGGCTTATACATTCATCAGATGAGAGATATGCTCCTCTGGGCCAGTACTTTGGGGAAACTAAGCCAACGTATTTTGCATTAGTCAAAGGAGTGGAGGGCATCACCGGAGTAATTATGGTTGTGTGCATGATTATAGCTTTTACTTTAGCAACACGGTGGTTCCGCCGTAGTTTGGTAAAGCTTCCAAAACCATTCGATAAACTGACTGGCTTTAATGCCTTCTGGTACTCTCATCATTTGTTCATTATTGTGTATATCGCGCTCATTGTTCATGGCCAGTGTCTGTACCTCATTCATGTTTGGTACAATAAGACGGTGAGATGTTTATTCATTTGTCTTCATTCTCTCCATAAGCAACATTACATGGATTTCTAAGGTTCTTGCGTTTTATTTTGATGTAGACATGGATGTACCTGGCTGTGCCCGTTTGCTTGTATGTAGGGGAGAGGGTACTAAGGTTCTTCAGGTCTGGCAGTTATTCGGTCCGGCTATTGAAGGTCAATCCAAAAGACATGATCAATTTGAGCATTTATTCTGTGCGCAACCTACTGATCTAGCATTTCTTTTCCTTTCAGGTGGCCATATATCCTGGTAATGTGTTGACATTGCAAATGTCCAAGCCTCCTAATTTCCGTTACAAGAGCGGACAATATATGTTTGTTCAATGTCCAGCAGTGTCTCCATTTGAATGGTAATTGGTGTTTCCAGCACTCATTTTGGTTCAACTATGTATGCTTGATACCACATTACCACTGCTTATCTTTGAAAGTTAGTTTCGACAGAACCCATCAAATGCTGAACACTTCCTTTTTCTTCACAGGCATCCATTCTCAATTACTTCAGCGCCTGGGGACGATTATCTCAGCATTCATGTCCGGCAACTTGGTGACTGGACACGAGAGCTCAAAAGGGTTTTTGCAGCAGCTTGCGAACCCCCTGTAGCTGGTAAAAGCGGCCTTCTAAGGGCAGACGAGACAACCAAGAAAGCGTATGATGCCCCATGCCCTCACCCCACCCACTTATGCATCATTATCCACAAATCACGTGCCATAATATACACCTTTTGACAATACAGCTTACCGAAGCTTCTGATTGATGGACCTTATGGTTCGCCTGCTCAAGATTACAGCAAGTATGATGTCTTACTACTCGTTGGATTAGGAATTGGTGCAACGCCTTTCATCAGCATATTGAAGGATCTTCTTAACAACATCATCAAAATGGAAGAAGAGGAGGTAAATTAAGTAATTCCATGTCCTCAGTTGTCACCTTTCTAATCATGTTAGTGAAATACGGATGACTACATTTTTTACCATCACTTTGTGTAGTTCATGTTTTGATGTATCCCGAACTGATGATACTTTTCGTTTTTGCAGGATGCTTCTACTGACCTTTATCCACCAATTGGTCGGAATAAATCCCATATTGATCTGAACACACTTATGACAATCACCTCAAGACCAAAGAGGGTTCTAAGGACGACAAATGCTTACTTTTATTGGGTCACACGTGAGCAAGGTTCTTTTGATTGGTTCAAAGGAGTTATGAATGAGATTGCTGAATTGGATCAAAGGGTAAATAGTACCAATTGACATTTGTTTTGTTTATGGTGCAACTTATTGCATTTAGGAAATATGTTTACTGTTGAGAGTTGTATTAACTTTTGCTTCGTTCCAGAATATCATTGAGATGCACAACTACCTCACGAGTGTTTATGAGGAAGGGGATGCTCGTTCGGCACTCATCACCATGCTTCAAGCTTTGAACCATGCTAAAAATGGTGTTGACATTGTTTCTGGGACTAAAGTAAGTACTGATAAATCAAATTGGTAGCTTTGTCTGTCTCTAAAGGTTGTGTTTGCGTGCGAATTATTAGCACAATTATTTAAAACAGCTTTCCTTATCGAATATGATGCTAACACTTCTATCTTATCATCTTTATTCTAATATTGTAGGTCCGGACACACTTTGCTAGACCAAATTGGAAAAAAGTCTTGTCTAAAATTGCCTCCAAGCATCCTTATGCCAAGATAGGTTAGTAGATGCTCTAAAATATCTAATTAACCATCATCTCCTTTTTTCCAGAGCTATGCATGTTCCAGTGAACGAGTTGTGAGCCTTTATCAAAACTTCATATATTTATATCCATGCTAAGACTTGTTTATCAAAAATGCTTCAATACATGAAGATGCACATACCACATCATAATTCACAAACGAAAAAAAAAGGCAGGGGCAATGAAGGCTTGAAATTATGGAGTTTAGAAATTATAATTAGAAAAGACTTCACATACCAAAACTTATACTGCTTTGGCCTACACGATGTAGCAAAATTGTCAGAATACAAGTTCAGGCTAAGCTAGTACGGAGTATTTAATTTCCACTTGCAAACTATATAATTCATACTTTTCTCCTGTGGCATACAGGTGTATTCTATTGCGGAGCTCCAGTCCTAGCGCAAGAACTAAACAAGCTGTGCCACGAATTCAATGGGAAAAGCACGACGAAATTCGAGTTCCACAAGGAGCACTTCTGAATTCAAGTAAATATTTGGTGGGAAACAAGGATAGGCTATGTTATTGTACAGCATTTTTGCCTTACAAAGGACAGGAGACAGCGCAAGATGGACAAGCAATCCTGAATTGCTTAATTATTTCTCCGTGGGCATCTTGATGGCTGAACCTGCTCACAAACAAATAAGTGCACCAAGAAAGGGGTTTTGTGTACAGTCATGCATAAAACACTCAGGCGTCCATCATGGCTTATGCGGCATGAACCTCAGTTCGACTGGGGGAGAAGAGATTCCTCCAGATGGTCTTGTCTGCAATGTACAGAGCAAACATGAGGATCTTGAGCTCCTTTGATTGAGTTGGGATTATAAGTAGGATCATATAGGACATAGGATGGGAAGCTGTAGTCACAGGGCTAATTGATTGTATATCGTCCATGCAAAGAGTGTCTGGCTAATGCCAGAAGCACGCTATACATTTGTATTTACATACAGAAAAGAAAGAAAAAAAAAAACAGAAAGAAAAGGTGTACTCAGATTTGAGTCATACAGAGCCCTCTATAATTGACAGGCTACTGTGAACACCACTGGCATTCAGTTCTGTTCGGTTCCTGACGAGGAAGGAAATTGCGGTGCAGGTCGATTTCCCTATATATTATCTCACCATGATGTATCTCCCTATCTGAAGGTGAGCTCTCTCGTTCCACCGTATCTATGGCAGCAAAGAAGCATAGCAGCGAATTGGAGCTCCTCATCAACACAGGCTACAGGTTGTGGGACAAAGCTTACAAGCAGGGTTAACAAAACCGGTAAAAACCAATTAGTTTTCGTAAAAAATGGTGAAACTGATATAGCTTGGTAAGTCGAAGTTGTGCACTGTAACAAAAAGGTTAGCTGGCCAGTTTTTCAATTCTTCAAAAACTGCTACTGTAGTGTTTTTTTTTCTTCTTTAAACCCCGCTTACAAGCGGAGCAAAGAACATCGTATAGCGTCTGCAGCCTCCGTGCTTCTTTAGTTGTCAAGAACACGCCCACGTTTCAATCATACAATAAGTTCAGGATTATCAATGTATACCAAGGTGACGAATCAATGCAAACTGCTAGGCTGCTAGCTCATCAGCCACCATACTACCTCCGTGTACTATTCTGTATGCAAGATGTCTATAGAAGCCTGAAAAGTCGAATACAAAGACTAATCCAGGATATTCTGCAGTTGAAAATGACAGCAGGAGCAGTATAATTGTCTTTAAACTTCTTTGGATATAGGATAAATGACACTTCAACACCCGACGATTCTCGAGACCTCATCAAGGTTCACAGAACAGTTTGAAGCGGAAAAACCAGTTGACGGTGATATTTCGGTTTTTGAGAAAACAAAAAAATTGGTTTGAAAACCGGTTTGCAAACCGGTTAACCGGTCGGTTTGGACCGCTAGCCAGCCGGATTTTGGAGAAACCGTTGCGGCGGTAAATCGGTCGGTTTGACTGAAAAACCGGGCGACAAAATAAAAAACTGAAAAAATGTTATAAAATAAGAAAAAAATTCAAAAAAATTTGGTATGACTTTTTTTAAATTTTTACAATACATTTACATAATATATACTTTACCAATAGATAATACATTCGGTAGGAACGTGAGCACAACCCACCACATTGCTGCTTCGATATGCTAAATATTGCTTGAATCTCGTGGCACCACCCTCTCTTTCCACGCTCTTACAATATTTGCAACGGAACTCGAGATACACGTTCTCTCCGTGTTTCCAAACCGAATCCGACTGATCTGCCATTTCTACATTAAACAATGTCTCAAATAATAACCATCTATGTTCTAAAGTTGCAAAAAAAATCTACCAATATTTGACAAAAATCGAAGGAAAGCAGAAATCACCTCCTCGAACGAAAACCTCACGGATCTACCGGTTAGCCGTGCAAATCGGTCAGCTAGCTGCTGGCGCGCCACTCAGGCGACAGAGAAAAATCGATGCGCGGCTAACCGGTTCTACCGCTCGGCTACCCAGTATTATCGAGCGGCTTCGGCTGCTCGGCAACTCGGACGGCTAGCCGCGCCCCGTATCGGTCGGCTAGCCGGGTGTGCCGAGCGGTTCCGGCAGGCGCACGACCAGACAGTGTGGAGGAGCGGCGGATGGCGGTGAGGAGTGCGTGGACAGGGTTCACGAGAGTGTGTTCTGAGGCTCTGGGGTGCTCGTGATGAATAAAGTGTTCTTTGTATTTTTGCCTCTAACTTTGATTTTTTTTCGACATGTCAACTATACTTTTTTTAAAACTGATTCAACCAGATTGTTGTGCTTTCAATCTGGTTTTTTTAATCATATTTTTTATTTTAAAATCTGTCAAATTTTTAAAATTTAAAAATATTTGAATTTAAAAACTGAACCGAACCGATTTGACCGGTTTTCCAAACCCTGGACCTCATGCGTGGGGTATTTAATCTGTAGCATGGTCATGCAACTTATATACGCAAGCACCTCCGTGATGGTGGAGGCCGTCGTGAGCTAATGTCTTACGTCAAAACGGGTCAAAAGTTAGTTTCAGTTAACCTCGTCAAAGTGGCGGAGCAGTAAGGGTATACTATTCAGATGCGTGTCGTCAGAGCTTACGGACTCCGGAACTTTCCCTGCTCCGACGACCTGGAATCCCCGCCGTATTTAGCTCTCGGACCTCGACACGATTCAAAGCCCAGATCAAACGAGCACCGAAAACTCAAGCCTCGAAAGGACCGTTGTTATTAGCGAAGAATCATAAGACATGGACAAGACAGTGGTTCTGTACTCTGGCGTCGGCGTCGGCCACCTGACGCCGATGGTCGAGCTGGCCAGGGCGTTCGTGCGGCACGGCGTCACCGTCACCGTCGCCGTCGTCGAGCCGAAGGTCAAGTCCACCGACTTCTCCGCCGCTGTCGCCCGCGCCGCGGTGGCCAACCCGTCCGTCACCTTCCACTTCCTCACGCCGCCCGCTCCGATCGACCCGTCGTTGGGCTTCTTCGAGTACCTCCACATCATGGACGCGCCGCTCCGTGATTTCCTCCGCTCGCTCCCGGCGGTCCACGCGCTGGTGCTCGACATGTTCTGCGGCGGGTCGATGGACGTCGCCGCCGAGCTCCGCATACCGGCCTACTTCTTCTTGGCCTCCGGCGCCAGCTTCCTTGCCGTCTTCTTCAGCCTGCCCGGCATGGCTGCCAGAATGGGAGAGAAGTTTTCGAAGCTCCCCGGAGACTTGATCCTCCGGTTCCCCGGCGTTCCTGCTTTCAAAGCTACGGATCTCGTCAGCACCACCGAGGACTTCCGTCGCATGGCCGAGAGAATTTCAGAGTCCAGCGGGATCCTTATCAATACATTGGAGTCACTGGAAGCGCGGGCTGTGCGCGCTCTCAGAGACGGGGAGTGCGTTCCCAGCCGTCCGCCGCCGCCTGTTTACTGCATCGGCCCGTTGGTCTCGGAAGGCGGAGAAAAGAAGCAGCGCGAATGCCTCGAGTGGCTAGACGCGCAGCCGGACAAGTGCGTTGTGTTCCTCTCCTTTGGGAGCAACGGCACGTTCTCAAAGAAGCAGCTCCAGGAGATCGCCGCTGGCCTGGAGAAGTCGGAGCAGAGGTTTCTATGGGTCGTCCGGAGCCCACCCGGCGACGACCACAAGTTCGGCGAGGTGCTTCCTGAGCCAGACCTTGACGCGCTCCTGCCCCAAGGATTCTTGGAACGAACAAAGCACCGGGGGCTCGTCGTCAAGTCTTGGGCGCCGCAGGTGGAGGTGCTACGCCACAGGGCTACCGGCGCGTTCATGACGCACTGCGGATGGAACTCGACTCTGGAAGGGATAACGGCGGGGCTGCCGCTGCTGTGCTGGCCTCTGTACGCGGAGCAAAGGATGAACAAGGTGTTCATCGTGGAGGAGATGACGCTTGGGGTGGAGATGAAGGGTTATGACAATGACAGTGTGGAGGCTGAGGAGGTAGAGGCGAAGGTCAAATGGGTGATGGATTCTGAGGGAGGAAGGGCACTCAGAGAACTCACGGCACGGGCGAAGAACCAGGCGGCCGAGGCGCTTAAGGAAGGCGGCTCGTCTGATGTTGCTTTTGTTCAATTCCTGAATGAGCTGTAGGTTGAGTACCTAGCTACGAGGAGTTATGCTATCTCAATTCTGGGAGTAAAGGCCAAATGTGTATGTGTACGTCAAATATGTTACTCCCTCATCTCGAAATAAGTGTTATTTTTTAACTTTTGAACATCATATTTAACCTATCATCTTATTTTAAAAAAATTATGCAAATATAAAAAAAAACAAGTTAGTTTAAAGTGTTTGTAATGCTAAACAATTCACAACAAAATAAATAACACTTATTTTAGGACGAATAGAGTATGCTAGTAAAAATTAATTAAAATAATGAATGATAGAAGAGAAAAAATTCTTTATTTTCAAAAAATTGCTGAAATTTGTTAAACTTTGGTCTAAATCTTAAATTTAAATAAATTGGAAAAATTACATGAATTTTGACTTCAAATT
The DNA here is from genome assembly GCA_001602315.1 of Zoysia pacifica. Classification (NCBI taxonomy): domain Eukaryota; kingdom Viridiplantae; phylum Streptophyta; class Magnoliopsida; order Poales; family Poaceae; genus Zoysia; species Zoysia pacifica. The sequence goes on from BCLH01000016.1 coordinate 16,317, forward strand.
TAAACTATATGGTTCAGGGGCCTATTGAGATGGGCTGGGCTGGGCCATTCTTGATGGGTTAAACGGGCTGGGTATCGGGCTTAGACAAGAGGCTTAATCCATCCGTGCCCATGTTGGACCAGCGGGCCTGCAACAATGCCTAAGCATGGTTTAAGTCGTGCCTCGGGCTGACCCAGCCCGCCTAGTCTCTGTGTCGTGTGTCGTACTGGTCTCGAGCCACATCTTGTGCCGGCCTATTTATTCCGACTCACATGATCGGCTATAACAATAATAAAAATATTTTTTTCTTGGATGAATAAGTTTTGAGGCTGTTGTGTTTTTACCACTACTTTAAAGCTCAATTGTGATTTTACCTTATTTTTTTAGAGTTTGTAATTTTACCTCTGATTAAAAGTGAAGTGAAGTTTACTTCTACTCCGTTAAAATAACTTAACAGTGTTAAATATAATATTTACAAAATAAAATACCATTAATTTACCCCTTTTTTAATATTATAATTTTACCTTATGTTGTATGAATACTGATAATATTTTGACATAATATTCAATAGTATTTTGTCAATATTTTAATTATTTTGGAATATTTGATAAATTTTAATATAATTTATATAAATTTTCATAAATATATTGATTTATAGATGACAACAGAGGGAGGGATACAATGATTATTTGCTATTTTATTCGTTTTTTCTTATTTTTTTAATTATTTTTGGTACTAAAGTGAGTGGTGTTAAAAGTTAAATTTGCTATTTTATTCGTTTTTTCTTATTTTTTTAATTATTTTTGGTACTAAAGTGAGTGGTGTTAAAAGTAGAGGTTAACGGATTGTTTATTTTTAAATAGTAGAGGTAAAATTACAAACCTTAAAAATTGAAGGTAAAATCACAATTAAGTTCTAAAATAAGGGTAAAAACACACATAAGTTTTTTATGGGACGAATAGAGTACTGACAGCTCTATCTTCTAGGTGGCAAACGCGCTGCTAATCAGCGGAGTTACCCAGCTAGCTTTCTATCCACTTGTTTTTATTTTTATTTTTTGCCTTTATAGCGCTGCTAATCAGGTGCACCACCCGTATTCAAACGAAAATATCATACTCCCCTGTCTCATAAAAAAAATCATTTTTGACGTTTAGACTTCAAGTTTAACTACTTATTTTATTTAAAAATTTTGTGAAATATAATTTATATTATTATGAATTATTTTATCATTAAAAATATTATAAGCATGATTTATTTATTTTTATATTTATAAAAAAATTGAATAAGATAAGTGACCGATTTTTAAAAGTAAAAAAATAATGACGGAGTGGTAGAACTTTTTGAAGAACCAGCGCCGCGTCGATAGAGACGGGACCTCGTACCTCCAACTCCAATTTTATTCATCGTCCAGTACGATCGTGCGAAATGGAGTCATGTTTGACCAGGTCAGCTGGTAGGTAAATTTGCCCATGGCCGCCGGCCGTTTGGAAGCTTCTCACTCCAACCTGAAGCGTCACTGGTGACGTACGTTGTGTTCTCGTAGAATAGTTAACAGCGAATGCTCCACAGAAATCACCCAGCACCATCCTCTGCTCGACCACCAGTCCCGGCCACCAATAGCAGCGTGGCGGCTGAAGTTCTTTTCTTCCTGGGAACGTTCTCTGATCCACACCTAAATTTGATTAGAAAAATCTCCGCCTAAAGTTATTTTGCTCCGAACATGACCGGGGTTAACCATTTTGTTGGAGCCGTGGAAACTGGGGGGGGGGGGGAGGGGGGTTAGTTTCACTGAAAACCATATAAAAATTAGTTGAAATTGCTCAAATCAAAAATAAACTTTTGTCAAAATGCTGCGGTAAACCACTCAGATTTTTATGATTTCATTGATTTGATTTTTTTTTTTGGAGAGGAGGGGTTGGTTTTACTTAAAACCACAGAAATTGGTTGAAACCGCTCAAATTAAAAATATATTTTTGTCAAAATGCTAGGGTAAACCACTCAGGTTTTTATGATTTCATTGATTTTGATTTTTTTATTTTTCTAAACTGAAATTTTTTTTTGGCTTATTCCTTGATTTCGTGGAGTTTTGGATTTTAATTATTTTTCAAAATTTTACAATTTTTTTATAAAAGGCCAACATCTTCACCGAAATGACGAGAATTGTTCCGGTTTCCACTAAACCAATAACATGACGTATTAGGGAAGTTATTCTTGTTGATGTCTTGTAGTCTTGCCATGATTTATGACGTTTAGCTCAAGGGGCCCTCCTGCATGAACCCAAGTAGGACTTGATCGTTCTCCAAAACCACGCGTTCAGGACGCATTATATATGGCGCGTCCAGCGTCTTGAGAATTCGAAATCTAAACAGTTTCGCTCCATTTCTGTGCAGAGCACTCGAGCAGAGTTGCGCACGACGTTCCTGGTGCAGCAGTGGTCTTTGGTTCGGCAGCGAGCGATGAAGAAGACCGTGGTTTTGTACCCGGGCCTCGGCGTCGGTCACCTGACGCCGATGGTCCAGCTGGCCCAGGTCTTCCTCAAGCACGGCGTCGACGTCACCGTAGCGCTCGCCGAGCCGCCCGGCAATGCCCTGGGCTTCTCCGCCGGGATCGCGCGCGCCGCGGCATCCAACCTGTCCATCACCTTCCACGTACTGCCGCGGCCGCCCTCCCCGCCGGACGATTCCAACCCTGACGGCACTCCCAAGCACCACATCGTCCAAATATTCAACTTCCTCGGCGCAATGAACGCGCCGCTCCGCGACTTCCTCCGCTCGCTGCGTGCCGTTGACGCGCTCATCATCGACATGTTCTGCTGTGAGGCGCTCGAAGTCGCGGCCGAGCTCGAGCTGCCCGCCCACTTCTTCTTCGCGCCGGGCGCAGCCGACCTCGCCGTCTTGCTCAAAATGCCTAGCTTTGGGGCCGGGATGTCCACGAGTTTCAGTGAGCTCGGCGACTCGCTCCTCTCGTTTCCTGGCGTGCCTCCCTTCAAAGCTTCGGATTTGCCCGCAGATGCAACCGCAGACAGAGAGGCGGCCAAGCTCATGTGGCGCATGTTCGAGCGGTTGCCAGAGTCCAACGGAATTCTCGTGAACACTTTCGAGTCCCTGGAGACGCGCGCGGTGCGCGCTCTGAGGGACGGGCTGTGCGTTCCCAACCGCGCCACGCCGCCGATCTACTGCATCGGGCCGGTGGTTTCCGTAGGTGATGGTGGAAATGAACACGAGTGCCTCCGGTGGCTGGACGCGCAACCGGACAACAGCGTTGTGTTCCTCTCCTTTGGGAGCTTGGGCACGTTCCCGAAGAAGCAGCTCGAAGAAATGGCTATCGGCCTGGAGAAGTCAGGACACAGGTTTCTCTGGGTCGTGCGGACTCCACGCAGCGATGACCATAAGTTCGGCGAGCCGCTTCCGGAGCCTGACCTCCACACGCTTCTTCCCGACGGGTTCTTGGAGAGGACCATGGAAAGAGGCCTCGTGCTCAAGTCCTGGGCACCACAGGTGGACGTGCTCCACCACCGTGCGACCGGCGCATTTGTTACGCACTGCGGGTGGAACTCGACACTGGAGGGCATCGTGGCGGGGCTGCCGCTGCTGTGCTGGCCGTTGTACGCGGAACAGAGGATGAACAAGGTGTTCATCGTCGAGGAGCTGAAGCTTGGGGTGGAGATCAAGGTTACAACGAAGAGATAGTGAAGGCCGAGGAGGTGGAGACAAAGGTTAGATGGGTGATGGAGTCTGAGGGTGGCCAAGCAATCCGAGAACGGGCAGCAGCGGCGAAAGATGGCGCGGCCGAGGCGCTCAAGGAAGGAGGCTCATCCCATGCTGCTTTTGTCCAGTTCCTGACAGACCTGGAAGCTGTCGGTAGTTCCTAGTTGGAGTTGGAGTTGGAGTTGGAGTTGGGGTGGTCAATTTGTTTGTTCTTCTCGTTATTACGATCATTTGAGTTTCCATGTACTGACTCTTCTAAAATATAAGCATTTCTAAGTTTAAAAAAGTCAATTTTTTTTATTTCTATTAATAATATTTAAAAAATTACATAATTTTTAATATAAAAATATAATTTTTATGAAAGTTTATTTAATGACGAATTTAAAAAATATATTTTATATATAATAAAATATTATTAATTATATATTATTTGTGGTAAAAGTGATAAAAGTTTGATTTTTATTAAACTTAAAAATGCTTATATTTTGAAACGGAGAGAGTATAAGTTAATGTGTGTCGACTTATTTTTCTTTTTTTAGTTTTATATAATAAACTAAATTGTGTATCTTAGCTTTTTGTGGAGACAAAAACACAGAGGTTGGAATGTAATTTATTTTCTAATAAACCGGAGCCGTCTGGTTTCCGCAGCTCGAACGGTTACTGAAATTTTCTGATACACCCACTCACCCCCTCCCCTATCGTCTGCTCCGTCGGACAAGGCGTGCGGACTGTGGAGGGGACTACTGGACTGTGTGGTTGCGGTCGAAACACACACCACGAACAAGTGTCCAGCACTCCAGACTGCCAATACATTTTGCCATTCGTCGCGCGAAAAGCATATTTTATTTCCACACAGAGAAACTCGAACACGCCAGTCCACATTCCCGCGCGCCACCTCACGAAGATGAAGAAGACGGTGGTTCTGTACCCGGGCCTCGGCGTCGGCCACCTCACGCCGATGGTCCAAGTGGCCAAGATGTTCGTGCAGCGCGGCGTTGCGGTCACCGTTGCTCTCGTCGAGCCGCCGGTCAAATCCCCTGACTTCTCTGCCGTGGTAGCCCGCGCCGCGGCGTCGAACCCATCTGTCACCTTCCACGTCCTCACTCCGCCGGCGCCGGCGCCTTCTCCAGCTGACTCAACCTCGGACAAAATCGTCAAGATGTTCGAGTTCCTCAGCGCCATGAACGCGCCTCTTCGCGACTTCCTCGGCACGCTGCCATCCGTCGACGCGCTTGTCCTCGACATGTTCTGCACGGACGCGCTGGACGTCGCGGCCTCGCTCAAGTTACCGGCCTACATCTTTTACGCGTCGGGTGCCGGAGACCTCGCCATCTTCCTCAACTTGCCTAGCACTCGAGCCAGCATGAACACGAGCTTCCGGGAGCTCGGCGACTCGTTTCTTTCCTTTCCGGGTGCTCCTCCGTTGAGAGCATCGGATTTGCCCTCTGAGTGTTCAGATGCAAGCGAGGGAGCCAAGACTATCCTCCGCGTGAATGAGCGGATGGCAGATGCCGCGGGGATTCTCGTCAACACCTTTGAGTCGCTAGAGACCAGCGCGGTGCGCGCACTGAGAGACGGGCTGTGCGTCCCCAACCGTGCCACGCCGCCGGTCTACTGCATCGGACCGCTGGTCTCGGAAGGTGATCAAAAGGAGCACGAGTGCCTCCGGTGGTTGGACGGGCAGCCAGACCACAGCGTCGTGTTCCTCGCCTTCGGCAGCAGGGGACGTTCCCCACGAAGCAGCTTGAGGAGATCGCCCTTGGCTTGGAGAAGTCAGGGCAGAGGTTTCTGTGGGTCGTCCGGAGCCCGCGCAGCGACGAATACAAGTTCGGCGATTCTCTTCCGGAGCCAGAACTCGAGGCGCTCCTTCCCGACGGGTTCTTGGCGCGGACCAAGGAAAGAGGGCTCGTGCTCAAGTCCTGGGCGCCGCAGGTGGACGTGCTGCGCCACCGTGCGACCGGCGGCGTGTTCGTTACGCACTGCGGGTGGAACTCGACGCTGGAGGGCATCACCGCGGGGCTGCCGCTGCTGTGCTGGCCGCTGTACGCAGAACAGAGGATGAACAAGGTTTTCATCGTAGAGGCGATGAAGCTATTATTTTGGCGCTGGTGACAGCAGAGGAGGTGGAGACGATGGTCAGGTGGGTGATGGAGTCGGAGGACGGGAAGAAGCTCAGACAGCGGGTCAACGCGGCGAAGCATGCAGGAGCCGAGGCGCTCAAGGAAGGAGGTTCATCCCATGCGGCTTTCGTCCAATTCTTGAAAGATCTCGACAACGATGTTCATCCCTGATTGTGGTTAGTCTTGCGTGCAGCGTCCACAAGGTAAATGTTTGATTTCTACCAAAGTGGTTGTTGGAAATCCAGGAGCTCTCAAGTCTCACGCTAGTGCACTGGATGGAGGAGGAAGAAGACTGAAAACTCAGACACACATCATCGGTAACAAACGCCTTTTCGGCTTGTATTTCTCGCACACGACTTAACTTCAACGGAGGATTACAGAGACCTATTTAGCAGCTTGGAGCACCACCTCCACTGCCCGGCGATCTCGCACGTACCGCACGACTCGACCATCTTGCACGTACTCGTCGACCACGGTGGTGCCACGCACGCCAACTTCCTCTGACTCTGATGCGCGGCATGCTGCACACACACACACGAACGGACTGGGCACTTAGACTCACTACGCACGCACGCACACATAGCAACTAACCCATGATCAACACATGATCTCACACGACGCACGAAGACACATAACTATAACGTGATTTACGTGTCTAACAAACTCTCCCTAAACCACGACATTGACGCAGTCTTAACCTACAGGAGCGCTGCTTCCTCGACGTCGGCCAGCAGGGCCTTCTCCTTCCTCGGTTTGGTGCAGTTCCTCGCGATGTGCCCACGTTCACCGCAGTTGAAGCACCGACCTCGATGGCGACCTCCAGCACGCCTGCTGTTGCCTGAGCTTGTACTGCGAGTGTCGTCGTCCTCGTCGCGGCCGCTGCCACGATCATCATCACCCCTGCTGCGCTGATCCTTGCCGCGCTGACGACGACGTGCTTCCCACTGCTCCTCCGTGAGCAGTAGCCTCTCGACGCTGCTCGTAACTTGCTCGCTACTGGCACCACAGTGGCTCTCCGCCGTGCGCAGCCTCCCAACGAGCTCCTCAATGGACATGGTGTTCAAATCAAGCAGCATCTCAATTGAGCATGCGATTTGGTTGTACCTTGACAGGAGCACGCGTAGAATCTTTCTCACTACGCAACTGTCCTCCATCTTCTCGCCAAGCTCACGAAGGTTGCCGACGAGCCCGGTGATCCGCGCCACAAAATCATCAACTGATTTGCCGTCTTGGAACGCAATGATCTCGAACTCCTTCAAGAGCAGCTACGTGTTCGCCTCCTTCACGCGATCATCACCCATCCTCATCGTACTCACCGCCACCCACGCCTCCTTTGCGGACTTCTTCACGGCGAGCCCCACCTTCATGTCCGCCGGCACCCCACGAAGAATGGTGGTCAAAGCTAGCCTGTCCTCGCGACGTTCCGCCTTGCCGGACTCCACCACGTCCCACAACCCTGGCGCTTCAAGGCTGGCCTGCATGACCAAAGACCAATCATGGTAGTTGATTTTTGTCAGCAGCGACAACTCCACCATGCTGGAGTTAGAGACGACGCGCTCCACCGCAACCGGACGAGGCATGTCGTCGGGGGTGCTGGAGCTCGAGTCGTCATTGCTGTGGAGCTTCTGTGACGTCTTTATATCTCTTCTCCCTCACAAAGCTGGCTCTGTATACTAAATGTTAGAAATCCCAGGAGCTCTCAAGTCTCACGCTAGTGCACTGGATGGAGGAGGAAGAAGACTGAAAACTCAGACACACATCATCGGCGACAAACGCCTTTTCGGCTTGTATTTCTCGTACACGACTTAAGGATTACAGAGACCTATATAGCAACTTGGAGCACCACCTCCACTGCCTGGCGATCTCGCACGTAGCGCACGACTCGACCATCTCGCACGTACTCGTCGGCCACGGTGCCACGCACGCCAACTTCCTCCGACTCTGATGCGCAGCATGCTGCCCACACACGAATGGACTGGGCACTTAGACTCACTACGCACGCACGCACACGTTAACAACTAACCCATGATCAACACATGATTTCACACGACGCACGAAGACACACAACTATGACGTGGTTTCCGTGTCTAACAGTGGTCTGAAAATCCAGTTTCCAATTCTTCAACGCATGTTGTTCGTCTCTCTCTTTTTTATTATAGCCGTCACAAAGTCAATTGTTCTTGTATCCCGAGACATATCACTCAGGCGTTAAGCCCTTAATTATCTGAACAAAACAAAGTAGTACAGGAGTTTACCTAGTTATGTTGACTCTGCAATATATAAATTGTACCATTGCATATGCTGCAAGCATGGACAGATGAGTGCAACGGAGTACTATCAAAACGTGCTTGAACAAGTTTATAGCTTTTCGCTTCTTCAAAAGTCAAGTCAGGTAACAGCTAGTACCAGGAAGCATCCTCCCGTTCAGTCCACCGTCAGAGCAAGAAGCGGCTTCGACGTCGCTTCGGGTCCAAGGAAAAGCCCCAGGGCAGCGTATAAAGGTCGCGCGCTTCACGGACATTTCCGCTAAGCCCAAACTCCCAGCTCCTCCCTTTTCTCCCCCTCTCATCTTGCTTTACCATTGGTTGACTAACCACGGATCTCATGGAAAGCGGAGCCATGAAACAGACCGTCGTTTTGTACCCCGCCGGCGGCGTCGGTCACGTCGGCCCCATGACGCAGCTCGCCAAGGTCTTCCTTGAGCAGGGCTACGACGTCACCATGCTGCTCATCCCGCCGCCGATCAAGTCAACCGATTCCAACGAGAGCATAATCAAGAGCATCGCCGCCGCCAATCCGTCCATCTCATTCCATGTCCTCGCGCCGATCCAACCCCCTGACTTCGCTGGCTCCACCAAGCACCCTCTCCTCCTCATGCTTGAGTTCATGCTCCAGTACAACGAGAAGATCGAGAGCTTTCTGCGATCCATCCCCAGGGAGCGCTTTCACTCCCTTATCATCGAAGTGTTCTGTGCCCACGCCATCGACATCGCCTTCAAGCTGGACATCCCCGTGTACACGTTCTTCGCCTCGGGCGCTGGAGTTCTGGCCGTCCTAACCCAGCTGCCAAACCTGCTTGCCGGTAGGCAAACTGGCTTGAAGGAGCTTGGGGACACCCCCCTCGATTTCCTTGGGGCGCCGCCAATGCCGGCGTCGCACCTCATCAGGGAACTACTCGAGAACCCGGAGGAAGAGCTATGCAAGACACTGTTGGGCGTTTGGAAGCGTAACACGGACACCCATGGCTTTTTGGTCAACACCTTTGAGTCCTTGGAGAGCAAGGCCGTCCAGGCGTTCAGAGATCCTCTGTGCGTGCCTGGCCGTGTGCTGCCTCAGATCTACTGCATTGGCCCCTTGATTGAGAAAGCCTCAACGAAACAAGAAAAAACAGAGAGGCACGCTTGCCTCCAGTGGCTTGACGCGCAGCCGGAGCGCAGCGTCGTGTTCCTTTGCTGGGGGAGCAAGGGCTTGCTCTCGGAGGAGCAGCTGAAGGAGATCGCCGTTGGACTGGAGAGATCTGGGCAACGATTCTTGTGGGTCGTGCGCACACCGGCCGGCACCGATGACCCGAAGAGATTCTGGGAGCAACGCCCGGAGCCGGACTTCAATGTTCTCCTGCCAGAAGGCTTCTTGGAGCGGACTAAGGACCGAGGCCTCGTCCTCAAGTCATGGTTGCCACAGGTGGACGTACTTAACCACCAGGCAATCGGCGCGTTCGTGACCCACTGTGGATGGAACTCGACACTGGAGAGCATCATGGCAGGCGTGCCGATGATGTGTTGGCCACTGAGTTCTGAGCAGAAAATGAACAAGGTGTTCATGGCTGAAGTCATGGGCATCGCGGTGGAGATGACCGGGTACAATACAGGTTTTGTCAAGGCCGAAGAGGTGGAGGCCAAGGTGAGGTTGATGATAGAGTCCGAGCAAGGGAAGGAGCTTCGGAAACAAGCGGCGAAACTGAAAAAAGAAGCAGAGAAGGCGTTGGAGGATGGGGCCTCATCCCAGGCTGCATTTTTCCAGTTCTTGGAGGATGTTAAGAATCTAGCTAATAAATAGTGTGGACAGTGACAAATTTGCAACTGTTCTGGATGTTTATGTTACTGTTGTGTTCTGTCTGATTGTTAAGTAGTTTTTTACCATACACCAGTATAAAATTTAAAGAACATGAAGACTGGCATAGTGCTTGACCGTAAAATCGCTGAGCACATGAACATGATTACATGAAGACTGGCACAGCAGCACATGAACAAATGAAATATATCAAGCATCTGGCACCTTGTGTCACAAGTACCCTTGTAACTTTCGCCGCTCTTTGTGTCAAAATCCACCACTGCCGGTCATCTTCGGTAGTCTACTGTCAAATTATGTTAAGCCCTCCCAGGATTCCACAGTCGAGTAGTAGATAAGTACCAGCTTTTTTTTTCTTTGCGACGTTTATCTACTACTACTCCACTTATGGTGACAATTCAAACAAACCTGAACACCGTACCGATTCTTCCGAATCAAGGGAATAGAGTAGGAAGCATCCTCCCAGTTCCGCAGTTCGCCAACCCCCACCCATTCCTCACACACACACAACAAAAAAAACTTATCCCATGTAGGAGTACTCCTGTCAAAAAATGTACAATATTTTTTTTTGAATTTTACCAAAGTCAAATAGTTTCAATTTTAACTAATAGTATCTAAATATATTAATTATTTGAAAGATAAAAAAATACTTATTGTGAAGTTACTTTACGATGAATCTAACAATGATTCAAGTTAAAACTATTCTGACTTTAACCAAAGTGGGAGGGAATTGAAGATTTCCAAACCAACTCTCAGTAAATTAGTAGCTTTTTATTGACCTCCAGGAAAATGAACTAGTCAAGCTGCTTCGGCAACAAGGCAGCGTGCGGCTATAACTTGCGCGTCCCAGCCATTTCCGCAGCATCCTCCCAAAATCCTTCTGGTAAAGCTACATAATCATCAGTGACTTTTCTGGTCGTGCATCCTTGTTACCGATAAGCTCCTAAAAAAAGCAAGAAGAAAAGAAAAGAAGCCATGAAGCAGACCATCGTTCTGTACACCTGCGCCGGCGTCGGCCACATCGTGCCGACGGCAGAGGTCGCCAAGGTGTTCCTCAACCACGGCTACGACGTCACCATGGTGATCCTCCCACCGCCCATCAAGTCGTTCGACTTCAGCGCCGATGTCGTGGAGCGCATCACCGCCGCCAATCCATCCATCACCTTCCATGTCCTGCCGCCAATCCAAGTCGAACCCACTGGCTCCGGCAAGCATCCGCTCCTCCCCTGGCTCTACATGCTGCGCCAGTACAGTGAGAAGCTCGAAAAGATCCTCTGCGCCATCCCACGGGAGCGGCTGCACTCTCTGGTCGTCGACATGTTCGGCATCGACGCCATCAACGTCGCCGCGAAACTAGGCGTCCCCGTGTACACGTTCCTCCCGTCAGGAGCGTCAGCTCAGGTCGCCTTAACCCAGGTGCCGGCTCTGCTGGCCAAAACGGAAAAAGGATTGAAGGAGCTGGGTGACACGCCCCTCGAGTTCCTCGGCGTTCCTCCCGTCCCGGCGTCTCATCTCATCAAGGAACTGCTCGAGGACCCGGAGGACGAGGTGTGCAAGGCCATGGCGAGTATTCTCGAGCGCGGCATGGACACCAGAGGAGTTCTGTTTAACACTTTCGAGTCGTTGGAGAGCCGGGCGGTGCAGGCGTTCGCGGATCCCCTATGCGTCCCCGGCAAGACGCTGCCTCCAATCTACTGTGTTGGGCCGTTGGTCCGCCAAGGAGCGCGTGACAGCGACAAGGCAGGGAGGCACGATTGCCTCGCATGGCTCGACGCTCAGCCGAAAAACAGCGTCGTGTTCCTCAGCTTCGGGAGCATGGGTGCCCTCCCCGCAGAGCAGCTCAAGGAGATTGCTGTTGGCCTGGATCGGTCAGGGCACCGTTTCCTCTGGGTAGTACGCGTGCCGGCCAAGATCGATGACCCCAAGAGGCTCTTGGAGCAACTCCCGGAGCCGGACCTTGACGCCCTCCTGCCGGAGGGGTTCTTGGAGCGGACCAAGGACCAAGGCTTCATCGTCAAGTCTTGGGCACCGCAGGTGGAAGTGCTACACCACCCAGCGACAGGTGCATTCGTGACTCACTGTGGTTGGAACTCGACGCTGGAGGGCATCATGGCAGGGGTCCCGATGTTATGTTGGCCTTTGTTCGCAGAGCAGAAGCTGAACAGGGTGTTCATGACCACGGATATGGGCGTTGGGGTGGAAATTGATGGATACCAAACAGGTTTTGTTAGGGCCGAGGAGGTGGAGGCGAAGGTGAGGCTTGTCATGGAATCTGAGGTGGGGAGGGAGCTCAAGGCGCGACTGGAGGCACGCAAGAAAGAAGCGGAGGCAGCGTTAGCGGTCGGAGGCTCGTCTCATGCGGCAATCGTTCGATTCTTGTCAGATGTGGAAAACCTTGGAGAGCAGATTAATGAATGATAGAGTTTATGGAACATCAGTTTGCATAATAGAAGAGTCATAAACGTGTTATATTGTAGTAGGAATTTACAATTCGATTGAAGTGCTATATGATTTTAATAGAACTTTTACGGTCTAAAAACTCTAAAATAATGTCCAGCAGTCAGTTTTCGTATCATTTGTTCTCAGACCAGCCGGATGAGACAATCTGATTCATGAACGTTGCTGACGCGAATGCGGACATCCATGCCAACCTCTTCTCGTGATGCTACAGTGACAACGAGTATGAGTTTGTTTGGCACAACTGCAATTTGTTAAAAAATAATTTATTTTTACAGCTGTTAAAAAACAGTTAAAAAATAAATTGATTTTAAATTTATTTAAAGAAGTCGTTGAACTAATAAACTGTAAAATAAATTTATTTTTTACATAATTTTTGCTTATTTTTGTAAATAAACTAGAAATAAATTGTGCTATTGAAAATAAGCTATATTTTGGCAGGACAAAATTGGAAGAGTTTTACCAATAAAATTCTTGTCATCCAAAATTTGATCAAGGATTGGGCATGACGCATGGTTATGGTAGTGGTAATCCTTGTCATCAAAAAGTTTGTACTGGCCAATAAGACGAGGGCGAGCAAAATGGAAATCGGTTTAATTACTACTGCAAACTCTTGGTTTTAACGTCATCAATTCATGCCAAGTGAAATTCATTGGTTCCCCTTTGAAAAAGGCCCCACCTTCTGATCCTGCTTTGTAGTGCTCGCCCACATGCCTCCTGCGTGTCGTGTCGTGTGGTACTGCTATCCTTTGGACCGTGACACTTCTCGTCGTGAACGGAACCGGGCAACTCGACCAGTTTCCAGTATACCTCACCGCTTTTCCTCGAGTGAGGCCGGGAGGGAACCAACGAGGCCATGGCGGAGAAGACGGTGGTCCTCTACCCGTCCTTGGGCGTGGGTCACCTGAACCCCATGGCACAGCTGGCCAAGGCCTTACTACGCTGCGGCGGCGTCGCCGTCACCATCGCCGTCGTCGATCCGCCGGACAAGAACGCCGTGCTGACGGCTGCCCTGGCCCGCCTGGCTGCTGCCAGTCCCTCCATCACGGTGCGTCTCCTCCCCATCTCGCTCCCGGCCAGCGCCGGCAAGCAGTACTCCCACCCGATCATGGGTTTCCTGGACGCGCTCCGTGCCGCGAACCCCGCGCTCAGGGAGTTCCTCGGCTCGCTGCCTGCCGTCCACGCGCTCGTGGTCGACATGTTCTGCACCGACGCGCTCGACGTCGCCGCGGAGCTCGCCGTCCCCGCTTACACGTTCTACCCGTCCGCGGCCGGCGACCTCGCGGTGTACTTCCAGATTCCTACCATCTGCCGCGCGGCGCCGTGCTCTTTCAAGGATATGGGCAAGGCGCCGCTGAGCTTCGCCGGCGTTCCGCCCGTTCCCGCGCTGGACATGCCAGACACCATGCATGACCGGGAGAGCGACGTGTGCACGACTCGGATGCAGCAGCTCGACCGGTTGCCCGAAGCAAAAAGCATTCTAGTGAACAGCTTCGAGTGGTTGGAGGCGAGGGCCCTGAATGCTATCCGTGGCGGACACTGCCTGCCCGGCCGCGCAACCCCGAAAATTTACTGCGTCGGACCACTTGTCGGCGGTGGTGACAACACCGAGAATTGCGGCGAGAGGCACATGTGCCTCGACTGGCTGGACGGGCAGCCCAAGCGGAGCGTGGTGTTCCTCTGCTTCGGGAGCATGGGCACCTTCTCGGCGGCGCAGCTGGAAGAGACGGCGCGCGGGCTCGAGCGCTCCGGGCAGAGGTTCTTGTGGGTCGTGCGACGCCCACGCGGGGAGCAGTGCGGCTCTCCCGAGCCTGATCTTGAGGCATTGTTTCCGGATGGGTTTTTGGAGGGAACGAAAGACAGAGGATTGGTCCTGAAGAACTGGGCGCCACAAACGGAGGTGCTCCGCCACGAGGCCGTGGCTGCGTTCGTGACTCACTGCGGTTGGAACTCGGCGCTGGAAGCGATAATGTCCGGCGTGCCGATGATCTGCTGGCCGTTGTACGCAGAGCAGAGGCTGAACAAGGTGCACATGGTGGAGGAGATGAAGATCGGGGTAACAGTGGAGGGCTATGACGAGGAGTTGGTGAAGGCTGACGAGGTGGAGGCGAAGGTGAGGCTTGTGATGGAGTCTGAGGAAGGGATCAAGCTTCAAGACAGGATGGCGATGGCGAAGATGATGGCTGCAGATGCCATCAAAGAAGGTGGGTCATCTTACATTGCTTTAGGTGAGTTTTTGAGGGATTTGGCCATTTGAATAACATCGCAGTTGGAAGCTTGAACGCTTATTGATGATTGAAACATCAGGGTGAAAAAATGTTTCAGATGAATTCAGTACTTGTATGTCGTAGGCATGCAGTTTGGTTAGTTAATCTGGCTAGTTATTCAAATACTGTTATCCAGAAAACATTCTTTAGTTGCTAACAAAGGGAATTCAATGTTTAAAAAAATTCGCTTGATGATGCAAATACATCGTCTCACTATAATAAATTTCAATGCTAAAATGTTTTTAGGAAAAAAAAATGGATTAATAATTTTCTAATTGATATGCAAATAACGGGGAGAACTATAAATGTGAAATGCTTCGAGGTAATTACCCTGAAATAGAAACAAAGAGTCTGTTCCCCAGCTGAGGCTGCGGCGGCAGCTGTTAGCTGCGGCTGCACGGATCAATTGTTTTTTTTACTGTGCAAACAAGCAGCAGCAGCCGCAGCCTCAACAACCGAATGCGCCCAAAAAGAGAGAGAAAAAAAAAAAACACAAACTAGGCTAGAATTAAATCCGGGAGCTGACCCGAAAACACGAAGCCCACCGCTCTGAGAAGGTTACATCTGACGAAGGAAAAAAAGCCTTGTTGGATCTCAAGGGCTTGAAAATCTCACCTAATCTAAGGAAAAAAGGAACAAAAATACATTATCATTATGAAAAAATACATAAAAAATATGTAAATATATGTTTACAAAATTTTCCATCTCCAGCATCATACAACAATTACGCTAAAGCACTGCATCACATGTTTTTAAAATCACAACTGCAAGAAAAGAATGAGCAAACGTGGTCAATATAAGTTTATAAATTACCAACTACAGCTGCTCGAAATACAATCATTCAAAAACAATAGGGACAAGAAAAATCGTGATTATAATGCTATCTGTAGTTAGGTTACTGATGCTAACATGATATCTGATTTGTTGATTTTAGCTCATCTAGTTCGATGGAAGCACGGAAGTTTCTTAGCTGATTATTGCTTAGATACGTAGGAAACTGTTCTTCCGTTGCTAGGAAATGCAGGTTTACACGCATCCCATATTGCAACAGATCAATTTGATAGACGCAAGCAGTCACATTAACACAAACGTTACCAAGGAAAAAGGCATGGTGATGGTGATATCTCAATGCATACGGCAGTTTTAAATTGTTACGAAGTAGCTCGCTTGTTGCATTGGCAACTAATCTGAGACGCAAGCCAGCATAACACAGATTTCACCAATGAAAAAGACACCTCTCAAGCGGGCGGTGATGGTGAGATAACAAAGACATGGTTTATATATTGTCTTTGTTGTCAAACTATAAAGAATAATTAAAGGACAGAGAGAGCACCTGGCTCGTTTATTGCATCGGCAGCTAATTTGAAAAGATGACTCCATTCAGTCCACATGGTTGTCTCGGTCTTGGCCGCCTCCCGTCGTCAACAATGCATACACCCTGCCCATCTTTTCTGCCATTTTAGCAATTCTGCCGCCGAGCGATGACCAAAAACATGGCCAAATTGTCTTTGGGCGCTACTATAAACAATGCGGCCATCTGCCTTCAAAAGCACAGGTGCAGCCGTGCGAGTCGATCATTGCCGTATCCAGTTATCCAGAGAAATGGGCAGCGCCGTGGTGCTGTACACGTGGTTGGTCCGAGGCCACCTCCACCCGATGGTGCTGTTCGCCGACCGCCTCGCCGGCTATGGCGTCCCCGTCACCCTCGTCATCGCCGACGTTCCGTCATCAAGCAGCTCCTCTGTGACGGTTGCGCGCCTCTGTGCCTCCTACCCGGCGGTCTCCTTCCACCTGCTCCCGGCAGTAGCTGCTCGTTCCGGCGACGTGGCCGATCCCGACGCTGACCCCTTCATCACCCTCATCGCCGACCTCCGCGCCGCCACCACCCACCTCATAGCTTTCGTGCAGTCAATCCCGTCCGTGAAGTCGCTCGTTGTAGACTTCTTCTGCGGGTGCGCGCTCGACGCCATCGCGGAGCTCGGACTCCCGGCGTACATGTTCTACCCGTCCGGTGCTTCTCCGGTGGCTGTCTACCTGCACATACCCATCATGCCGTCTGACGTCTCGTTCAGGGACATGCGGCGCACCTTGCTGCACTTCCCCGGCATGTACCCAGTTCAAGCCTCCGACATGCCGGATGTTCTGCTTGCTCCTGACACCGAGCAGTACAAAACAACCATTGTTCTCTTTGAGCAGATTGTCAAAGCCAAGGGCGTACTGGCTAACACGTTCGAGTGGCTGGAGCCTGCAGCAGTGAAGGCCATGGAAGATGGGAGTCCTCGTCCCGGCGAGCCAGTGCCGAGACTGTTCTGCGTCGGTCCGTTGGTCAGTGAGGAGAGAGGAGGCGACTGGAAGCACGAGTGCTTAACGTGGCTCGACGCCCAGCGGGCACGGAGCGTGGTGTTCCTCTGTTTCGGGAGCGCGAGCTCGGTGCCGATGGAGCAGCTCAAGGAGATCGCCATGGGGCTCGAGAGGAGCAGGCAAGCGTTCCTCTGGGCCGTGCGCCCGCCTGTCGCGCCCGACGCAGACTCGACGAAGCGGTTCGACGGCCGCGGAGAGGCGGCGCTGGAGGCCCTGCTCCCGGACGGGTTTCTGGACCGGACGCGTGGCCGTGGTCTGGTGGTGTCGACATGGGCGCCGCAGGTGCAGGTTCTGCGGCACGCGTCCACCGGCGCGTTCGTGACGCATTGCGGGTGGAACTCCACGCTGGAGGCTATTACGGCAGGGGTGCCGATGATCTGCTGGCCCATGTACGCGGAGCAGAAGCTGAACAAGGTGATCATCGCGGAGGCGTTGAAGCTGGGGGTGGTGATGCAGGGCTACGACGAGGGCATGGTAACGGCGCAGGAGGTTGAGGCCAAGGTCCGGCTGGTCATGGACTCCGAGCAAGGGAAGGAGCTCAGGGAGAGGATGGCAGTGGCGAAGGACATGGCGGTCTCCGTGCTGAAAAGCGGTGGATCGTCGGAGGCCGCCTTCGTCGACTTTTTGAACACCATCGGGTGTTCGACGCTCGGTTGAATTGGTCAACGGAGCCACGTTTCTCTTTCTCGTTTTCGCCGTGGAGTGGAATAATGTGTGGAAATTAAGTACATGGTGTCATGAGTTAACATGCCACCCACACGAGGTATTTGATTTTTTAAACTAAAATTATTGGACCTTGACAATTTAAACCTCAACCCACATAATATCATTCATTCATCAGGTTGCCATACTCATCCACCCACAGAGTATCAAGTTGTCAAAGCAATAAGATAAGGAGTTCCAAAATCATCAATTTTCCACCCAGTGCTGGGACTATATCAAACTCATCAAAGAGACGTTTCACCGTTGACAGTTTCCAATGCCAGAGTCTTCTTCGCCACACTCAGCCTTTTCCGGAGCCTGGCGCCCTTCTCAAACTCCATCACTAGCTTGCACCTCTGCGTCCACATCCTCCGCTTTCACTAGCTCCTCATTGTAGCCATCCAGTACCAGTCGGACCTTCATTTCCTCCATGATGAACATATTGTTCATGCTCTGCTCCGTGTACGGCGACCAGGTTCACAAAAACGTTTGATGCGGAAAAAACCGGCCGCCGGCGATATTTCGGTTTTCAGAAAAACCAAAAAACTCAGTCTGAAAACCAGTCAAAATTCAAATTTTAAAAAATTGTCGGCAACCAGTATGCAAACCGGTAAACCAGCCGGTATAGGCGGCTAGCCGGTCGGTTTTTGGCAAAACCTGATGACAAAATAAAAAACCAGAAAAATATTGTAAAATAAGGAAAAATAGAAAAAAATCTAAAAATTTTTTGCATGACTTTTTCTAAATTCTTGCAATACATTTACACAATATATACTTTATTAATGGATAATAAATACACAATTTGACAATATATCTATACCAATGCAATCCATATTTCATACATAAAATTCATACACGAAGTTGACACTTTACATTAAAATTGTATTCTAATCAAAATAAGTCCTGTCGCACTCATCACTTGACATTAGTTGAATTTCTTTAGTGGCGAGCAACTCCACTTTAAATTCATTCCAAGTTTGACCCGTCTAAGCGTGTCTCCCATTGTGAGCGTAACATGTGATAAAATTTGAGATTATGTTATTGGTACACCTATATGGTAGTTCATACACGAAGTCTTGAGTACTACAATTATCCTTTGGTTGTAGGAGGTATCATTGTCTGTCCTCGAATAGTAAGCACCATATTGATGCTGCTTACCCTTCATTGTAGTCCTCTGTCATTGTGGAGCGTCATGGTCTTAATTTTGTGTAGTATAGGTGAAGTCTGTCTCACCTGCAGAAAAAAGTTAACTATAAGAGAAAAGGGTTAAAATTGCTCATATGATACGAAGATATGGTTATATGTGAAATGATACGTAGCTGATGGTAGCTGGGAGTCAGGAATCACGTCCGCATCGCCTGGTGCATCTCCAGAATCTATCCGAAAGCTGCTGTCATTAGACTTCTGGTAAGGTGAGCTTCATCTGGCGTCTTCAGAATCTGTGGAGTCGTCGCTAGCCACTTTTCTATCTTTTCCTTTTCTTTTATCTTTACCTTTGCCTTTGCTCGTGCTCTTTTTTTTTAGCATCTGTCTTTTTTCTTTGACGCTGGTGCTTCTTTTTTCCTATGTGAGTGTCACCCATATTTTGTTTTGTCTATTCAAACATCGTTGTAGCACGAGACAACTGTAACAACTGTCAACTAGCTTTATTAGTGGTCACTAGACGGGATAATAGAGGAGTGTCACTCTCTGTGTCCTCTTCATCAAGAAGAGGATCAACATTTAATCTTCTATGCTCCATCTAATCTCTCATTCGATTAGAAAAATCATACAAAGATAGCTCCATGAGACGATCCAAAGGATTAGCTTCTGGTGGTTTATACGTGAATCCACCATCCGCATCCGTATTCTGAGATTATAGTTGACATACACCAACTTATGCAATTTAACATGGAAGAGTCTGTTACGCATCTTTGTGTGAACAAATGCGAATGTACTCAAATTACGCTCGCATCCGCTAGATGAAGCGCACTGCGACACTAGGTGCAAAGCAAGCTTCTGAAGATTTGGCACTAAACATGTGCCACCATTGAACAGGTGAAGTTTTTGTATCCACTGCCATCCTGCTGGCCAACTCAATTGCGAATGCACCTTATTTTTTTCTCCAAATTTTCACCTCCTTCAGCGCCTGAACACACGTATCGGTGGGTGCTATACGCGAAAATACGTCTGGAAGATCATGCAACGTATTTGTACTGAACCCATATGAATACTGCGTCTTTGGGTGCAACGCTACAGCTGCACATAATATAGCAATAATTAGATATGTAATAATCTTTAATAAAATGCATTAGTGATTATGTTGATAAAAACAATTTTACCTGCATTGACAAATGTGTCATTACAAATATCATACATCCGATGATTAATAACTTTCATATACCTCTCGTGCTCTTCATCATCATTGTGAAAAAGAGCTTGATACTCATTTTTTAATAGATGATACCTCATAAAAACTTCACTTAAGTTGAGGTCTTATCTTGATCAGAAAACCGAAAAAATGTATACAATGGTTGCACGACATCAACTACATACTTCACTATGTCTCACCATGACATGCTAGCTACACATGAGTGTGCATATCTTCCCTCATCAGTGTTAGACCATCGACTTTTTATGAAACTTTGAGAACCCATCCATACCATGAACTTGTCTCTCCGACGATGCATACTCTCAAAAAACATATAGCTGGTACCAAAACGAGTTGCATTCCATCTTACCAACTCACCACCAATAGCATTCGTCATCATAGAGTGTAGCTGATTATGATTGTACAACTAACGAGAAACTCTGCGAGCAGATTGTATCACAGCTTTGTGCTATGAAAACTCACTAGTGATCTTTAACATCAAGTTGGTTCTATGTGCCACACACGGTTGCCAGACAATATGATTATATTTGATCCTTAGGTGCTTACACGTTTTCTTGTAGTTCGAACCATTATCCGTAATAATCTGAACAATATGCTTTGGACCAATATCAATGCACACTTTGTTCATTTCCTGCAAATAAACATGACATCAATCAATATAACAGTGGTGCAAATTCATTAAATAATCAATAGAAATAACATATGAATGTACCTTAAATATGAACTCTGTTGACTGGCTGTTTCTTATAACATCAAAAGATTTGTGAAAAAACATGACACCATTAGAATAAATCATAAAATATATCAAGCTTATCCCTGTACGTACAGTCCAAGAGTCGCACATTATAGTTACACCATACGTCGGCCACTTTACTTTAAATTTCTCGAATTCCTTCTGAATATCTTGTTCGTTTTGATTAAGGTATGTTCCATCTATTTCGCTGCCAGTTAGGCCAGAATCGTCCTCACCTGTAAATATAATAAATCGTGATCTAAATATGTGCAAACATACTGTGAACATAAATATGTACAAACATACTGTGAACATAATGAAGGAAATAAAAATAGCCTACTCCATCTCTGTGTCTCTTTGATTGCGTTGATGAAGTACGAATTATCCGCCTTCCTACCAGCGATGGCTTCTGTGTGAAAGAATTTGGACCACGCCTTTCCAATTGCTGACTTTGCTAGCTTGCTCTTTGCCGTCTATAGACCAATATCTATCCTGGTTTGAACCTGTTCTCTGAAATTTGACTTTTGTGACATTAACCTTTTCATCATGCCAAACAATCCCTCACCACCACCTTGAGAGAAAGCACCTACATCTTGAGAGAAATCACCTGCACCTGAGGAACCACCTGCACCCGAGAAAGCACCTGCACCCGACAAACTACCAACACATTGCTCAAACTGACCACTATGCATACGCTGTCGCTGCCGA
This sequence comes from Zoysia pacifica, assembly GCA_001602315.1. NCBI lineage: Eukaryota > Viridiplantae > Streptophyta > Magnoliopsida > Poales > Poaceae > Zoysia > Zoysia pacifica. Next base: position 37,790 of record BCLH01000016.1, read on the forward strand.
AATTCTTCCTCCTCTCTAAATAGCCGCATGGCAGCTGGAGGTCCTCATTATCCTCCACATTCACATTGCCCTCACCTACAACATCTTACTGTCTCAAGGCATCTCTAGCTCGGTCCTTCCTCCGCTCCACGGTCCTATCAAGCTCCTGACGGAAATAGTCTCGCACCTCGACAGGAACATGAGCACAACCCACCACATTGCTGCCCCGATGTGCCAAATATTGCTTGAATCTTCTGGCACTACCCCCTCTCTTCACGCTCTTGCACTACTTGCAACAGAACCCGGGGTACACATTTTCTCCGTGTTCTCAAACCGAATCCGGTTGATCCGCCATACTACATTGAAGAAAATATTGGAACTAAGCAAATCACCCAACATTTAAAGAAAAAATGAACAAAGTCACTACCTCACCTCCTCTGCCCGAAATCACCGTAGATCGGCCGGCTTACCGCCAATATCGAGCGGCTAACCGCTCTAGCCGGTCGGCTAGCCGCTGGCCCGCCTTCCCCATGACGCGCGCGCACCGGGGGCCGGCTAACCGCTGGAGCCGAGCAGCTAGCCGCTCCAACCGTTGCGCCCACGGAACCGACCGGCTTACCGACGATATCGGCCGGCTAGCCGCGGTCGGGCGACGGTTTTCGATGACAATGGGGCGGACGGCGGCGGAGGTGACGCGCAAGGTCGCGGAACGGCAAGCAGGGAGTGGTCACGGACGCGAATGGGAGCTTCTGGAGTGCGAGGGAGGATAAGGTAAATTTTTTACTTTTCTGAATTTTTTTGACACTTAAAACTTATAATTTTTTAAAAAGGATTCCACCAAAAATCATGATTTTTCATCTAGTTTTTTTACATATTTTTTTTTTCAAAATCTGTCAAATTTTCAAAATTCAAAAAAAAATTTAAAACGAAAACCGGTGAACCGGTTTGGCCCGTTTTGTGAACCCTGAACGGCGACTAGTATGATAGTAGTAACGATGGCGCCTATCACCTTTTTCCATGAAGTAGCGTCTCGCCTGCGGCACCCACGTGGATACCACCTCCTGCAGTCCACCAGGCCATGGATATTTCTACTGTACTCTCTCCGGTCACACAATAAAAGTTGTCCAAAGAACAATGACACGATCTTCAAAATACAACTTTGACTTTTATTTTCTATAAAAATATTTATAAAAAAGTGACATATGTATATTTTTATAAAAGTACTTTTCGAGACAAATCTAATCATATAATTTTCACATGTCTAAACTTAACAAATTAAAAGTTATTTGCAATTTATATTCCCAATGTTTGATTAAAATATTATTCAAAATGACCTTTATTGTATGACCAGAGGGACTACTCCACCAACATTATGTTGACTCCAATATGAGACATGGAGATAGCACATCACAATTGATTGTGTACCAAAGAGATTTTTCTTATCATTATTGTATAAGTTAGAAAAAAGAGAACACAATACTAAATAGTAGGTGTGCTTTTTCTTAAGTTTCCCTTTCAATCATAATTGCATTAACAACAGCCTAGTTCGCAATTGAACTGTGGAACAAAAATGCATAGGGGGTCGAGTATTGTATTTTATTAAGCTAACATTACACAGTGAAGATACTTGGATGAATGGTTCATGGATTAACTTTGATAATTAAATAATGTGTTAGGTAAAATAAATCACTCCTTTGAAACATCACTAGTGGTTCTTCATGTCTTCAACTCACCAACCATCCAGATCTATAAAAATACTATAGGACCTGGAAAATCCCAATATTTTATATAGGATCTCAATAAGAATGCTTTGAGTACATACTTACATCCTACAGTTGCTTGTATTATTGAACATTGTTTCTTTTTGGCATCTACAGAACATTATGCCCTCTTTTGAATAAAGGAATTTAGCTGGAAAAAAATGCAAGAACAGGGAAAAATTCCCGCAATCTATAGAAGGCCTATACTCACATACAAAATTCAGCAATATGAAATGATTTTTTTTCAAATTATCATTAAAGCAAGGAATGAAAAAAAATACTATAATGCATGTCAGCATACAATTCTCTACTGTTTGTTCAATATCACTACTGCACCAATGGCAACATATGCAATATTTCATAAGTATTGTGCAAAATTGAACCAGGAACGATGTATTTACAGTATCCCTTACTCCATCATGTAGTTCTACATTACAAAATTTACCCATTGTAATCGTGATTGCAAACCAAATTATTCTTTGGATAGCCTAAACACAGTCAAACTGCAACCTCCTCCAAACCTCTCATGAACAATCAAGCATGCGAGTAAAACATCACATCCTTTCTGTCACTGTTCTCTCGGTCCTGGCCCCCTCCCATCGTCAATGACGCAAATATTCTGTCCATCTTTTCTGCTATTTTACCAATTCTGCCGCCTAGAGATGACCAAAGCACGGACAAATTGTCTTTGGGAAATAGTACTACATACAGTACAATGCGGCCATCTGCCTTCAAAAGCACAGGTGCGGCCGTGGGAATCGATCAAATCCCGTATCCAGCTATCCAGAGAAATGGGCAGCGCCGTGGTGCTATACACATGGTTGGTCCGAGGCCACCTCCACCCAGTGGTGCTGTTGGCCGATCGCCTCGCCGGCTATGGCGTCCCCGTCACCCTCGTAATCGCCGACGTTCCTTCATCAAGCAGCTCCTCTGAGACGGTTGCTCGCCTCTCTGCCTCCTACCCGGCCGTCTCCTTCCACCTGCTCCCGGCTGTAACTGCTCGTTCCGGCGACGTGGTCGACCCTGACGCCAACCCCGTCATCACCCTCATAGCCGACCTCCGCGCCACCACCCCCCACCTCATAGCTTTCTTGCGGTCAATACCGTCCGTGAAAGCGGTTATTGTCGACTTCTTCTGCGGGTGCGCGCTCGACGCCGTCGAGGAGCTCGGACTCCCGGCTTACATGTTCAACACGTCCGGGGCCTCTCCGGGGGTTGTCTACATGCACATACCCATCATGCCGTCAGATGTCTCGTTCCGGGACATGGGGCGCTCCTTGCTGCACTTCCCCGGCATGTACCCAATTCGGGCCTCCGACCTGCCTGAAGTTCTGCTTGGTCCTCACAACGAACAGTACAAAACAACCATGGTTCTCTTTGAGCAGATTATCAAAGCCAAGGGAGTACTGGCGAACACGTTCGAGTGGCTGGAGCCCGCAGCAGTGAAGGCGATGGAAGATGGAAGTCCCTGTCCCGGAGAATCAGTGCCGAGACTGTTCTGCATCGGCCCGGTGGTCGGTGAGGAGAGAGGAGGCGAAGGGAAGCACGAGTGTCTAACATGGCTCGACGCCCAGCCGGCGCGGAGCGTGGTGTTCCTCTGTTTCGGGAGCGCTAGCTCGGTGCCGGTGGAGCAGCTGAAGGAGATCGCCGTGGGGCTCGAGAGGAGCGGGCAAGCGTTCCTCTGGGCCGTACGCCCGCCCGTCGCGCCTGACGCCGACTCGACGAAGCGGTTCGACGACCGCGGCGAGGTGGCGCTGGATGCCCTGCTCCCAGACGGGTTCCTGGATAGGACGCGTGGCCGCGGTCTGGTGCTGTCGACGTGGGCGCCGCAGGTGCAAGTGCTGCGGCACGCGTCGATCGGCGCGTTCGTGACGCACTGCGGGTGGAACTCGACGTTGGAAGCTATCACGGCCGGGGTGCCGATGGTCTGCTGGCCCATGTACGCGGAGCAGAAGCTAAACAAGGTGATCATCGCGGAGGGGTTGAAGCTGGGGGTGGTGATGCAAGGCTACGACGAGGGCATGGTGACGGCGGAGGAGGTGGAGGCCAAGGTCCGGCTGGTCATGGAGTCCGAGCAAGGGAAGGAGCTCAGGGAGAGGATGACGATTGCGCAGGACATGGCGGCCGCCGCGTTGAAAAGTGGTGGATCGTCAGAGGCGGCGCTAGTCGACTTTCTGAACACCATCGGGTGTCCGACGCTCGCTTGAACTGGTCAATGGAGCTGCGTTTCGCTGATCCTTCGCTTTCTCATTTTCGCAGTGCAGTAGAATAATGTGTGGAAATTAAGAACGTTGTGTCATGAGTAGATATGGCACCCACCGAGAGATTTGATTTTTTTAAGTACTTCAATCATGTAACTCTCAGCACGCATATCAATTCTCTATATATCGTACACAGAGTATCAAATTGTCAAAATCATCGTGAAAAGAGTTCAAAATCGTCAATTTTTTCAACCCAATGCGAGGACGAGACCTATGCCGGAGCCTTCTTCGCCACACCTTTGTGTCCACCTCCGCTTTCACCATCTCGTCGTCGTGGCCATCCAGTACCAGCCTGACTTTCATTTCCTCCAGGATGAACACCATGTTCAGGCACTGCTCCGCATACCGCGGCTAGACCAGCAGGGACACCCCCGTCTCGACGCCTTCCACCTTCGAATTCCACCCCCACCGCGTCACGAACGCGGCGGTCACCCTGTGAAGTAGAGCACCTCGCCTGCATCGCCCACATGGATACCACCATCGCCCTGCCTCGCGTTCTCTCCAGAAAACATCGGCGATTTGCGCGCCACCACAGTTCCGTGTGCGCGTGCCCGTGCGCTCGGCATCGGCATTATACGGCGGCACCGTCCCTGCCACTGCTGCATATCGGGCATGATGAAAACCGCCTGTATGGCTGTATGCACCTTCGCCGGCATCCTCATCTTTGGTGCTCCCCATTTCTACAGCGTGATAATGCCAGCCCAGGCACAGGCAACCTCCCCGTGCCTTGGAGTGCCAGCCACCGCGAGTTCAGCACTCGTCCCGTTTGGATCCAGGTCCTCTCAAGCCAAGGATAAAATTCAGCGTATTGTACCATCTGCTACAGTAATTCAAAAGAGGGCACTGCAGTACCTGCAGTATTATATTAACTGTTCGTTGTTACATAAATTACTGTTCATCACACACTGTTTATGCCACTGTAGCAATCAATCTGAGATCGTTGATTCTAGATCGAACGGTTTGAACACTATCCTAATTCTGGTTACTGTAACATGTCTGAATTTTCTCCTCCGCTTGAGAGGGATCTGGATCCCGTTCCTGCTGGCTACAGACCACGAAAGGCTCTGAAGGTTTACAGTAGCTTTTGCATTAGCATGTTTCAGCGAAAAAAAATGGACCACTTCAGTAGCAGATGGAGTATTATAGTATCCATGTCCATAGATGGAGTAGATGCATAATAGCGCACCAAAACGGAAATAAATAGAAATCATTTTGAGTGCAAGATCCACAGACGAAGATAAAAATAGTGAATTATTAACAATAACATAAGGTTAAAATAAGATTTATCCTTCTTTGCATGGGCATATTCATAGGATGATTGTTCGCTCATGTATGTAAATGTTTTGCAAAATAAATAAAAGGTCTTCTAGTAACATGACAAATGGATTAATAATACTAAGGTGGTGTTTGGCAAACCGGAAATGAGGGCACTTTCAAACGCACATAAACGCATAAACCTTTTATCTAAGTCCTGAATATTAAAGTGGACCCGAAACCCAATTAGGGTACTTTCAAGCGCACAAGCAATTTCAAGTGACAAAGATATATTGACAGGCTAACCGACGTAGGAGTACAATATGAGATGGAGATAGCACGGCGCAATTGAATGTGTACCACAGAGATTTTTCTAGTCATTATTGCATAGGTTAGAAAAAATCAAACACCATACGAGTAGTAGGTGTCTTTTCTTAAGTTTCCCTTTCAAGCATAACTGCATTTTAGCAATTGCCCAGTTTCCATTGAATTATTCGGAACAAAAATGCATGAAGGGTCCAGTTTTGTATATTGGACAGGGAAGATAATTTGATGAATGGTTCACAGATTTTACTTTGATAACAAAAAAAAATGTGTTAGTTAAAATATTACAGTATAAAAATTCTATAGGACCTACTAAATTTCTATAATCCTATTCTATCCTACAGTAGTGTAATCATATAGAAAGCCTTCAACCCACCAAGCATCCAGATCTATAAAAACTCTATAGGACCTAGAAAATTCCTATAATCCTATTGATATAGGGTCTTAATGAAGAATGCTTTCACTTACAGTTACATCCTGCAGTAGCTTGTATTGAACATTGTTTCTTTTTTTGCACCTATGGAACATTATGGCCTCCTTTGAACGAAGCAATTTAACAGAAATCATATAGAAATTTCATAAGAATCGTTCAAGAATGTATTTCACATGAAAAATGCAGGAACCTTGAACTAGGAATGATGTATTTCCGCTATCCCTTACTCCATCATCTAGTTCTACATTACAAAATTTACCCAACGTAATCGTGCATGTAAACCAAACAAAACTTTGGATTCCCTAAACAGTCAAACTACAACCTCCTCCAAAACTCTCATGAACAATCAAGCATGCGACTAAAATTTCACATCCTTAAACGTATGGAGATATGATTGTACAACTAAAGAGAGCAGTACCAGTGAAGATCACCTTTTTGCACCAATGAAGCAACGCGCGTCATCTCCTACGCCTCCGGTCGGCGGCGTACTGCGAGAGCGGGACGAGCTCCGAGAGCGGTGTTGCGAGTGGCGTGGCGTTGGGCGTCGGTATGGGCGAGGACCTGCATACGGGGCACGACCCATTCCGCCGCAGCGAGGCGTCGAGGCACGCGACGTGGAATCGGTGCCTGCACTCGGGCATCACGCGCAGCATCTCGCCATCCCTGTACTCGCTGAGGCAGATGGAGCACATGGCGTCGGCGTCGGCGGCCCAGCTGGAGAACGGGACCTTGGGGTAGGCCGCGATGGCGGCGAGGTCGAGGCCGACCGGTGACGACGCCGCAGCAGCGGACAAGGAGTAGGCCGCGTCGGGGGACTCGGAGCCCTCCGCGACGAAGAGCACGCGCGGGACGGTGATGGAGATGTGGCCTGAGCTGGAGGCCGGGGTGACGGCGCCAGGTGTGTTACCGGTCCAGTAGTCCCTGCCGCCGGCGTGGCGGCAGCAGATGTATGACGCTAGGAGGAGGGAGGCAACCAGGACGAGGATGCCAAGCGCGATGGCGAAGGAGTAGCCGAGGCCGAGGTTTGAGAGCGAGAAGTGGAAGGACATAGCGGCGGCTCTGGCCGGCCGCAGTCGAGAGTCCGCGTGGTGGCGCGAGTGCAGTGGAATGACATTCGCGCGCCCCACGCTGCTTGTGCTGGTGACGGACCTTGTTGAGTCGAGTCAAGCGGTCGAGCCGACGCCACACGGAGGTCACCGCGTGGGGTGGTGGGCAAAGGTTTTAGAAACGGGTTTAGATCCGTTTCCGGTTTGACAAAAATCAGCCCACTAATCGAATTTATTAGTCTAATTTTGATCAAAAATCGAATCTAACTCCGTACTAAGACCGAATCAGTTTGAGTGAAAACTACAAAAACCAATTAATTTTTTTCGGTTTTAAAACCTTGGTGGTGGGGCGCACGGGAGTAATGTGCGTTTCTGTACGTGATGACGTGGTAATTTTTTCTGTTAACTGCGTTGTGACATTGTCGGAGGCTCAGATTGACAAGACAGGGAAGAAGCACGGCGAGGAGTAATGGCGAACGAAGGGGATGCCTCGATTTAAAAATTAAAAATTTTACAAATTTAAATTTTTTGAAAAATACAGAAATTCAAAACCGGATAATAGATTGTAAAATCTGTACATTTCAAACTTTGAAAGGTATAAACAGATGAAACTGGTTAAATCGGTTAGTGAACTAAAAACGATCAATTTACTGTACCATTCCAACTAATTTTCATTCACATTTTAAAATTTAACCTTTATCACAATTCATTTTTCACAGTTTAAACACTTCATCAACCTTGCTGCACAACCTGTGGAGTCGCCACGGAATCTTTCTACTGTACTGTGAAGACGGAGAAGACGAAGTGGAGCATACATAGGTATTTTAGTTCTATTTAAACGAAACGGTGGATAGCAACTTCCGTTGTGAAATTCACAAAAATGGTCCGGCGACGTTTATTCTGTGACCGGAGGAAATAATGGGGCTCGTTCGATTAAATTGGGCGCACCTCTCCAAACACATACGAGTAGTCAAGTATTGTTTCCTTTCTCGACGCTCAAGTTATGGACAATTGGACATCAGTAGCTAAAAAGCTTCCGATCGATGAACTACAGCGCAAAAGGTCATCCACCTCCGCATTCCACAACGGCGAATTTCTATCGCGCACTGAGTCCCTGACAGAGCGCATGGAGATTTTCTGGTTCAACAAGACATTTCCACCGGGACTGAAATACGGAAAATTGAATTGAAAAAAAAAAGAAACCGAATTGAAAAAATTCGCCGTTGCCGGGGATCGAACCCGGGTCGCCCGCGTGACAGGCGGGAATACTCACCACTATACTACAACGACCTCGATGCTGATATCAGCAATACTTTCTTCCTAGTACAGAAATATCTCCCTGATCGTATCAGGCGAGTTTCACTTGTTCAGCATCCGCACATCCCTGCAGCATATTCCCAGCTTCCGCGCTCGACTCTCCTACTAGTAGTTGCTGATCCAGGCCACCAGGCTCAACCTGTCTCTTCACATCCTTTGCTCCGCTTCCACTCCCCATGATCCTATTTTCTCCCGTTTCCCTTCCAGCTGCATCTACTGCTTGTTGTCATGGACGGAGCTGAAGCAGGCAAGTAATTCACAGTTGATTTTTTAAAAATAATTACGTGGTTAAAAGTGATTTATTTTGATTTTTAAATAAATTTTTAAGATAAAGAAGATAAAAAAAATTATTTTTTTTAACTTTCAACTGTTTAATTTATTTTAAAAAATCACTTCACAAAATATTATTTATCTGAAAACAACTCTGCCAAAGAGAGCCCTTGGAGTATCACGGGGGCTGTGACTACGTGACTAAACTCCAGTTTCTCCATATCCCGCTGCGGCCTCACCTTGTTTTGAGTTTTGACGATGCCATATCACCTGCTCCCCCTTTGCCCATTAGTTAGGCAGGCTCATCGGGTTGCAGGTGCTAACCAGGGTGAGAGTTTCGCAGGGCTAGATGTGGTTTAGCGATTCACATGATTATTACGCCGTAGATTACTCTCATGATGTGCTGATTGGTAACTTAGCGACCAGATGTTGTGATTTCGACGCCTAGACTTTTTAGTTTTCAGTTGATTAACATGTCTGAGTAGCTGGTTCTGCATTGCTGCAGAGCTCTGAAGCCTCTCTCAATTCTTCAGAGGCTGAGCGTCATTATGTCCATTCTGGGCTCTCCGCCAACTTGGACCTCAATGATGGCCCCACGTAGTTTAGGCCCAACACCTGTTCGCCTTTTCATTGTGCTATTTTCTCAGTTTAAAAATAATTTCTTTAAGACAAAAAAGTGGTCCAGTAATTTTATGAACTTTAGGGTGTCCATGTCTTGTTTAGGAAAATAGAGTCAACCAATAAAAACTTTGGTCACATGCTACTTCCATATACTCGTTGGTCTGAACATTTGACAATTTTTTTTGTACTTTGGGATAGTCATTTTGTATATAATATTTTGATGTTCCTTTTTTATAAATGGACTATCTATTACAATATACTTTCAGCTGCAAATTCATTATAGGGTCAAAACCAAATTCCATATTTGCATATGGGTATATTTATGAGCACTGCAAAATATACTGTTTTAAAAGATCACACTGACTGAACACATGACTTCTACATAATTCATAATTGTCACACTTTTGTTTGGTGTTTCTACAGTACTAGTAAAATACATCTGGGAAAGAACACTCTCCTTCGCCATCAAGCATAGACGTCTGTCTCCTTTGGGAAAAAAATATAGAGGCTCCCTCCGTTTCCAGTCTTCCAGAAGCATCGCACGGTCTTTTCCACAGCCCGCCTCAGCAGCCCCTGGACGGTTGGACCGCTCCCGGCCCCGGATGCCGAACCGGCCTCAGTCCACGTCTCCTGCCGGCTCGAAGCTTTCCTCGCGATCTCCCCCATTCCTCACTTACACCTGGGCCCGTGTGCTCAGGCCTTCGCATCGTCGCTTATGTACGTGTGTCTCGTCCACCGGCGACCACACCCGTGTCTCACTGAGTCCGTTGGGCCCGAATCTGTCCTCAGCGGCTCAGCCTTGAATCCATTGATTCGCCATAATAAGCGAATGCGGGGGCGGGCGGAAATACTTGCAGTATATAGTGACCGCACCTTTGCTACGTCCACCCCGAGCATTTCGCGTGAGCACGCCGCGCAGCAGCGAGGGAGGAAGCTTTGGGATTTTCAGCGGCGGCGGAGAAGAGGACGAGCATGGCTGAGCTCAAGGAAGAGCCGCTGACGGAGTCGACGATGAGCAAGATCTCCGACAATTTCCACGGCGGGGACTCCTCGTCTTCGTCGGACTCGAATGACGAGAAGAAGGGGTCATCTTCGTCGGCGGCGGACATGAAAGCTAAGATCTACCGCCTCTTCGGCCGCGAGAGGCCCGTCCACTCCGTCCTCGGAGGCGGCAAGCGTAAGTTCACGGATTCGTAGCCCCGATTCGTGACGGTTTCCTCATGCTTTAGCGCAGACCGGATCCGATTCGGTAGTATTTTTAGCTCGCCTCTGCTAGTGGGGGCTGGTATTTTTGCTTGCTGATGGAGTATATAGTTTTCCATCCATTAAATTGGCTGCTTTAGAACTTGGAACTTAAAAGTGCTTGGACCATGCTTTTGGGATCTATTTTGCGTGCTTGCGAAGGACACTAAATTGATTGACCGGTTGCAGCGATTAAGCGGCGGCGCAGTTTGTCGTTACTCTTAAACTCCCCAAGATGCTCTGTTTGATCCGGACCTAGGAACAGATCTGGATTATTTTATCTATATATTCGGTGGCTTGGACTTATGTGTTATTCTTGCATTACGCAGCTGCTGATCTCGTCCTATGGAGGAACAAGAAGATTTCCGGCGGGGTGCTCACCGGTGCCACGGCCATCTGGCTCCTTTTTGAGGTCATGGAGTGCCATCTCCTCACCTTGCTGTGCCATTGCCTCATGCTGTCCCTGGCTGTCCTCTTCCTGTGGTCTAGTGCCTCGACTTTCATCCACAAGTGAGCTTTGCATTCGCAATAATCTATTTTAGGTCATTCTGAGCCTAGAGATGTTGATTTGGTCATAATATAAGTTGTCACTGATTTTCAGGTCTCCACCAAACATTCCCGAGGTTAAGATTCCAGAGGATGCAGCTGTTAATCTCGCACTCTCACTGAGGTATGAGATCAACAGGGGTTTTGCTTCGCTGAGGGAGATTGGACATGGCCATGATCTGAAGAAATTACTGATTGTATGTTTATTGTCCATTTGATCTATTGTGCCTAGTTTTGGAATTTCCTGATATTGTACTTATGTCCATTGCCCGTTCTTTTGTTTGTTTCAGGTCGTTGCATGTCTCTGGCTTATTTCAGTTCTTGGGAGCTGCTGCAATTTCCTGACATTGTTCTACATAGGTAATGATAGCATCTACCATGTGTTCTTAATATTTCTCCAAATGATGATCCATGTTATTTAAGTAAATATATTTTTCCGAGTGCAGTCTTTGTTTTGCTCTACACTCTGCCTGTTCTGTACGAGAAGTATGAAGACAAGGTTGATGCCTATGGTGAGAAGGCCATGATTGAGCTCAAGAAGTATTATGCCATTTTCGATGAGAAGTGCCTATCAAAGATTCCAAAGGGTCCCTTGAAAGATAAGAAGCACTAGATGGGTAGTAAGGTACTTGTGATGAATTAGCATCTGCATTAATCAGTGTCAACTTTGCTTTTGAAGGATGGTTATGGGTCTGTCTCAAGTTGATAGTAAATATCTGTATGGGGAACTCTGGTGTGACTGACGGTTGTGATTTGCTGATCTTTGGAGTCCTGTTTGCTGAAAATTGTTGAGCTTGTTTTTGGTTTCAACTTTCAGCATAGTTGCTGTTTCTGGAAGGTTGAAAATTGTTATTATGCTATTTATGACTATCTAAATGAACTTTGTGGTTTTACTCTTTTCTGCTGATGTGGTGTCTTTTGCAAGGGTAATCAGGCATAAATTTCTTTTATTTATGTATCATTTTGGTATTTCATCTAGTATCAAGACATGACAATCTGGTCCATTTCCATAAGAGCAATCATGCGGTGTTTAGTGTTATGGTGGGCCGGCTGGCCGGCTGCCTCTTCTTCATTTTAGGATTCTTTGTTTAGTTTGAATTTGAATTTTTAGATTATAGGATCAGTTAGATAAGGTTAGTTTCAGGTTTGTTTAGGTTAGTTTCAATGTTTGTTAGAAATTAGCTATAAAAACCGAGGTCTGGTTAATCAATAAAGTAAGTCGGAGTTGAAAAATTCTCTCTCTCCTTAGCTGCTCGCCACTAGAGCGCCTCAGCCTCGTCGCTGCCGGGAGCCGAATCCTCGGTCTTTCACCTCTTTCTAGTACAACCTCCGGAGGAACCAACCTTCAAACAGTCAGATATTTGAGCATGAAGTGTGAAGGTCCCAGCAGAGGCTGATCTTTGTTGATGATAGCCATCTTAACATTTTAACCTTCACAAACTAATTAAGCCATGTCGTATAGTGCGTGAATGTTGTCCAGTACTCATTTCACAGCATTTCAGAACCATGGCAAGATTCTAATCATGAGCTTAAATAATTCTACGTGAAGAACTAGAAGATGGTCCGTCTCGTACTTAAATCAGTTAGATTTGTTGTGTCCTCTTTTGTCTTTTTGAAGTTCATAGCAGTTCTCAGGTCTACAATTGGAATTAGTATTGCACACTTAAATATGGTAGTAATCTTACTGAACCATATTGAATAAAAAAATAATCTTACTGAACCGCATACTTGTTTCTGGGCGATATATAGCGTCATGCTGCTGTGGTTTGCTTGTGTTAGATTGAGCTGAAGCTGAATGTTTGAGCACTTGCGGTTATTGGTTCTGGTGACAGCGCGTTGAGATGGATTTTTGTTTCTGATTCATCTGAACATATTTTTGCATTGGTGTTTATGACCTACAGGGATCTCTTACAATGGAGAATAGCGTCCCTGATTCCATTCTCTTCACCTAAATCACGAACCTTACCACAGCAGAGCTCAACGCGGTGAGAAACCATCCTCTTTCTTACTCCTACGGATGCATCTCGCTATCTTTTGATACAAAGGCACCAAGAATCTCATGTACCTGGATGAATTCCACTTGCGCAGCTTCCCGCGCCACCCAAAAGCCGGCGTCCGCAGCATGCTGTTCCTGAAGACGGTGCCCCTCGACACGCTCGACGATCTTTGCTGCGGCCGCCGCTCGATAACGGTGACAGGAAGGCGAAGAGTTCATCGATCAGCCGGTGCCGCTTGCTCGCGGACACGAGCATCCGTTTTGACGAGTCCAGCGAGAGCGCCCGCAAGAGCGGCGGCGGCGTATGTAGAGTAGCCTTTTAAATCATATGATCAAATATGTTGGCTTATGATCAAATACGTCGGTTAAATACGAAATGATCATCGACACGGGTCGATCTTTCAGTACAACATATGTTAAAGTTCATTTTGAGCTGGCAGTTTAAAATATTTAATCATATTACATATAATTTTGATATTTTTTTATATGCATTTTAATGTCAAGATCAATATGCATATTATTAAGTTATATTTATAACTATTATCATCACAAGATATAGGTACAGAGCAATTTTAAAATTTTATTATAAGTTGTTTTGACTTAAATATTTACAACAAAATAAAAATTTTGAGCTCCACAAGACTCTATGATCAGCAACATAAATAAGAGCATAACTAGATAAATTGTGTGGTTTTTGCTCAAAAGAACAACACAGCGAGAAACAATCTAAAGACCTAGGTGCTCCATTCCTAAGCATTACCTGCTTCTCTTCATCACCGTTATCGGCGGGAAAGAATTATTCAAACACGTACTCGTTCTCACCTGCAAAACTCAATCAATAGCATCATGAGTATAAAGTTACTTAGCAAAATTTACATCACAAACTCTATTTAAGAAGTATGTAATTTGGCTTTGAAGAAGAATAGGATATAGAATAATATTTTTGCATACTAGCTTGCATAGTAAATAAAATTGTAAACTTTAACATAAGCAAAGCTACGAGGACAATACTAGTATACTACCATACCAACAATAAGAAATATAAATAAAGGTTTAAAGCTCACATGTTTCAACATCAACCCAACCACAAATAGGAAAATTGTATCATGACGTTGCTGTTGTACCAAAGGCATGATCATAACCAAAACCGTGGTAATTCAAATTATTTTTTACACCTTACAAGGACGTACATCTTTACACACACGTCACACCACCACCGGCCATACATTCCATCGGAAGTAGACAGTGATTCAGTGTGGCAACCCTTTTCAAATACGCTCTGACCATTTAAACAGACGTTTGGTCCAGACGAGTCGGTCGCACTAGGCCCTCACGGGAGTCATCCCTAACACTTTCTATAGCCCTCAAACTCGCAAGCCAAATAGTCGTAGCTCAATAAAGAAGAAAGCTTACCGTACCATTAAATCGGATATGTAGAAGTACGAAGTGAGCCAAAGGACAAGAAACATTCCATCAGACAATTTCCTCTTAAATCAAACCATAACCAACATCTATATTTTAATAGAGCATGGTCAATTGTTCCCAAGTAACCACCTATATCGTGCGAACAATGGTGATCTATTATCATTCGATTTCTACCGTTTAAGTTGGAGCCACACTAAGTAATACCGATAAAAACCCATTTTTGAACTGAACCCACTCATAAAAAAGGTAGGGTGATAACGAAACACAAGTAAGGTAATACAGCAAGTGGGGTTTTAACAATATCGCATAATGCCCAACTAATGCAATCATATTACTTGACTCAACATAACCATTTACATGACTCATCAAAAAGAGGTTAAGATATGTAAGATGTTTGCCTTGATTGCAAGTTCTACACTCTCAAACGATGGCTCCGCTGCACTTTCTGGACTAACGACGTCACCCTCTAGTTGCTCATCTTCTAAACAACAGAAGATGCATCGAATAAATGACATGGCAATGATATGCAAATGCCATGAGAGTTGGTAGACATGAAGTGCAATGAGTTATGATTAAAATGCAAAAAGAATGACTCGAATTGATTGAGATTTGCATAAAATATGGGCAGAACAGTGCAGCTGGTACAAAACATAAAACTGATCACATTATCAACTTTGAAGCCATGAATTAATTTTTCGGATGCGGTTTAGGGACTCCTCATATTTTTATCTTGCAGAAAACAAATAGATGAACTTTCACTAGATTTGAAGCTCGGATGATTTTGCTATGAATTTTACAAGATGGCTAAGTGGCACTGTTTTAAGGGGATCGGAAAGAACATGGATGATTTGATTTGTGATGAAAAGTGATGTTAGCAAGCAAAAGAAAAGTACTAAGAGTTTAAGAACAATCTAGGGATTTCATTTGAGACGCTAAAAGTGACATGCATCAACCTAGGTTAAGAAATCATCAAAAATGGTGGGATTTAGCTATAGATGAACTTTCACAAATGTAGCTCAAACAACTAAGGCCACAGGGAAATAGAGGTGGGGAAGAGCTTCACCTCGAGGATTAAGAGCTTGGAGAGGTGCTTGATGAGGAGGAAAAAGCACTAGATGAAGTTCTTGACCTTGTGGTCGTCGAGGGTGGACCTGACTTGAGGAGGAAAAAGAAAGGGATGGCAAGCTTTCGGCCTTGAGGAAGCTTCAGAGGCCGTGGAGGAGCTTGAGGTGGCCTTCTCCTTCGAATTTCAGCGAGGGAGACAACGAGAATCGCCTTCTTTCTTGCGACCAAGGTGGAAACGGCAACAATGGAGCGAGAGAGAAAAGTGGTGAAATCCGGCCGGTTTTGGAGTGAGGATGGACGGGAAACTCAACGGCGTCGAAGGTGGGGCCGTAAGCAGCAAGTGGAGGTCCTCACGGAGGCCAACAATGAGGAAACGGGGCAAGGAGATGGTGCCACACCATAGGGCACACGGCCTCTTTTCTCTGCTGGCTGTCAAGAGAAGGAAGAAGCAAAAGAAGATAATGACAGTTAAGGTCGTGACGTTTCACATTTTTCTTAAAATTTTCTCAGGCTTAACTATGTCTCCTCTTTGAATGTAAATCTGACACTGTTATCAGCTCCAACAATTTTCGGTGATTTTTCTTGTGATAGAATAGAGAAAGATGAACCAACTGCAACTTGAATCACATCAAACACAATAGAATTCAAGTTAAAATTCGCCAAAGTCGACAAATTTCATGAATTGGATGAATTTTTGAGGCACAAGACAACACCTAAAAATTCGGTAAAAATCATGTAAAATCAAGGGGGCAAGAGTAGTCGTACTAGAATTTTTGATTTGATCAAGTTGTATTCAAAATTTTAGAGTTGCTTCACAAACATGGGGTTTAAATTAATTTAAATTTGAAATGCTATGATTATGTAATATTTGTGCTAAATGATGTTTATGGTAATGACTTATGCATGTTAACTTGTCATTAGGAAGATGGCATGTTACAGCGTACGTCCGGTGGCACCATCTTCCTCGCCTCCGTGGCTCACCAGTTGCAGCGGGAGAAGCAGGCCGTCGAGGAACATCTGGTCGGCCTCCGCCATCGCCGCAGCCTGCTCGAGAAGTGACAGCCGGAAGTCAAAGCTGCACTGCGACGAGGTGTATCTGTGGTCGATGCGCGCCTCGAGCTGGACTGCTGGCGTGCTTGTTGGCCAGCTGTAGGAGAAGCTGTCGACGTCGGGAAGAGGATGTGAGGCAGTGTCATCCATAACTGCTGGAAGCCTGGGATGCACATGCAGCTCCTACACTGTCACACTGGTCACACACGAGGATCTGGTGCTAGGGATGTTATATGAAACGAAAGGAGCCGCACAGAGTCCGAACGAAGCAAATTAGCATCGGGACGCAAGTCAATTTGATATTATGTGGCCTGGGCCTTGGTCACTATCGTATGACAATCCACAGGCCACAGCCATTGGCCCCGGAGAAATGAGTCGGGCCAGAGTTTTAGAAACCGGCTCTGGTCTAGTTTTCGGTTTGGTCAAAAATCGGTCAGTTAACTAGCAAAATCGACTGGTTAGCTGGATTTGCTATAGTGTCAAGTTCGGTTTTCATATTAGACCGGATCGATTTGGCCGAAAACCGTGAAAACCGATTGGTTTTTGCCGGTTTCTAAAACCCTGATCGGGCCCATCCCTCAGATAGGCGACAAACGGAAACATCGCTGCATCATGCCCCGCAAGGTGCCGTGGGTGGAATTGTTGGCACATCATGTGTGCGTCCGCACGAAAGATTCGGCGGTGGACTCTTTCATCGCTGCTGAGAATTCAGACACGTCAATGATTTCGCTAACAGGTTTTCAAGCTAGTATTAGGCTGTTTGGAGAAGAGACTTAAAAGTGCTTTGACTAAATGCGACCAGTCCTCGCCTGTAGCAGAGCGTTCCAGTGTGGTGTGTGCCGGCAACTAGGGCTAAAAACGGTCGAAAACGGTTGAAAAAAATGCTCTACCATTTTTATTTTCACATTTCAAACACCAGACAGAAACAAAAATGGAAAAGCCGGAAATGAAAATAAACGGGAAAATACAGAGTTCCAGAAACGAAACAATCCGAACGGCAATGCACCGAAAACGATAGGTAACCGGAATCAAATCGGAAATATAATAGTATAGACATCATCAAAAGATAATTCATACAAACCATAACATATTCATACCACAAAGAAGTCTTAGTACCATACAACACACGGCAACACATCGATATTAGAACAAGTTCGCAATATAAAACAAACACAAACAGTATCTTCCATGCAAAGGTCACAAAGCATAGCAATTCAGCAACATCGGTCTACCACTCTACATATCATCCATATCATTTCCATCATGACCACTTGGTGTTGCACTTACAGCTTCCTCTACTCCATCTTCTATCTCCTACTCAATGAAAAATAGTAAACTCATCAACCACTCTCCCATGTGTTAAAGTGTTAAACAAGCAATTCAGAAAGTATTTATAACATACCATATCCTCATGCTTCATTAGAGCAGCAAAGGCCTCCATGAGCTCAAGATAACTCATCATAGATGAAACTTTCTTGGAATCTTTGAAAATAAGGTCAAAACTCAACATATCAGCATACAAAAAAGTAATTAAGTAATGTTAAAATGCAACATATCAGTAAATGTTATAATACCTTTTCTTTTTGCAGCTATCCAATCCTTGGTGCATATCAATGCTTCAACCATTTCCGAACTAATACTGCTGCGGTAAGGATCAATGACACGACTACCAGCACTAAAGGCGGACTCAGAAGCAACTGTTGACACTTGTATTGTCATAACATCTCGAGCAATTTGTGTCAATATAGGATACTCTTTTGTCTTTCCCCTCCACCATAATAAATTATCAAATGGACCACTATACTTCAGTAATGGTTCTGTCATGTACTTATCAAGTTCTAAATTATCAAGATCATTACCACTTCCATCATATAAGAGTTTTTCAAGTTCCTCATCTTGATCCTCCATCATAAAATTATCAATGTTACTAGTTTCTATTGCATCACTCTTACTCTTTGAAGGTAAAGGTGATAAACTAGCATAAAACTACTACAATTTCTTTATGAGAGCAAGAAACTCTTTTAGCTGCATTTGGTATAGATCACCATAAAAAATTTCATATAGAATTCTATGAGCCTTTTCTTGTACCTAGGGTCAAGAAAGCATGCAACAGGTAGAGCAGTACTAGACCTTTTTCAATATTTCTCAAATTTGGTGATCATTGCGATAGCCATTGTTCTAATGGTTAAATCTTCACTAACACACCATTTATCAAGAAGCTCATTTATCTCACAGAAACCTCTATAAAATAAGTTTGCAGTGGGATAAGAAGTATCAGAAAGAGTTTCAGTGAGATCATAAAACTTCTTCAAACACTGAAAAATTGTTAGTGACATGCTCCACTCACTTGCACTTGGATAGATATGATCATATCTACAAAAAAACAGCAACAGACACCATTAGATAAGTTGAATTCCACTTAGTTGAGACATCAATGGACAAACCTTTTGTTGTATCTAGCCCACACTCAACAGCATGTTTCATAAGTTCTTCCCACTGCAAAGGAGAACCCTTCACTACCAACACTATGGATTTAATCTTATCAATGGTGTTTGCAATGACACTCAAACCATCCCTAGCAACAAGATTGAGTATATGACAAGCACACCTCACATGAAAGAATATGCCATCACAAACCAAATTTTCATTACTTTCCTTTAGATCAGCAATTATATCTTTGACAGCCACCTCATTTGCACTAGCATTATCCAAAGTTAATGAAAACATCTTCTTTTCAATATACCATTTAACCATGACTTCAGAAAAAGTTTGTGACAGCTTCTGACCCGTGTGTCTTCCTTCAACATGAAAGAAGCCAATAATTCTCTTTTGCAATCGCCACTCTTCATCTACCCAATGAACCAATGAACAGTGACACACATATATGATTTATTTTGACAGGATGTCCACATTCCATTGTAGCACTGAACCGACACTTGATAGTTTTCAAATGAGCATACAACTTATCTTTTTGTTCTAAAAAGATTTGCATGATATCTTTTCTAACAGTGACGTGTGATTTGATTGGAAAATTAGGGCGCAACGACTTAACGAAATCAACAAAGTAGTCATGCTCTACTATGTTAAAAGGGTATTCATGCATGATGATTGCCAAGTAAAAATTCTTTAAACTTACTTCTTGATCATACTTGAATGGCTCTAACAAAGTTGTCTCTACCATGATCCTTTTCAGTTTTAAATTGCAGCTGCCCTTTCACATACTGTGCGCCGACTTCAAATGGTGTCGAAATTCTGTTGTTCCATTATGGCTCTCAGCCCTATACTTAGCCCTGCAAGCCGGAAAGTTACAATACCGCCATATCTGAATATACTTCTTTCCATCCACCTCTACCTCCTCCTTCTTTGTGAAGTACTGCCAAACAAACATCAGATGTGCATTTCTTTGTCCTTTTTCTGTCCGAATCCGAGACCTCCTGAGAATCAATAACAATAACATTTGAAGCAGCACCATTACCACTTCCATTGGTGCCAGTGCCATTGCCACTACCAACAGCTGTATTTGGTTATGCCTCATTAGATGGGATTGATATAGGTGTTGATGATGAACCAGCTGTATTTGGTTATGCCTCATTAGATGGGATTGATATAGGTGTTGATGATGAACCTGACACACCACCAGCACCTTCCTTGCCTTTTCTCTTAGACCCTAAGAACACCCAACACAGTAATTAGAAACTCATGGTACATAGACAAATGAATTTACATCACATTGCAACTGAGATGTCAAACAATTTACCTTGATGCTCAGTCAATGTCGAGTGCCTGGATCTGCTTGTTCCAATAGCCGGTGCATTGTCACCGAAGAGCAGCAGGTTGTCCGATCAAGTGTCGAATCACACGTCGTGTCAAGTCTGAGTGGCACCATTGACTTGTGGGTGACCGGCCTGGTGCTGCTGGCGGCCTGGCGAGATGGTGTTGTGTTGCTGCCAACATGCGGGGTGGCGAGGGGAAGACATCAACGCGCTCCGACGTAAGGTGGTGGACCAGCGGCGCGCAGGCGGCAGGCGGCGGGGATGGCAGACAAGTGGCGCGCCGGCGGAAGGTGGTGGACCAGCGGCGCGCAGGCGACAAGCCGCGGGGATTGAAGACAAGTGGCGCGCCGGCGACCAGCGGCGCGCAGGCGACAGGCGGCGGGGATTGAAGACCAGTGGCGCGCTGGCGACCAGCGGCGCGCAGGC
The DNA here is from genome assembly GCA_001602315.1 of Zoysia pacifica. Lineage (NCBI taxonomy): Eukaryota > Viridiplantae > Streptophyta > Magnoliopsida > Poales > Poaceae > Zoysia > Zoysia pacifica. The sequence goes on from BCLH01000016.1 coordinate 58,578, forward strand.
AACAGGCAGTGGCGACAAGGCAGACCAGTGGCGCGCCGGCCGGTAACGCACCGGCGGCGGGGTCGCGGGGGTGGAGACCAACTGCGTCGGGCGGCGGTCCCGCAAGCTGCCGAGTTGGTGTGCGAGGAGGCGGCTTGCAAGGGCGCAGCCGGCCAGCCGCGTGGCGTGGGGCAGCAGGGTCGGATGGGGATTAGGGTTCCAATCCAGGCTATTCGTTTATATACGATCTTGTGGATGGGCCGCTGGACCGGTAAGGGAAGAGAACTTAGGAACTGGGCCGATTTTCGAATTAAAAAAAAGGAAAAATCGACGTTCAGATCAGACTTTCAGTGTTCCTGTTGGACCCGTGGATTTGGCTTGTGAGCTCTCTCAGTCTCACCATTGCTTGCTTTTCGGGAGTGGGGGGAGGGGGGGGGGGGGGGGGGGGGGGGCTGTTTGTGATGCTAACACTCTGCTCAACATGTGTTCAGACTTCAGACTTCACCGACCTGTTCGGCCGAGATACATTCGTTCATAGACCGAGACCCATTACTGCTAAGAAATGGGCTTCTGAGTTGGGCTATTTTTTTTTTCTCAGCACAACTGGCCCAAACGTAAACCCTCTAGAAATCTCCGGCCATGCGGCAGCGAGAGCCAGCGCGACAAGCACGCCTACTGCCTAGGCGCCTAGTGCTGAAACCAGAGCAAAGACAGAAGGCTCCAGTGCGGCTCGCTGCCCAACCTGGCCCCCTGCCTTCCTCCTCTTTCTTCCCGCCCTTCCAATCAATCGCACCGGCCACGTAACGCGATTCCTGTGCCGACCGCCCCATCCGCCAGCGAAAGTTTCCAAAACCGCTCAAAACGAGCTGGATTTTACAGTTTTTAGAAACCGATTTGATTTTATTTTTTTAGATAACTGATTTGTTTTAAAAATTTAAAAAAAAATTGAATATTTAAAAAAATTTAAAATATCAAAAATCGATAAAACCGATAATTTCGATTTTTTTTAATTTCACAGGTTTTCGTTAAATCGATCCTATCGATTTTAATGGTTTAAACTAAATAGTAAACGCTGCCGCCAGCGCGAAATCCCAGCCCGGCGGCCACCGCCCCGCGTCCTCCTCAATATCGCCGCTCCAGCACCCAGATCGCTCGCATGCGCACTCCTGCCCATCGCCCCACATTCCTCGCGTGAAGTGAAACCCCGTCGACCACTCCCCCGCGGCCCCGCCTTCGTCGCCATGTCGACCTCCCCGTCGGCTGTGACCGTCTCCGTCCAGTACGCCAAGTCCGGCCGCTCCACCTGCAAGGGGTGCGGCGCAGCCATCGCCTCCGGGGCGCTCCGCCTCGGCGCCTCCACGCGCGACCCGCGCGGCTTCGACAGCACCAAGTGGTACCACGTCGACTGCTTCCCCGTCGCGGCGCACCCGCTAGGCCCCGTCGAGAGCATCAATGGATTCGACGCGATTAAGGTTTGCTCGTTGGGTCGTTCGTAGGAGCATCTCATTTTGCGCTGCTTCGGGGATGGCCAGGCTCACTGATGTACTATGCGGTATTGGGACTGCAGGACGAAGATCGTGAGGAGTTGAGACAACTGGAGAAGGTAATGCGTCATTAACTTTGTTAAAATTGCTGGCCATCAGGTTGCAATTGTTGGAGTATATTTCGACAATGCTCCTTCACTCATTAAAATGGCTGTTCAGATAGGTAGCGTTTATGCAGATTCCCGACGTTTCTGCTTACTGGATGCTATTTTTGGTAGCAATGTAGAATAGTTTGGCAACGATTATGCTTCTTAAAGGAATGCTATAATAACGTGCAATGCACGATCTTGAAAAAAGAATGCCATTAATAGAATTGATGTTTTTCCGGAGGTTTTCCTCCCCAAATATTTTACCGACCACCCTGCTTGTACGATGACGTGTGTATTTTCGAATGGAAGCACTTTGTGTTTGTTTGTTTATCTGTTACAGCAAGCTAAAGTAATCTGGAATGAAATGTTTAATTTGCTTGGAGTCCTTGTGGAATATCTTTGGTCTGTTTCCAGTTTACTAATGGGTGCAACTTGTTTTTGGAATCGTAAGACAAACCAGACTGGTACTGGTCCACTGGAGAAGCCAAGTCCAAAGAAAGCAAAGACTCAGGAGCCTTCCCCTGCTGAGGGATTGTCCGATAAGGCAAGCGTCTCTGTTGAGTACGCCAAGTCTGGCCGCTCTACATGTAAGGGGTGCAATAAGAACATTGCAAAAAGTGCCCTCCGCATTGGCGCCTCTTTTCCTGACCCTCGTGGCTTTGACAACACCAAATGGTACCATGTTGATTGCTTCCCTACATCGTCGTACCAAGTATTCCCTGTGGAGAATCTGAAAGGATTTGATTCGATTGAGGTCTGTGTAGTATGCTTTAATCTATTGCTAGCTTATGCACTGTGTGAAGTCTAATTTTCCATTTGTTTTGCATGCAGGACCAGGACCGTGAAAAGTTGAAGGAGTTAGAGGAGGTAACAATTCATACAGCTAAATCTAGTGGAATTCTTGCTATGACGTACTGGTCTTCTCTCAACACACTATTTTGTATAGCTATGTAAATTAGTAAGGAAAGATGCACTCCATTTTCCATGTATAAAAGAAATGGAAGGAAAAATTAATACTAGTGTTCTGTCACCAATGTTTTCCCATTATCTAAAATAAAAAAGTTCTGTCAGCTGAAACACTTGATGCCACTGCTGTACATCTTATTTTTCAAGTGCTCTGTTTACTGTGACTTGTGGTGTGTTATATTTAGTTATCAGTTAGACTCACTCTGTTCATTTCCAGAATCAGAAGAAAGATGACAATTTGAATGATCAGTCGAATCAGCCAGATCTGACGAATGAAAAGGTTAGACCGTGACTTACAGGAGCATTTTGCAGTTGACTCTAGCTCTTAAAGAACCTATTGCAGTAACTTTTCCATATCACGTTATTTCTTCTAGGTTCAAAGCATGGGGGACTCTAAGGATAGTGCTGAAAAGAATCTGGAAGACGTAAATGTGAGTAGCATATATTTTGAATTCTTGCTAATTATATCTAAGGCATGTTTGTTTAAGAATGAAAAATAATGCATGCTTTTAAATCTCTATTTGTCTCAGTGTCCCATAAGTAACAATGTGTGGTAGGTAAGGATAAAAGAAGTAAAGAAAATTAGAGTTGTTACTGCTATATGATTTCTCAGTTCTTTTAAAATTCTGACCTGATTCAACACTTACTTTAGAATCATAAGAGAGGGGAGGATGCCGTTGGTCATCTGGACAAGCCAAGTCCAAAGAAAGTGAAAGGAATATCTGAAGAGGCAAGCATCTCGGTTGAGTATGCAAAGTCTGGCCGCTCTACCTGCAAGGGCTGCAGTGAGAATATTACCAAAGGTGCCCTCCGCCTAGGCGCCTCTGCTCATGACCGCCGTGGATTTGATGCTACCAAATGGTACCATGTTGAATGCTTCCCTACCTCCTCATACCCAGTATTTCCAGTGGAGAATCTGAAGGGGTTTGATTCTATTAAGGTATGTTCTTTGCTATATGTATTGAAATCTTATTTAGTCCTATTTGTGGAGTCTAATGCGTGGATCTGTGGAGTTGCAGAATGAGGACCGTGAGAAGTTGCAGGAGTTAGAAAAGGTAAAACTTAGGTTAATTATACAACCTGCATAAACTAAGTGGTGTACATGGTATTTTAAACATGGAAAAGGATATTGCACTCTCATTTTATGTTATTCTGTTAATTAAAAGTACTGGGGTAGTGCCCCAGTAGAATGATGCTAAATTTTATGGACCTTGTTTGGATGAATTTAAATAACTGTTTTCTTACTAGCGCTATGTTATGAGAGTGTACTTTTTTAACAAATTCTTAGTCTGTTTCACTGATTTCATTTGCAGAATCACAAGAGGGATGACAATGTGGCTGATCAGTGAAATGAGTCAAAGTCGAAGTGGCCAGCCTTTGATTCGGCCTATGCATCATTTTGTAGTTCACTCCTGTATGGGTGCAAAACTTGCGACTGATAGCTGTGATCATGGCTGTGATCCGCTGATCTCTGAAGTCATTTCTACTGGAAACTGTGGATCTTGCTTTTGGTTTTATCTTCCAGCAACGTTACTCTATCTGGTAGCTTGAAAAATATTATGCTACTTATCAATATCTTAGTGAACTTTGCTGTGCAACTTTTGTGACTGATGTGGTGCCTTCTGCTAGTTTTAGGCTAATTGGGTTTAGGACGTGTTTACTTCTAGCCACCGAGCGCCATGCCATAGCTACAGCCGCGCCACAAGTGTGGCGGCAAAATCGGCCGCCAAACCTTCGGTGTGCTAGGGCGTTGGAAATGCGTTGAAAATAAACTACAAACTACGATAGTTGCTGAACCTTTGACGAAGTGTGGCAAACCCGTTCGCCGACTGCGGCGTGCCACACTTTTGGCATGGCGAATTGCGGGTGCTTTGGACGTGAAGCAAACATGCCCTTACATTTTTCTTTTAGCTTTAACTCTGATCTTGAAATTTAGACCAAGATGAATGGAATCATTTGTTCTCCCGAGCCCTTGAACTCGGGGTCCGTTCTGCAGAATGTCTCGTCAGAAATCGTGAACAGAATAATGGTCTTTGGAAATTCAAGTACTCCGTATTTCGTACAGCGCTCAAAGATGGTAATACCTGAAGACAAAAGGAGATTTTGATTGCTAACCCAAGTAGCTGGCAAAACGTTTTGAACTTATCGCCAACCAAGTTATAGCTGGCAAACACTTTTGGACTGATTGCTAATCAAATTAGCAGGCAAACATTTTTGAGCAAGGCAATTCCGATGCGACGGTGGCCGTTTGGATTTTGGCCCAGCTACTCCTTTTTGGCCCACATCCACTATAAGAGTGCTTCTCTTCTCCCTGCAGACGCCTGTGCTGTAACCGTGTGATCTGCACTCTGCCCAACAGCCAGTAGGCGCCACAGCTGCATGCTGCACCAACCCGCTCTCCCTCCTTCCCGCCCTTCCATCAATCTGCTCGAAACCCTAGTCTACCTTCCCACCCCACGACCCCTACTCTCCCCTCCCTGGCATTTCCCGCTCCCCTCACCTCGCATGCTCGGGCCCTTCTCATCACTAGCGAGAAATCCCAGCCTCCTCCTCCTCCCCTCCGCCGCCCGCGCCGTCCGCATCGCCATGTCGACCTCCCTGGCGGCGGCCACCGTCTCCGTCGAGTACGCCAAGTCTGGACGCTCCACTTGCAAGGGGTGCAGCGCGGCCATCGCCTCCGGGTCGCTCCGCCTCGGCGCTTCCACGCGCGACCCCCGCGGCTTCGACAGTACCAAGTGGTACCACGTCTCCTGCTTTCCGGCCTCGTTGCACCCGCTTGGCCCCGTCGAGGGCATCAGTGGATTCGACTTTATTGAGGTTTGTGCATCGGGTGTTTTGTCTGTGTTGTTTGGGAGGGGTATACTGATGTGCTTGGGTTTTGGGGCTGCAGGACGGCGATCGCGAGGAGTTGCGGGAGCTAGAGAAGGTAATTCATCATTCACTTGATGAAATGGCTTGTATCGCTTTTCTAACGTTTCACATAATTAAAATGGCTGTTCGGTCAGGGAGCAACTACAGATCCCTAATATTCTGGTTACTGGATGCTATTTTGATTTGTTGGCAATGTACAATACTTAGAAATTATGCTGAATTTCCATAGGTAGAATTGTTGCTAACCGAACAACTTTTCCACTCCCGTCAGCCTACTTGTAGGATGGTATGTGCATTGTTGGATAGGCGTAAATGCATCTTGTTGCTTACCTAATGACATATAAAGGCTGGCTTGTGTGTGTGTGTGTTGGGGGGAGGGGGGGGGGGGGGCAGCATGTATACTTGTGAACCAGTCTGTGTTTGTCCACACAATGGATGAAGCTAAGACATCCAGAATCGCTATTGCTACATCACATAGCAGTTGATTGTTTCTTGGGAAAAATCTTGAGCCCATTTCCAGTTTAGTTAACAGAACAATTGTTTTCCAGAATTGTAAGAGAAAGAATACACAAGTCAGTCCATTGGATGAGCCAAGTCCAAAGAAAGTAAAACAGGTGCCTGAAAAGACAAGTGTCTCTGTTGAATATGCAAACTCTGGGCGCTCCACGTGCAAAGGCTGCAGTGAGGACATTGCCAAAGGTGCCCTCCGCCTCGGTGCCTCTGCTCATGACCCCCGAGGCTTTGACAGTACCAAATGGTATCATGTTGCATGCTTTCCTACCTCAACATACCCAGTGTTTTCCGTGGAGAAGCTGAAGGGGTTTGATTCTGTTAAGGTTTATTTTGAGATATTGTAGTCTTCTAGTTTTGTTCTTTTGATGGATAATAATTATGGATTTGTTGGGAGCTGCAGAATGAGGACTGCGAGAAGTTGCGGGAGCTAGAGAAGGTACACATTTAATCACTCAAAATTTGTTTAGGCTCAGTGTTATTTTTGCTTTAAATTTCTGATTAAGTTAAGGTTTGGATGAGATTACTGTTTGCGGGATAGAGATGGTCACTTCTCATTAGTGAAGAAAGGAAGAGGACCCAGTTCAATGCTTGCTTCTTTATTAAAATCAGTGGGTCTAATAAAATGCTGCTGCCTGATTATATTTTCCTGACTGTATGGTTTTTAGTCTATGACCTAAGATATCTTGTGTGGGAGTTTTCTTGAGTAGTGGATTCTTACTTTTGTTGGATGATTTTGTTTGCAGAATCAAAAAGGAGATTGCAATGTTGCTGATCAATTGAATGAGCCAAACCTGAAGAAAGAAATGGTGAAATTTGATTTGGCATGTGCATCATGTAGTTGATTCCGATACTAATATAATTTACTTGTTGATGTAACTTGTCTTAACTTCACATTGCTTGTTTTAATTTAGGTAGACAGCATGGTGGACCCAAAAGAGGGTGCGGGAAAGAGTCTGGAAGAAGTAAAGGTAGTATGTGATCTTATCCTTCAATAATAAAAAAATAACTGTAAGGAATGCAGACATTGAGTTAAATAAAATTGTAGAGGGAAAAGAGTCAACTTTACTCCAAATCCCTCCACTTGTATGTCTCAAATTTTAAATTTATCAAAACAGTTTAGTTATATGCTTTTCCCTTCTGTTGTCAGAGAACCTTGTAAATACTAGTCACTGCTAGAGTGTATTGGCAAATTGCCAAATTTTTCGCTGAAAGTCATTGTGAAGTCCAACCTTTTGAGTATAACTCTTCCTTATTTATCCTATAATGACAGTTGTCGGCGGGGAACAAAGGAATTGGTCCATTGATATCTTTCTTGGTCTCTGATGTCAAAGACACATACAAGGTTGTCTTGTCATTCTTACCTTGCTCCATCTACTGCCGCTGCTTTGTGATGGTCCCTATATTTGGCCTTGTTTGTTTTAATGCAATCATAAGATTCTACTTATTTGCTACATGTGCACCTTCCTGATGTCTGTTAAGTGCAGCATGCGACCCTCCCTTCTCATTGGAAGGTTTTCGATACAGTTATCTTCCATGAGGTGTGCTGATATAGATTGCATTACGCTGTTTCTACCAACTTTTCAGAATATAATTTGCTTCTGATTGTCATGGTTAGGAACCTGTCCTTCGCGCTTCAGCTAAAATTGCTGCATTTGATTTTGATGGGTGCCTTGCCAAAACAAATGTGAAAAGGTATTGTGTTGTATTATAAGATGCTCTAGATTTTTATTACAATGATATTCTGTATGCGTCTGCGGTGAAGGTACTGTATTGGTAGGCAAACTTGTGAAAATTCATACCTTAAATGTGAAGAGCCTTGATCTGTAGGAGATTTGAAGTTTTCTTCATTCCTCAGACTTTTGCATTGGTTTTCATGACTAAGAAGCAAGATCTTATTCTAGCAAAGGCTATCAATTAACAATTTTTAAGAATATTGAGACTAGGTCGACCTAGAGTGGCCATGGATTTTTTTTTTTTTACTTTCTGAAGACCTTGAGCACACCTTTTTTTTTATCCCAATTGGACTTCTTGAGAATCGAGGTTTCAGTTTCAGTGTTACCTGTTCTCTGCTGTTTCAATGATGACTACAGTTGGTAATTCTCAACCTACTGCAAGTGCAGCATTGGTGCAGACAAGTGGTCTTTACAGCATGAATCAATACCAGAAAAGTTGCAGAAGCTGTATAATGATGGTTACAAGCTGGTCAGTTTCTTCAGTTTCACCTCATTATTTTCATCACTAGTTCCTTATATATTTTTTTGTTGTTGTATTTTAATTAAGTGCCCATTTAGCTCAGTCTGTAGAGTGCAAGGCTCTTAACCTTGTGGTCGTGAGGTTCGAGCCCCACTGTGGGTGCTCATTTTAGAAGAAAAAAAAAGGGGGGGCTTGGTGCAGCAGCAAAGTTGTTGCCTTGTGACCATGAGGTCATGGGTTGAAGTCCTAAAAATAGCCTCTTGCAGAAATGTAGGAAAAGGTTGCGTACAAAAGACCCAAAGTGTTTGGACCCTTCCGGGACCCTACGCAAGCGGGAGCTACGTGCACTGGGCTGCCTTTTTTTACTTTGATTATGTATCATGTAGCATGTTCATACAATGAAAAATCTTAATGTACTTAGCTATGTATGGCTTTGACTTCAGTGCCATGTCATATTTTGAGGAATCATGCGAGCTCAGTTTGTCTGCTGATTTAGGTCATATTCACCAACGAGTCAAACATTGAGCGCTGGAAGAATAAGAGGCAGGTAGCTGTTGATTCCAAAGTTGGACGCCTTGACCAATTTATTGATTGTGTTAAAGTCCCTATTCAGGTACCTTAGAACTTTATCTCAATTCTTTGTCGAAGTGTATTTGGATACTTCTGAACACCCGTTTCAGTACAAAAGGACAAAGAGAAATTTCATCAGTTCTTTTGATACTGAATTGGGGTAACTTATTATTTGAAGGTAGTTTGTCTTATCTAGTAATGATTTGATGGATTAATTTGTTTTGCTCCTGTTTGCTCCTGCAGGTTTTCATTGCTTGTGGTTTAGGAAAAGGGAAAGGTACTCCAGATGACCAGTACCGCAAACCAAATCCTGGAATGTGGTGGTTGATGGCTCAGCATTTCAATTCTGGGGTCAAAATTGACATGGATAAGTAATTGTTCTATCTCCGATAACACTTCATCAAACTTCTAAAGCTATGTTACCTTTGGCGAACTGCCACAAAATAACACTTGTTCTTCAAACTTGAAGAACCATACTTCTTTGTGAATACTATGGATGTTGTTACCATGAGGTCATGTGGGATAAGGGCTGACATTTACAGGGATTGGGGGTGATGTGCACATAAACAAATCACACATTTCCTTTTGAATTGAGCAGTATGTGTTTTAGGACAGTGCTAGTATTTTTTTTTACACACACACTTGCGAGTAGGAATCCATAGTAATCTCTTCCTATTTTAAGTCCAATTTTTTTATGGAATTCACATATGTTTTTGTTACTTTAATCATGAGGAAAAGGATGTTTTTGATATTCCAGCGTGAAATGGCAAGTACCGATTCCTTGTTACTTCTTTGCAGCTATGCCTCTATAGTTATCCAGTTGGTTACAATAGTACATGCTCTACTTGCTAAAATGACACTTGCACACTGTGTTTTGTCCTAGTGATTTTACACGTGGATGATGCTGTAAAATGTGCTGGCTTGGCGACCTCACCTGTTCTAGTACTCTAAACCTTCTTTTGTCTCTGTGGTGGTCTACATGAGAATCTGTAATAGAAAGAGGAAGTCGGAGTGCTAACTGCTAAGTCTACAGAAAAAGACAAGGCTCCAAACCAGTTTTCTAACCTTGTGCCACTACTTAAGCTTGATTAAAATCTAAATGTCATGGACATTCTTTTCTATCTTTATATTACCTTTTTTTTCCTGAAAACTCAGTAAAAATGATGCACTCATTTCATATTTTTGATGCAAAATTTGCTTCTGACATTTGCCATATTCTTCAGATCTTTCTACGTCGGTGATGCTGCTGGAAGAGACAAGGATCATAGTGATGCAGATAAAGAATTTGCTAAGGCATGACTCAACCTCTGTTGATCAGTAAAGCATTTTTCTAGTTCAATTCATACAATTTGAAATGCTTTATGCAATTTTGCTTTACGCATCAAGTTGAAGGGAGCACAGGAATCCTGTCTGGGCTGCTTATTATGGGCCATTCTCTAAATTTCTATAAAGCTTCCACCGGGTCTTTTAAACACTTTTATTATCAAGTACTGTAAGCTATTTTTAGGCCACTTCAAGCTGGTCATACTTGTTACTTGTTACTCCCTCCGATCCAAAATATAAGGCTTTCTTTGGATTGAAAGAAAAAATTCCTATTCCTGCATTTTTCCTGTGAAATTGAACTAATTTCTATAAAATTCTTGCGTTTCAAATGAGCCCGAAGTATTTTTAGGTTTAGTCAAAGTAAAACTTTTATCACTTTAACTACTAATAATATATAATTAATAATATTTTATCATATAAAAATTATATTTTGGATTGATTATGAGACAAGCTTCCATAAAAAATATATTTTTATATTACAGATTATGTAATTTTCTAGATATTATTAGTAAAAATTAAAATAATTTGACTTTATCTAAACATAAAAATGCTTATATTTTGAAACAGAAATAGTATGCTTTTATTTTCTATGGTATTAATACTAACAATTGATATTTTTTACTGTTGTAGGCCATTGGTCTGACGTTCTGTGTTCCTGAGGAATACTTCGGTTGCTAAAGAGTTCTGTGACCATGTTGGTTAGGAGTCAAGTAAATGGTTACGATGAGTCATTTTGTAGTGTTCGCGAGCTGAGAATATTATAATTATTCTGATGCACTAGCTGTTAACTGTATGACTCTTTAACTCTTAGTGATTGGCTCCTTGTCTCGTGATTGGCGTGCAGACCTTGGCGATGGTCAGATCAGACTACTATACATCTGTTCTGCAGAGCAGACCATACCCATTGCGGAGTTGTGATCAGCATTAGAAATAAGGCATTTAACTACATAAACACCATGCCTAATACAAATATATGCCGCCTGATAATAGTACACAAGAGGGATAAGTGCTAGAGAAATCAAGCAATGTCCTTTTGCCGCCAGTAAGTTGATAATTCTCACATTTGATCTCTCTTTTGAAAGATCTCTCACGCAAATTGGTATTGTATATATAAATAGACCTGGTCCACTGAGCGGCTGAGCCTCTGGGCACCGAACCAAATCTGCAAAAATCCCGAGAAGGGCTTTAGGCGACAACCGGGGACTATCAATGGCGGTGGCGGCTGCCGGCGCACGGCGAGCTCTCGGCGCGCTGCGCCCCCGTTCCCCGCCGACTCTCACTGCAACGCTCTCCCGCCAGTCCGTGGCTAGTTCCCCGGAGCTGGCGGCCGCCTCCCTGCCGCGTGCCTCTCGCCGGCGGCTCGCGATCTCGAGGTAGCCTGGCGCATGCTGTTCTCTAGCTAGCGAAGCATTTTTTGTTTTTGGCTGGCTCAGATTAGATGTGTTCTTCGTGCCATCAGGGTGCCTGTGGTGGCGCTCGGCGGCTTGCAGGGCTCGCTGATGCCGATGCACAGTGCTACAGCGTCGGCGCTGCTCACCTCCATGCTCGGGCTGAAGCCTGGATCTTGGGGCTGGCTGTCAGAAGGTAATTGGTTTAACTCCGTCTGCTCTACTATCTCTGTCGGGCGAATGATTCATACCAGTGACGGACGCAGCAATAGAAACTTGGGTATTCCCAAGCTAATCAACTAAGGGAAAAAAACAAGATGTCAAGCTGACAAGGCACCCATAATAGTGAATTAAAAATACATTATAGTACAAGATATCTATAGATAACTTACAAAATATTAAATAAAACACAATTCTACTCTACGCTTCTTCACTGTTTGGTGGCGCTTGATGATGTCACCATTCTTTACTTGCTGAAAAAGTTCACGCTCAATAAATGTAACTAAACAATCATTCAAATATTGGTCTCCCATCTTATTCCTTAACTTATCCTTCACATAATTCATTGAAGAAAAAACTCTCTCAACACTAGCAGTTGCTACCGGAAAAATCAACACTAACTTGAGTAGCTTGTACACAATATCATGTCTGAGGTGCTTTTTTGTTTCCACAAGCTTAATGGAAAGTTGAGCAATATTGTGTACCTCTCTAAACCTTTCATCCAAATGCATATCATTGATGAACTGATCAAGTTGCAAAGGCAAATGATTAATTTCTGTAGAAGAGAAATCCTTAGGATAAAATCCAGCAAGCTTAACTAGACGGTCTTTGTCATAAGCAGCGAAAGAATCTATAGGGTTGAATGCAGCCATGGAAACAAGCAACTCTGTGTTTACCTCATCAAATCTATCATTAAGCTCTTGAAGTTGCATATCAATAACACTTAAGAACATGTCAACATGGAAGCGATGTATATTCTTGATCTTTACAAAGAATCTCTTGTCCCTTCCAACCGGTTTGTACATTGAATCCATGGCAGCAACTTTAAGACCATGCTTGATATAAAATGAATTGACCTCATCAAAAAAATCTTCCCAACCTTGATCTTCCCTCATTACTTGCAACTCAAACTTTGTCAATTGTATGGGCTCGACTGCATTAACAATATCTTGATCCCTCTTTTGCATAGCATGATTTAGATCATTTGTATATCCAAATATATGAAACATCAAGTGTGCCATAAAAACAAACTCATAAGATTCAAATGGTTTCAATATTGTTTGAGCTTGAGCACACTCAACCTTTTGAGAGCGATCATTTCCAACGGTTATGAGCACCTCCCTGATTGAAGCATACATAGAGATAACATGCATAATAGTTTTATAGTGAGATCCCCACCTAGTATCTCCCGGTCTGCTCAAACCCATCTCTTGATTTTGACCCTTTCCAGTTTCGATCTCACCCAAGTCTAATGACTTTATAACTTGTTGAGCTTGTGCTACTCGAAGCATTTTTATCTTCTTACAAGATTTTCCAATAACAGTCAATAAATATCTGAGTTGATCAAAGAACCAAATGCTATTTGAATTTTCACGAGCAACAGCCATAAGAGTTAACTGAAGTTGATGTGCAAAACAGTGCATATAATAAGCAAAAGGACTGTCATCCATAATTATCTTCTTTAGACCATTAATATGTCCCTTCATATTACTTGCTCCATCATAGCCTTGTCCACGAACCATGGACAAGCTCAAACCATGGCTCATAAGCAATGTCACAATTGCAGATTTAAGTGTCCAAGCACTAGTGTTTTCAACATGAACAACACCAAGAAATCTCTCAACTACCCTTCCTTTTTTATCAACATAGCGCAAACAAAGAGCAAGTTGTTCTTTTTGATACACATCACTAGATTCATCAGCAAGTATTGCAAAGTAATCCCCACCAAAGTTTGCCATAATAAGTTTAGTAGTTTCTTTGGCACAACTATTGATGATATCTTTCTGTATTTTGGGCCCAGTCAATTTACAGTTCCTAGGAGCATTATCTAAAACAACCTTGTTGACTTCTTCAAAATTAGCAGCTAGCCAACTCAATAGTTCAAGGAAATTTCCTTTATTAAGTGAACTATCAGACTCATCATTTCCATGGCAAGCCAAACCTTGACGCAAAAGGAGCTTCAAGCATTTTAGTGAAAAGGTCAAACGAGATAAATATAGAGCCTTCTCTTGCTGTGATATGTCAGCAAAAGTTTCCACAATTGAAGCTTTAGGCCTAAGAAAGGAATCATATCTCTCTTGAGTAAAATTATGGAAACTATTCATAGCACCAATATGTTTATCAACCCTCTTTTTCATGTGCCAATTTCTAAATCTACGACTCACAAAAGCATCTCCACCAGAACAATTAGTTTTATGTTTGAATAGGTAACAGACAAAACAAAAGAGAGCATCTAGTTCCACACTATATTCCAGCCACCTATAATCATCAAACCAAGTAGCAACGAAGCGTCGTGGCTTTCCTGAGATTTCAGTCAATGGAAAATCATGCCCTCTTGGTTGGCATGGCCCCAATGCAATGTATCCTTTTATCACTGAATTTCGGTCATTGATATTGTAGCAACTGATGGGAAATCTTTTTCAGGATCATGACAAAGATAATCTAAATCATAAATGGCCTCATCACTCGATTCATCATCTGAATCATCAATTTCACTACTAGAAGACAGAAATGAGCCCATTGCTTGCTGCTCCCACCTCTGGTTGAGACTGTTCAGTATGAGCTGCTTCTACTACTTTTGGTTCATTGCTTCCTATTGCCTCATTCAGTGCAACAACAGGCTGCTGCACCTCAAGTAAAGGGCTCTCACTTTGAATCTGAATTTTACTCTCCATGGTAACAGGTTTTTCAACCGATGAGGAATCAACATGTTGTTTCTTTTTAGCTCTCTCCCACAAAAATTTCAAATCAGAATTAGGTTTCTTCTTCGTTGGTCTTGTTAGAGCTACAACGTGGGAAACAAAAATTAGAGAAGAAATTGTTCACCTCAAAAATAAAACAACAGATTCAGAGATACAGGGCATACCGTTTCAGAGGGGGAGGTGCCAGGCAGGCGGCACGCTGACGAGCTTGGGGGCGGCGACAGGTCTACGGAGGGCGGAGGCGGAGGCGTCAGGCGTGCCGACGCCGACGCTTGGTGCTCGACTCGAGGCCTCGAGG